>CM077171.1:3337131-3650496 GCA_039654105.1 Coreius guichenoti
ATACCACCAAAATCCCCATTCAATCACAGTCGGAAGTTATTACCAATGCTGGATGGTGTTTTAAAAGAATGTTTGAGCAGGACCTCTTTGGAACACGGGCCTCCACCCCCTGGAACAAAACATGAACATTGCATCCACACGCCACAGAAAACTTGAGCTGATATAAACTTTCACAAAACACCCACTGTCTTTTTTTAACACAAGCCAACTCACGTGCGCTAATTTCTGCGCCTGTGTTAGTGGTCACATGGTAGCATGGCACCGAAAAACACTCTTCGTCCCTGGGTGGGCTCGAACCACCAACCTTTCGATTAACAGCCGAACGCGCTAGCCGATTGCGCCACAGAGACCGCTGGAGAGTCCGGTCGTAGGTGAGGCTATCGAAAATCAGACTTGGACGTTTCCGGCAATGACGAACTGACCTTCCATGCTGGAATACTAGACCCCTTCGGGAAGAGAGCGCGCTAATAGACACGCCCAACGTGGGGCTCGAACCCACGACCCTGAGATTAAGAGTCTCATGCTCTACCGACTGAGCTAGCCGGGCAGGTGCAAGGTTTTTTCCGTCGGGCTGGTCGCAGTTTTTATCAGTGCCTAGGTCAAGCCTAGGGGTGGGCTTTGAGTTTACTTTCTATGTATTAGCCATATCTGTTGTTGGGGGATGCAGTTTGACCCAGTAGAGCAGGCCAGTAATAGGCACAATCAAAACCTTCCACGCTGGAATACTAGACCCCTTCAAAACCAGGGGTTAAAGTTCGTTTCGGTCTATCAAGTGAGAGAGCGGTTGCTAAACTTCCCCAAATTTCCAAAGGCAAAAGTCAGCCATACAGCAAAGAGGTGGGGGGACCCAGCCTCCAACCGGAGCTTAATATACAAAAACGCTAGTACATATAGGCGCATGCCGAATCGATTGACCCTATGCCTGAGAGCCTGATAGGTTGCAAGTTACTGGTGCCCTTATATGCCCTCCTTATACGATAAAAACCTTCCACGCTGGAATACTAGACCCCTTCAAAACCAGGGGTTAAAGTTCGTTTCGGTCTGTCGAGTGAGAGAGCGGTTGCTAAACTTCCCCAAATTTCCAAAGGCAAAAGTCAGCCATACAGCAAAGAGGTGGGGGGACCCAGCCTCCAACCGGAGCTTAATATACAAAAACGCTAGTACATATAGGCGCATGCCGAATCGATTGACCCTATGCCTGAGAGCCTGATAGGTTGCAAGTTACTGGTGCCCTCCTTATACCACCAAAATCCCCATTCGATCACAGTCGGAAGTTATTACCAATGCTGGATGGTGTTTTAAAAGAATGTTTGAGCAGGACCTCTTTGGAACACGGGCCTCCACCCTATGGAACAAAACATGAACATTGCATCCACACGCCACAGCAAACTTGAGCTGATATAAACTTTCACAAAACACCCACTGTCTTTTTTTAACACAAGCCAACTCACGTGCGCTAATTTCTGCGCCTGTGTTAGTGGTCACATGGTAGCATGGCACCGAAAAACACCCTTCGTCCCTGGGTGGGCTCGAACCACCAACCTTTCGATTAACAGCCGAACGCGCTAGCCGATTGCGCCACAGAGACCGCTGGAGAGTCCGGTCGTAGGTGAGGCTATCGAAAATCAGACTTGGACGTTTCCGGCAATGACGAACTGACCTTCCATGCTGGAATACTAGACCCCTTCGGGAAGAGAGCGCGCTAATAGACACGCCCAACGTGGGGCTCGAACCCACGACCCTGAGATTAAGAGTCTCATGCTCTACCGACTGAGCTAGCCGGGCAGGTGCAAGGTTTTTTCCGTCGGGCTGGTCGCAGTTTTTATCAGTGCCTAGGTCAAGCCTAGGGGTGGGCTTTGAGTTTACTTTCTTTGTATTAGCCATATCTGTTGTTGGGGGATGCAGTTTGACCCAGTAGAGCAGGCCAGTAATAGGCACAATCAAAACCTTCCACGCTGGAATACTAGACCCCTTCAAAACCAGGGGTTAAAGTTTGTTTCGGTCTATCAAGTGAGAGAGCGGTTGCTAAACTTCCCCAAATTTCCAAAGGCAAAAGTCAGCCATACAGCAAAGAGGTGGGGGGACCCAGCCTCCAACCGGAGCTTAATATACAAAAACGCTAGTACATATAGGCGCATGCCGAATCGATTGACCCTATGCCTGAGAGCCTGATAGGTTGCAAGTTACTGGTGCCCTTATATGCCCTCCTTATACGATAAAAACCTTCCACGCTGGAATACTAGACCCCTTTAAAACCAGGGGTTAAAGTTCGTTTCGGTCTGTCGAGTGAGAGAGCGGTTGCTAAACTTCCCCAAATTTCCAAAGGCAAAAGTCAGCCATACAGCAAAGAGGTGGGGGGACCCAACCTCCAACCGGAGCTTAATATACAAAAACGCTAGTACATATAGGCGCATGCCGAATCGATTGACCCTATGCCTGAGAGCCTGATAGGTTGCAAGTTACTGGTGCCCTCCTTATACCACCAAAATCCCCATTCGATCACAGTCGGAAGTTATTACCAATGCTGGATGGTGTTTTAAAAGAATGTTTGAGCAGGACCTCTTTGGAACACGGGCCTCCACCCCCTGGAACAAAACATGAACATTGCATCCACACGCCACAGCAAACTTGAGCTGATATAAACTTTCACAAAACACCCGCTGTCTTTTTTAACACAAGCCAACTCACGTGCGCTAATTTCTGCGCCTGTGTTAGTGGTCACATGGTAGCATGGCACCGAAAAACACTCTTCGTCCCTGGATGGGCTCGAACCACCAAACTTTCGGTTAACAGCCGAACGCGCTAGCCGATTGCGCCACAGAGACCGCTGGAGAGCCCGGTCGTAGGTGAGGCTATCGAAAATCAGACTTGGACGTGTCCGGCAATGACGAACTGACCTTCCATGCTGGAATACTAGACCCCTTCGGGAAGAGAGCGCGCTAATAGACACGCCCAACGTGGGGCTCGAACCCACGACCCTGAGATTAAGAGTCTCATGCTCTACCGACTGAGCTAGCCGGGCAGGTGCAAGGTTTTTTCCGTCGGGCTGGTCGCAGTTTTTATCAGTGCCTAGGTCAAGCCTAGGGGTGGGCTTTGAGTTTACTTTCTTTGTATTAGCCATATCTGTTGTTGGGGGATGCAGTTTGACCCAGTAGAGCAGGCCAGTAATAGGCACAATCAAAACCTTCCACGCTGGAATACTAGACCCCTTCAAAACCAGGGGTTAAAGTTCGTTTCGGTCTATCAAGTGAGAGAGCGGTTGCTAAACTTCCCCAAATTTCCAAAGGCAAAAGTCAGCCATACAGCAAAGAGGTGGGGGGACCCAGCCTCCAACCGGAGCTTAATCAAATCAAATCAAATCAAATCACCTTTATTTATATAGCGCTTTTTACAATGGCAATTGTTTCAAAGCAGCTTCACAGTGGTAACAGGAAAATAATGCAACGGAATTTGATTCGGCTGTACAGCCGCTCTGGAGAAAACGGTGATGTCATCCAGCTCATTTCAATTATCATATAGTGTCAATGCGGGCGGATCAGTAATATAATTGAAATTTAGGTGTCCCCAACTGAGCAAGCCAAAAGCCAAAGGCGACGGTGGCAAGGAACCAAAACTCCTTCAGGGCCAGAATGGAGAAAAAAAAACCTTGGGAGAAACCAGGCTCAGTCGGGGTGCCAGTTCTCCTCTGGCCGACGAACAAATAGTGTATGATTATGATTCTGGCAACATTACAGGTCAGAAGTCATATTAGATAAATAGATATTCGTAGGATTATTCGAAAGATTGGAGTTGTCACGCCGGGGACGGGTTTAATTAGGATGTCGTGTCGATGCGGCATTTACAGGGGGGAGTTTAATTGACACTATTGTCTCTACAGACACTTCAGGGATATGGTCATCATGTCCAGGTTAAGGTCCACCATCTGGTCTGGATACGGCCCGGATCCGGCCGACTGCAGTAAACCTCGGGATAAACAGAGAGACTAACATTAGCGTAGATGCCATTCTTCTTATGATGTAGCGAGTACATCAGGTGTTATGGGAAGTGTTCCCGGTTCCGGCTGACCTAGTTAATGCAGCCTAAAACAATCATTTAACTGATTTGAATAACAGAAATTAAAAATGTTTTATGTGTATGCCATAGTAAAGAGATGTGTTTTTAGTCTAGATTTAAACTGACAGAGTGTGTCTGCTTCCCGAACAATACTAGGAAGACTGTTCCAGAGTTTAGGTGCTAAATAGGAAAAGGACCGACCGCCTGCAGTTGATTTTGATATTCTAGGTATTATCAACTGGCCAGAATTTTGAGACCGCAATAAACGTGATGGAGTATAATGCGTTAAGAGCTCGCTCAAGTACTGGGGCGCTAAACCATTTAGTGCTTTGTAAGTAATCAGCAAGATTTTAAAATGTATACGATGTTTAATAGGGAGCCAATGCAGTGTTGAAAGAACCGGGCTAATATGGTCATACTTCCTGGTTCTAGTAAGAACTCTAGCTGCTGCGTTTTGGACCAGCTGCAGTTTATTTATTAAGCGGGCAGGGCAACCACCCAGTAGAGCATTACAATAATCTAGCCTTGAGGTCATGAACGCATGAACTAACTGTTCAGCATTTTGCATTGAAAGCATGCGCCGTAATTTAGATATATTTTTAAGGTGGTAGAATGCAGTTTTACAGATGCTAGAAACGTGGCTTTCAAATGAAAGATTGGTATCAAAGAGCACACCCAGGTTCCTAACTGACGACGAGGACTTGACAGAGCAGCCATCGAGTGTTAGACAGTATTCTAGGTTACTACTTGTGGAGTTTTTTTGTCCAATGATTAAAAATTCAGTTTTTTCTGAATTAAGTTGCAGGAAATTACTAGTCATCCAATTTTTAATATCAGCTATGCATTCTGTTAATCTTGTGAATTGGTAAGTTTCGTCAGGGCGTGAAGAAATATAGAGCTGAGTATCGTCAGCATAACAATGAAAATTAACACCATGCTTCCTGATAATATCTCCCAGTGGTAGCATGTACAGGGTGAAAAGCAACGGTCCTAGCACTGAGCCCTGCGGTACTCCATACTGAACTTGTGTTCGGTGTGACATCTCTTCATTTACTGCTACAAACTGATAACGGTCAGATAAGTATGATTTAAACCATGCCAATGAAGTTCCACTAATGCCAACATAATTTTCGAGTCTATTCAAAAGAATATTGTGGTCGATAGTATCGAATGCAGCGCTAAGATCGAGTAACACTAATAGAGATATACAACCACGATCGGATGATAAGAGTAAATCATTTGTTACTCTGATGAGAGCAGTCTCAGTACTATGATACGGTCTAAATCCTGACTGGAAATCCTCACAGATACCATTTCTTTCTAAAAAGGAGCATAATTGTGAGGACACTGCCTTTTCTAGTATTTTTGACAGAAAGGGTAGATTTGAGATTGGCCTGTAATTGACTAATTTTGTAGGATCAAGTTGCGGTTTTTTAATAAGTGGTTTAATAATAGCCAACTTAAAAGTTTTCGGTACATATCCTAATGTCAAGGATGAATTAATGATATTAAGGAGAGGATCTATGACCTCTGGAAGCATCTCTTTTAGTAGTTTAGTCGGTATGGGGTCGAGCATACATGTTGTTGATTTTGATGATTTAACGAGTTTAGCCAATTCTTCTTCTCCTATAGCAGTGAATGAATGTAATTTTTCCTCAGTGACACTACAATGCACTGTCTGATGTGATACTGTAGTAGACGGCTGCATGGTTATAATTTTTTTCCTAATATTATCAATCTTACAGGTAAAGAAGTTCATAAAGTCATTACTGCTGTGCTGTTTACAAACATCAGAAGGTGAAGCTTTATCTTTGGTTAATTTAGCCACTGTATCGAATAAATACCTAGGGTTGTGTTTGTTTTCTTCTAAGAGAGTCGAGAAGTAAGCAGATCTAGCAGTTTTTAGGGCCTTTCTGTATGCAATCATGCTCTCTTTCCACGAAATGAGAAAAACTTCTAGTTTTGTTTTCTTCCAGCTGCGCTCCATTTTTCTGGCTGCTGTTTTAAGGGCCCGGGTGTGCTCGTTGTACCACGGCGTTGGACTGTTTTCTTTAATCTTCTTTAAGCGCCGGGGAGCAACTGTGTCTAAAGTGCTGGAAAAGAGAGAGTCAATAGTTTCTGTTGCAACATCGAGTTCCTCTAGGCTATCTGGGATGCTGAGGAGATGAAACTGATGAGGAAGATTATTTACAAAGAAATCTTTAGTCGCAGCAGTGATAGTCCTGCCATATTTAAAGCGAGGGGACGGCTTTGCAGCCTTTGCTAAATTAAGTGTACATGATACTAGGTAATGATCTGAGATGTCATCGCTCTGCTGCAGAATTTCAATGGTATCAACATTTATTCCATGTGACAGTATTAGGTCTAACGTATGATTACGGCGATGAGTGGGTCCTGACACGTGTTGCCTTACTCCAATAGAGTTTAGAATGTCTCTAAATGCCAATCCCAGTGCGTCTTTTTCATTGTCTACATGGATATTAAAATCACCAACAATTAGGACTTTATCTGCAGCCAGTACTAACTCTGATAGAAAATCAGCAAATTCTTTGGTAAAGTCTGTATGGTGCCCTGGTGGCCTATATACAGTAGCCAGCAGAAATGTCAAATGGGATTTATCGATTTCACTACATAACGTTACATAAAGCACCAAAACTTCAAAGGAATTATATTTGAAACTAGACTTGTGAGTAATACTGAAGATATTATTATAAATTACAGCAACACCTCCCCCTTTACCTTTCAGACGTGGCTCGTGTTTATAACAATAATCTTGGGGGGTGGACTCATTTAAAGTAATGTAATCGTCAGGTTTTAGCCAGGTTTCTGTCAAACACAGCACATCTAGGTTATGATCTGTAATCATATCATTAACAATAAGCGCTTTTGAGGAAAGGGATCGAATATTCAGCAACCCGAGCTTTATCATTTGATCATCTGTATTATATCTGTTATTTATTTGTTGGACATCAATTAAATTTTTACCGTTGAATGATTTTGATGGTTTTTTGTATTTACTAATTCGTGGAACAGACACAGTCTCTATGTGATAATATCTAGGTGAAAGAGTCTCTATGTGCTGGGATTTATCTGACTTCTGTGACGTGAGACAGCTAGCAGGCGGTCGGGTAAGCCAGTCCGTCTGCTTCCGTCTGCTTAATATACAAAAACGCTAGTACATATAGGCGCATGCCGAATCGATTGACCCTATGCCTGAGAGCCTGATAGGTTGCAAGTTACTGGTGCCCTTATATGCCCTCCTTATACGATAAAAACCTTCCACGCTGGAATACTAGACCCCTTCAAAACCAGGGGTTAAAGTTCGTTTCGGTCTGTCGAGTGAGAGAGCGGTTGCTAAACTTCCCCAAATTTCCAAAGGCAAAATGAACATTGCATCCACACCCCACAGCAAACTTGAGCTGATTTAAAAACCTTCCACGCTGGAATACTAGACCCCTTCAAAACCAGGGGTTAAAGTTTGTTTCGGTCTGTCGAGTGAGAGAGCGGTTGCTAAACTTCCCCAAATTTCCAAAGGCAAAAGTCAGCCATACAGCAAAGAGGTGGGGGGACCCAGCCTCCAACAGGAGCTTAATATACAAAAACGCTAGTACATATAGGCGCATGCCGAATCGATTGACCCTATGCCTGAGAGCCTGATAGGTAGCATAGTACATATAGGCGCATGCCGAATCGATTGACCCTATGCCTGAGAGCCTGATAGGTTGCAAGTTACTGGTGCCCTTATATGCCCTCCTTATACGATAAAAACCTTAAACGCTGGAATACTAGACCCCTTCAAAACCAGGGGTTAAAGTTCGTTTCGGTCTGTCGAGTGAGAGAGCGGTTGCTAAACTTCCCCAAATTTCCAAAGGCAAAATGAACATTGCATCCACACCCCACAGCAAACTTGAGCTGATTTAAAAACCTTCCACTCTGGAATACTAGACCCTTTCAAAACCAGGGGTTAAAGTTTGTTTCGGTCTGTCGAGTGAGAGAGCGGTTGCTAAACTTCCCCAAATTTCCAAAGGCAAAAGTCAACCATACAGCAAAGAGGTGGGGGGACCCAGCCTCCAACAGGAGCTTAATATACAAAAACGCTAGTACATATAGGCGCATGCCGAATCGATTGACCCTATGCCTTTTTTGTATATTAAGCTCTTAATATACAAAAACGCAGGACCTCTTTGGAACACGGGCCTCCACCCCCTGGAACAAAACATGAACATTGCATCCAGACGCCACAGCAAACTTGAGCTGATATAAACTTTCACAAAACACCCGCTGTCTTTTTTTAACACAAGCCAACTCACGTGCGCTAATTTCTGCGCCTGTGTTAGTGGTCACATGGTAGCATTGCGCCAAAGCTGGGGAACAATAGTCTTTTGAGGGGGGGAAGAAAGGGAAGAAGGGGGACGAGGGAAAAAGAGAGAAAAAAAGGAAAAGGAGAGGGAAAAAAGGGAAAAGGAGAGGAAAAGAGAAGAAAAAGATTTTTATGAATTTGTCCCCCAAACAGCAATGTTTTTGCAAGTCTATATTTATCAAAAATTATTTTTTTTGTATCTTCCTATACATTTATATGGGAGTAAAGCTGATCACAAGGTTCCTGGTTCGAATCCCACTGCTACCAGAAACTTCTAGTTTGCAACTTTATGCTGTGAATTATGTTTTATCATTAAAAATCACATAACTGGTTTCCACATTACAGAAATGATTTATTTTATGCCTTTTTACAATATAAATCAATATTGTATTAATCATGTATCACTGATTCTATACATTTTGTTTACAGTTCTTAAAACTTTTAGTTTTAAGTACATTTCTGTTTTTTTTTTCTTCTAAAAACTGTAGTAAAAAGTAGTAAATTCATTTATTACTGAATGCATCCTCGCATTACAATATATTTTCACAAGTTCCTATAACTTTTAAATGATACTATAGCAAAGAAAAGAAGAGAGAAGCATTTATGATTAAAACAGCAAATTTTCATTTTATTGTCATTCTTTTTAAAGTGCAACAGAACAGGAAACAAAGAACTATACACATAGGACAAGTATAAAGATAATCTATTTACATTCTTTTTTTAATGTCCTCTAACCACTGCTCCTTAGCAACTGTCTCTACAGAGGGGCAGTATACAGTGCCCTTGTACTGGCTGTGCCCAGTCTCCGCTGTCCTGAACTGCCCGCATTTCTTGCACGTATTGTGCAGCACTTTGCGGGTCAGTTTTCGAGCAGCAGGAGGAGCAGGAGGGGCAGGAGGAGCAGATGAGAGGCTGCCCCTGAGAGCCTGTGGAGCAGCAACCAGGACAGGCCCCTGTGAGGCCACTGGCGTCAGCATCACGAGCCGAGTGCCTGGGGGTGGAGCAGGGAAGAGTTGGCGCTGGGCTTGTGGTTTCTCAGCTGCTGGTGACAAAACCACTGGGGCTGAAGGGATATTCCTCTTCCTCTTCACCTGTGCCTGGCCCACGGTGCTACTGGGCAGGTGGTACTGGTGAGCCGGACCTGCCTGGGGGGGCGCAGACGGGGGGCTCACATTGGCAGGGAGTAGAGGGTCAGCCGCAACAGACAAGCGGCTAGCCAGTTCCAGCCCCTGCATCACTACCGCAGTGTCCTGTCTTTTCACCCGGTTATTGTGCCACTCAACTAAGGTGGTGTGGCTCACGTCCACCAGCTGCAGGGTGGTCTGCTGCATTACTGTTCCATTGGCCAGAATGCGCCGCCTGATTTTCCTGTAGTCCTCCAGGATGAGATCCCATCTGGACATTGTGCCAGTCCCCTTCTTGGGACTCTGGTGGATGGCACAGAGCCTGACAAAAATGGTCTCAATCAGGCGAGAACAATCTGGCCACTGGGCAAGTGGGGCAGTGGTGGTGAGCGCGTACCTCTTCACACTCTCCACCCCTGGAGTGAACTCCTGCCTCTTCTTGGGGGACCTGAACCTCCCTGCGTCCAGCCTGCTTCTGTGTCTGGCAGGAAACACCACCCTCCTCTTATCATAGTCCAGCAGATTCTGCCAAAGAGCAACAATATTGCTCACCTAAGCAGAGAGAGCATGTAATACATAGCAAATGAGAAAACAAAACATGTGCAAGTAAACATGTCAGGTCAAAGAGGAAAAGTCGAAAAATGTAGAATGTTCCTAACCTGCTGGTTGGTGAGGGCCAGAGAGGTCTGGTTCCGAAGCTCCACAAGACACTCCACCAGGCTGTCGACTCTGTCCAGGCCTGGCACACCAGAGTCATCCACAGACTGAAAAAAAATACAGATATGAGCAACAATATGAGGACAGTGAAGTGGGACAAAACACAGATACATATACACTGGCCTATATAAATGAATGGATTGCTCATTGCGATGTAAACTGTCAGCACTGCCGCTGAAAATGAATTGCTACTTTGTACGTTATCTGTAATGTTTATGGTCGTTTTGGGCAGGATAATTTTCGCAGATTTTTGTTGAAAACATCTGCTCTTGGAGATCTTGGAAACCGTTAAAAAGCTACAGGTCAGCTCAACTTGTATGGCGTTTTACTAGCAGGACAGTTTGAAATAAATGCAGTTAATGAAAACACTGTTGAATCATTTACAATTACTGTATAAATAAATACAATATTATATAACACCCTAACCCTAACATAATTAAATAACCACCATGAATAACTGTACATGAATTAAGTTGTATGTGAGGAATAATTTTTGATATTTGTAATACCAGTGTTGAGGTCTCTTGTCAGCTGATCTGATATTCGTTACTGTCAAGAAGATGAACGTAACATTTAATAAGCAGGGTGAAATTCCCAACTTTAAATAAATGCCATTTAAATGCTTAGGACGTTTGAGTTTTTAGAATGCACAGTGAGACTTTAGATATAAAAACGCTGGTAATGTTATGTTTCCTCATTAAAATCAGAAGATTTCCTATTAATTCAATATAATGTGAAGGGAATACTACGGAATACCAATATGGCAACACAGTGGCTTCACCTTTTAAGGTGTCATGAGCAATACAGTCATTTATCGGTCAGTCAGTGCACATTTAACTAGGTAAATACATACCACAGACTCATCAGGAGATGCTGTGGCACCTGACTGCAGCATGGAGGCAGCAGGCTGGGTGGAGGAGGCAGCAGTCATGGTGGAGGAGGCAGCAGTCATGGTGGAGGAGGCAGCAGTCATGGTGGAGGAGGCAGCAGTCAGGGTGGAGGTGGCAGCAGTCAGGGTGGAGGTGGCAGCAGTCAGGGTGGAGGAGGCAGCAGGCTGGGTGGAGGAGGCAGCAGGCAGGGTGGAGGAGGCAGCAGGCAGGGTGGAGGAGGCAGCAGGCAGGGTGGAGGAGGCAGCAGGCAGGGTGGAGGAGGCAGCAGGCTGGGTGGAAGAGGCAGCAGGCTGGGTGGAGAAGGAAGCAGGCTGGGTGGAGAAGGAAGCAGGCTGGGTGGAGGAGGAAGCAAGCTGGGTGGAGGAGGAAGCAAGCTGGGTGGAGAAGGCAGCAGGGTGGGTGGAGGAGAGAGACTCAGAGGAGGGCATAAAGACAGAGAAGCTTGGTTCATCGGTAAGACTTGACACAGTCATTTCATGTGTTTGCTCTTCCCCGAAGCCCTCGTCTTCTTCGTCCACGCCTTCATCGACATCCTCCAGCATGTCCTCCGTCTCCTCTGAGTCAGGGTCCACCACCAGGGGCTGTCCAGTCTGACTCAGGAGATAGTCAACACCAAGCAGCTCTCCTTTGAAAAAGAACAAAAACACACACATACATGACTAATTATATACAAAGCATTCCATCTAGAATCAGACTTCTGTATTGGCTTCGGTAATGGGAATAATAAAAGTAATCTTTGGTTGAAACATTGCAAACCCACAAACCAAAAGTATTATGTAGCCAGATAAGGGTAAGACATACCAGTGTATTTGGCAGGTGGCCTGAAAGTTGGCACAAAAGCCCGGCCAAACACCTTCAGTCTGTTGGTGTTGACGCAGTGGGCCATATCCCCGGCGTAGGTGAGAAGGGACGCTGGTTTGCTGGTCACTGCCGCAGTCCCTCGATCCTGATTCCACCTGTTCAAGCCTTCCAGGAGGTAGAGCTGGAAATTCAGGGCATTGGCACTGGTTCCTAGAAGAATGAAACAACATTTATACCAATAGAAAAAAGGCTTGCCTTGCAATCTGGATAAAATAAATTATTTAAAACATCATACATGTGAGACACAAACCTGGAATGAACCTGTTCAGGTGGCAATGAAAAGACTCCAGGGATGTGGACCCTCTGGCACAGCGATACCTGGTCAGGATGACCCCTGCCTTTTTGGTGGTGCCTACCTCAGTGTAGAGTGGCACTTCTGGCAAGTCCTGGATGCACCTGGCATGGCGTTTCTGCACACGCCAGATGTGCTCCATGCGCACTTCATCCAGAAGTGGCACACCCATAAGGTCCCTCCCATTTGCCCCTCCCAGCTCCTGCAGCAGCCTCTCAATGAGGCGTATGGCGGCCTCCTCACCGCGCGTCCTCCTGCGGCAGTAAAGGCTGAGGTCCTTTTTACTGATGCTCCTGTCCACCAGGAGGTCAGTAATAGCCGGCACACCCTCCTGCATCAACTGCTGTCTTTTTGCCTGCGCAACAGGCTGAGGTCTCCCGCATCCCACTCAAAGATGCAGGCGGACAGGCATCCCATGAAGGTGGGGTAGAGGGGATGGGCGTCGGTGGTGCAGCCCACGGCCAGCCTTCTCATGAAGTGCCAGATGTCCAGCCGTATGTGGAGGTCTGGCCATTGCCCAAACCTGGTCTGCAGCTTGCTCGCTCCCTCATTCACGCAGCAGCCACAGTCCACATACAGCAGCACTGGTGGTGGAACGGCAGCCTGGCGGTACCGCTCCATGACACCAGCAACCATCCTGTTCAGTCCTGGCCCCTCCTGCACGGACAGGACACTGGTCAGTATCTGACCGACCTCGTTGCCAATGGAGGTCAACCAGAGTGCTGTCCCCCGTCCATGGCCAGCAAGCTTCTTTGTGATCTGGAATTTACAAATGTAACGACACATTTATTATGTAATGTTATCACTGACAACAACATTAATGTCTATCTGACAGTACTTAAGAAACACGTAAGTCTATAACAGAGTCAGATTATTTATTACCTTTTTGGTTGAATCCATCTTTAAGACGGTGCCAAAGGTCGACGTGATGCTGGCCTTGATATGGTCAATACGACAGAGGATGTCCCTGCCGTATACGGACAGCAGCCAGCGACTGGTGGGGATGTCGATGGGATCTGGAGGCTCCTGGCAGGCCACTGGAAAGAGGCTGGGTCGATCCACAAAGTCAGCACACTCCCCAAGATAGTGTGCCAACCGATTCAGCCATTCCTCCCCATGGTTCTCTTTCAACTGCCTCACCAATCGAGCTGGACTGTTGCCCAGCGTCCGGTCCCGAAGCAGCCTAATGACACGGATGTCACAGGCAAACCTGAAATTGTTGCTGTGATTAGTTACATGTTCATTGGAGGGTCAATTCAGTCGTTTAAGTCTTCACAATCAACATCTGCTTTACTCACTTGCGGGTCAGGATCAGCCGGAACATTTTCTGATGAGGCAGGTCAAGCTGGTCCCGGACAGTCTGACTTGTTGACAGATAACACACAGTGCACCTGAGTGTCTCTGTCACCATCAGGTAGTATCTGTCAATGTCCAGGACCTTCCGAGCCCTCTTGTGGACGCCGTAGCCCATCAGGTTCTTGCCACAAGCTGGGCAGGACACCCTCACCTTCCACAGGTGGTAGGGCATCCACACCATCAGCCGATGGGTGAAGAACCGGTCAGGAGTTGGGGTCTGGTGGTAAATGAGGGCTGGGACTGGGGGCTCATACCACAGCTTCAAATCTGGCCGCAGCTTGCCAGAGTGAAACAAGGTGTTGGCAATCCACCTCTGGTCCTGCACAGGGAAGGTCTTGCTCATTTCACCTGGCAACCAGAATGAAGCTGAGGCACCAGCAGGGGCTGCCAAGAATCCTCCAGGCTCCTCCTGTTTGGAAGACAATTTTATTATTGGATAAATAAAGGCTAATATACACCACAGCCTGTCCAACAGTTTAGCAATATTCACAAGCAATTGGTCAATTTTCAAAACTTAGTACTAATACCACAACAGATAATCAAAGGTGCACTTTTTCAAGCATTTCAGCATATTTTCAATTGTATTAGTACAATACGCCAAATTGCAAAGTATTCTTTTCACTACTAAGTGGTTCATCTATATAAATGTTTCATTCACAGTAACTGCCTTTCATAAAGCTCTTACTATTAAACTTTTGACTTGCATCTCTTCTCGTTCAGGTTTAACTAGAATGAAAGCATGAGGTCAGGTTTTGAAAGAATGACTAGCTGTGTTACAAGTGTGATCAGTTTGGAGTTTTGTACTAAGAGTTTTGAAAATGTACGCCTTACATGTGAAAATAGTACCAAACTGAATTCATTTTTTTTTACATTTGTGATGCTATACTCACAGAGGATGCAGCAGGACTGGGAGCCCTCACAGAGGATGGAGATGGGCTGGGGGTCCTCACAAAGGATGGAGACGGGGTGGTGGTCCTCACAGAGGATGGAGACGGGGTGGTGGTCCTCACAGAGGATGGAGATGGGCTGGGGGTCCTCACGAAGGATGGAGACGGGGTGGTGGTCCTCACAGAGGATGGAAAAGGGGTGGTGGTCCTCACAGAGGATGGAGATGGGCTGGGGGTCCTCACAAAGGATGGAGAAGGGGAGGGGCTGGGAGGAGAAGGGCTGGGGGTCCTTGAAGAGGGTGGAGGAGAGGGGCTGGGGTCCTCCGATCCACTAAATTTGGCTTCAGTGAAGCCAACTGGGACCCACCAAACCGTGACTTAGTGAACTAAAAAGAGAAACAAAGTTAATTGCATTTACTCACTTTTATAGTGAAATATTATGACAACCGAGTACTGAGGACATTTTACTGGTCTTCACTAGTTAAAAAGTTGTATAAACCAGCCAAAACACAAACATTTTTATTTAAATCTAGTGTTGGGTAGGTTTAGGGGTTAGGGTAAGTGTATGCAATGTCCTCACTAATATAGTCAAACAAAAATGAGTTTATGTGTAAAAATGTGAATGGCCTGACTGATCAGTCTGCAGGAGTATGCTAGAGTCATTCTGAAGTTGGTGGGCTGTAAATCTTATCAAACAAATACAAAATTAATCTAAGTGAACATTAATTACAGAGAAAATATTCACCATTGACAAACTTGGAGGGGGCCTCAGGAATGTCCGTGGGGCAGGAGCCGTGTCTGTAGCCTCAGACTGTGGCGGTGCGGCAGAAGACTGAGTGGCAGCGGCAGGCTGCTAAAACAAGAGCAGAAGGGCATTAGATGTAGTGAAACAGCATTTTAACAGATATGTGATGCAACATTACATGTCATTTTCAAATAGATCACCTTAGTGCTGTGGAATCCACAGTTGCAGGCCATGGACCCTCTAAAGAGGGTGGTCTGTCCATGGGCCTGCATGGGGCATTTCTCGATCTGAAAAGATAAGAATCATTATTTACTGATATCGTCTGCACAATTGTCAGGTGACCTGCATACTATGTAAAGAGATACAGGTAACTTTACCTTCTGATAGAGGTCGTACCACTTCCGCTGCCTTGGGGCTGGTCTATTTCCTCCTCCAGAAGGCCAAACCCCAGAGCTGGCAAAAGCCCTCAACCTCGCCATCCACTCGCCATCTCCCATGGCCTTGTGGCTCTTTGGTTTTGTGCTCACCTAAACATAACATGGAAATAATAGTAAACAAGTGCATTTTTGCAAGTACTGGACAACTACACTAATGTTTTTTTCCCATTCAATTATAATGATACCATTATAAAAAAAATTAATTCAAACAAAACTTCAAGCTAACTAAACGATGGCACCCCTTGTGAAAATTAACCATGGTTTTACTACAAATAAAAATAGTTAAATATAGAATATAACATAGGTAAACCATGGTAACCAGAAATTAAGCATGTTTTGCTACACTAACCATAGTTAAACCGTGGTACTAAAAACTGTGGTTATACAAATGGTAATCAATCTCCCAAAAAACATGGTTACTACAGGTTTACTATAGTAAAACCATGGTTAATATGAGGGATGACTATATCTATAAGATTGTTTTTTCATTCAAACCGAACTAAATGGTGTTTAATATGAAAGATTATAGGCAACTCGTGATTAATGTGACCACAGTTAATAAACACAATCACCTTTACTATAGTAAAACCATGGTTAATACGAGGGATGACTATATCTACAACTATAAGATAGTTTTTTCATTCAAACCGAACTAAATGGTGTTTAATATGAAAGATTATAGGCAACTCGTGATTAACGTGACGACAGTTGATAAACACAATCACTTTTACTATAGTAAAACCACGTAACCATCGCGACAGACAGACCTAGCCTACAGAACACGGATTCCACATAACATGTCACAAAATACAGTCTTAACATGAACTTAATGAGGGTTTCATTCACAATTTACCGAAAAAAGGTTAGGTTATTATAGTTAGGTTATTATAGCACGCACTATAGTGATTGCTAAAGAAGAATAGTCGACAAAACAACTTGTGCGATGGATAAAAACGTAACAAATATATAGCCAATAAAGAATATACTAAACAGAAGAAGAAAAAAAACATTTATTACTTACATTGCTCAGTAATAACACAGTTGTAGAGTTTTTTGAAGAGTGCCGTGTGTGTCGTCATTCAATCTCACAATGGATGTAAGCGCGTTGAGAGACCGCTGGAGAACCCGGGTGGGTGAGGCTATCGAAAATCAGACTTGGACGTTTCCGGCAATGACGAACTGACCTTCCATGCTGGAATACTAGACCCCTTCGGGAAGAGAGAGCTAATAGACGTGCCCAACGTGGGGCTCAGACCCACGACCCTGAGATTAAGAGTCTCATGCTCTACCGACTGAGCTAGCCGGACAGGTGCAAGGTTTTTTCCTTCAGGCTGGTCGCAGTTTTTATCAGTGCCTAGGTCAAGCCTAGGGGTGGGCTTTGAGTTTACTTTCTTTGTATTAGCCATATCTGTTGTTGGGGGATGCAGTTTGACCCAGTAGAGCAGGCCAGTAATAGGCACAATCAAAACCTTCCACGCTGGAATACTAGACCCCTTCAAAACCAGGGGTTAAAGTTTGTTTCGGTCTGTCGAGTGAGAGAGCAGTTGCTAAACTTCCCCAAATTTCCAAAGGCAAAAGTCAGCCATACAGCAAAGAGGTGAGGGGACCCAGCCTCCAACCGGAGCTTAATATACAAAAACGCTAGTACATATAGGCGCATGCCGAATTGATTGACCCTATGCCTGAGAGCCTGATACGTTGCAAGTTACTGGTGCCCTCCTTATACGACCAAAATCCCCATTCGATCACAGTCGGAAGTTATTACCAATGCTGGATGGTGTTTTAAAAGAATGTTTGAGCAGGACCTCTTTGGAACACGGGCCTCCACCCCCTGGAACAAAACATGAACATTGCATCCACAAGCCACAGCAAACTTGGGCTGATATAAAAACCTTCCAGGCTGGAATACTAGACCCCTTCAAAACTTGGTTAAAGTTCGTTTCGGTCTGTCGAGTGAGAGAGCGGTTGCTAAACTTCCCCAAATTTCCAAAGGCAAAAGTCAGCCACACAGCAAAGAGGTGGGGGGACCCAGCCTCCAACCGGAGCTTAATATACAAAATCTCTGATAGGTTGCAAGTTACTGGTGCCCTTCTTATACGACCAAAATCCCCATTCGATCACATCTCTTCCCCTTCGGGAAGAGAGAGCGCTAATAGATGCGCCCAACGTGGGGCTCGAACCCACAACCCTGAGATTAAGAGTCTCATGCTCTACCAAATGAGCTAGCCGGGCAGGTGCAAGGGTTTTTCCTTCGGGCTGGTCGCAGTTTTTATCAGTACCAAGGTCAAGCCTAGGGGCGGGATTTGAGTTTACTTTCTTTGTATTAGCCATATCTGTTGTTGGGGGATGCAGTTTGACCCAGTAGAGCAGGCCAGTAATAGGCACAATCAAAACCAGGGGTTAAAGTCAATCGATTGAGTTGACACTGTCTTTTTTTAACGCATGTGTAACGCACGTTGGATAGCACTACTCTGACAGTTACTAGGTCACTATGGCAGCAACAACTACGGAACAGCGCTCAACGTGGAGATCTCTGGACCAGAATCAGAAGATGAGGATCGTCTCACTGGAGCAAAGGTAAGTAATAAGTATAATAGTTATAATCTAATAATAGTCTCTAATCAATTATTCACACAGGATAAAAGTAAAATAAATAATAGTCAATCAAGTAGGGAAAAAAAATTATATTATAATGTTTTGACTGATTATTCTCTGACTTTTAGTCTTTTTTAAATTGGCAATGAAATAACAGAACCAAAACACAAAAATAACAATAGATGAATTGAATAATAAAGACCCAAAATAGCAAAAGGGTATGAAGATTCAAACACCCAAATAAAGGTTCAGATTCAGAATAATATAACTGAATTTCACACACTAGATTTCAAAATTAGTGTCACAGTTCAGACATTCAGATTGTAAAACTTAAAATCAGTCCACTGAAGATCCAGATGGGGAAAATAAAAAAAAAACTCAAAGCAAAAATAGTTTGATCCTACCAGTTCGGCAGATTTCACACTCTTTTCTCTGTTTCCAGGCATGAAATGATGGAATGGCTCGCCAGTCCAAAACGGAATACGAATATTCAGCAAGGACAGAATTCAGGAACACAATTCTCAGCAAAGGGAAACAAAAAAAAAAACCCGGCCTTGTAACAACAAAGCCGAATTAAACATTAATGTCATTGTTCAAATAAATAATTTCAAATTAAATCAAACTCTGTCTCAATCATTAGCACATACATGAAAACACACACGCTAACCACCATGTGCTCAATCAAACACTATGGCCTATGCACAGAGTTAGCAAAGCTAGTACCACATGGCACATAGTTCACATTAAGAAATTATCTCTAGCCAACACATCAAATATTTTACAAAACTTTAAACATGACTATATACAAATATTGAAACATTTAAAGCATTTTTGAAAACTTTTACATCACTTATTACCCTTTTAAATTCCTTTTTCACATTACAATTCACAGTATTCGCAATCAAAATAACTAAATACACTTATAACAAAATTTGTACTCACCAAGGAGAAATAAAAATCAGAAACAAAAATACAGTTGTTTCTCCCCGGAAAGGACGTTGATTAACGTTATATCTTATTGCGTCCGTCTCGTCACGTCACATCCTCACGTCCGTTTCAGTCTCCTTACTCTGGTTCTCCTTAGAGTCTTTGAGAGTATCACTTTCTCTTTGGTTGGGAAAGTTACTTTCTTCACATTCCCGGTTTGAATTTTCAGATGATGCACTGTCAGCACCTGGTTGCTCCTGATCTGTAATCTGTGTCATTTCTCTTCCAGATTCCACAACTGATCTTTCATCAAGAACTTCAACTTCAGGCAGATCTGATAGGCTTCCCTCTACCGGTTGCCTTGGGGTAGGATGATCGTCTTTCCCTGCTTTGGAGGATTCCACATCAGGTAAGTCTCTTTTATTTACGGGATCTAAGTCCTCAACTTGCAAAGGCGATAACTCTCATCTGTCCGTCTTGCTCTTGGTATAATGCTGCGCCCAGTCCAATGGTACTGCCATCTGTGTGCAACACATACGGGAGTTTAGGGTTGGCGAATCCCAACACTGGAGCAGAAGTGAGTTTTTCAATGACAGCATCAAATGCTCGCTGACACGAGTCCATCTTTCTCCGAACTGTTCCTTTGGGTTGAAATACTGTGTCTCATCAGCCTTTTTCTTGCGGCTCTTCTGCAATGGAGGACACCCAGAAGTGAGATCATTAAGAGGTTTTATGAGTTTTGATTCGAATAGTCTTGTACAAACCTCCGATAGTACCCGGAGAATCCAAGAAAAGATCTGAGCTCCTTAAGATTCTCCAGCCTTGGCCAGGTTTTGAGGGCTTCAACCTTTGCTGGGTCAGTTTCAACTCCATGCTGGGATACTATGTGGCCCAAGTATCTGACAGATGTTTGGCAGAACTTACACTTCTCAGGTGAAAGTTTCCGTCCGAATTCCCTTAATCTCTTGAGCACCTGCACCAGCCGAGCTTCATGTTTTTCCAGAGTTCTCGAGAAGACTATCAGATCGTCAAACACGAGCACTTCCGCGTTTGTGATCCCTTGTGGCATCCTGTTAAATTCCCAGAAACCTAATGGGCATACGAAGGCAGTTTTTTGCCTATCAGACTCTTCCGTTTCAATTTGATAATAGCCCGATTTCAGGTTGAGGACTGAAAACCATCTTGATCCGGTCAAGACTGAAAAGGCTTCTTCCAGGTTAGGAAGAGCATATGCATCCTTGATTGTCTGAGAATTTAACTTCCTGAAATCGATGCACAATCTCACAGAATTGTTCTTTTTTCGCACCACAACTATAGGAGACGAGAATGGGGATTCTGACTCTCTAATAACCCCCATCTTCAAGAAGCTCTTGGAGATGCTTCCTGACTGCATCCACATCTTGGGGGTGAATTGGTCGGGCTCTGTGCTTGAATGGTGTCTCATCACTGAGCTTAATTCTGTGCTTCACTTTGTCAGTGTGAACATAGTCCAGATCATGTAACGCAAAGACGTCAGGCACGGAGTTCAACAGGGATGTTATTCTCTTTTTCCACTCTAGTGACAGAGGAGAATTTCCAAAGTCAATTAGAATGTTTGACAGAATATCTTTCATCTTTTCACTTTCAGCATGAACTTTGGACAACGGTTTCTCCATCACTCGCTGGACTGCATGGACTTCAGCTATGACAGTCTTTGGGGGAATCACAAGGTCAGTTTGAGTGTCATTCCTCACTACAACTGGCAACTGAGCAAAGCGCTGCCCTGAAGGTAGACTGTGCAGAGAGCTTGCCACTAATAGACCACCAGGTAAGGATGTTGTAGTAGGTTGTTCCACTGACACCCACTTTTCAAGGAAAGGGCCTTTCACTTGAATAAGTCCATTCAGAACTACAGTGTACCCTGCTGGTACAACCTCTTGTTGGTTCCCCTTCAGCTTTACACATGCCACAGTTCCACTGGAAGCTTGTCGTTTCCTCTTCTCTAGTATGTTTATCACAGCTTGATAGCCATAGCAAGTTGACTTGAGAGTGGTTGTGTTCTCTTGAGTGCAGTTGGTGTATAACACATCAAGTGAATTGGTACCAATTAGGATCTGTGGTATGTTCATCAAGTCAGGGACTACCAGAGCTAAGGTTGGGACTTCTGCTTCCACCCCAAGGAAATTTTTGGGAAACTTCAGGTTAAGCTCGACATAACCCAAATAGGGTACGACTTGTCCGTTAGCTCCCTCAACTTCTAGAAGATGATCCAAGGATTTCATGGGACGCTTGCATAAGTATTTATCATAGTAGGACTTAGAAATGGTTGTCACCTGTGATCCGGTGTCTAGGAGGCAGTTCACTTCTCTCCCTTCAATTTGGATTCAGGTGCACCTTGTTCCTATTAATCCGGTGGGTAATCCACAACATGGAGACTCGTGAGCATGCTGGTGAAACATATCCATTCTTCTTAGGGCATTGTTCTCTTCTAGTCTCTGTCCGCCCCGCAACAGAGACGGACTTCAGTTTAAAGACTTAGAGTTGAAAGCATTCTGAAGGTCCCATTTGGCCTGTCGCTCTCTTAACTCACAGCGTTTCTCATCCACTTTGCGAGGGTTTGCATCATTCTCACAGTTAACAGCGAGATGTCCATCCTCTCCCCAATGGAAGCAATAACCAGGATGGGGTCTATTGTGCGATTGCCAGGTGGATCTTGGGTTCTTGTTCAGCTCAGGTTCTCTAGGTTTGGGTCGGTATTCCACAGGGAAAGTGCTCAAAGCTGGAGGCTTCTTTTGTTATTCCCCTTGAAATCTTGGGACAAGATGAACTTGGAGCCCAGCTATTTTCTGTCTCAGTTCAGAAATTTCATCCACCTTGGGGCTCTTTTCTTTGCAAACAGGCTCAGTCTTCATCATAGTAATCTGTGCTTGAAGTTTCGCGACTTCTTTCTTCAGACTTTTCAACTTTGCTTTTAGGCTTGACTGACTTCTGCTTTGCACTTAACTGACTTGGTAATTCATCATTGGGCTCACCAGGTATGTCGCTGCAGTATACAGATTGTTGGCGAGTTGCTGGCCGTAACTTAAGTGGAATTGGAGCATGTCTGTTTAATCCAAGATGCTTCCTCATCCTTTCTTCTTTCAGTGACTGCTTGTCTTCTGCAGTACGAATAAGTACTACAAGTGCAGCGAAAGAAGGGGGCGCATCTTTCTTTCCTTCCAGCTGCAAATCAGCGATCAAGCTGTTGTCCCAGCAACCCCTGCAAAATTGCTTGAGGAGACAACGATTCCGTTCAGCTTCAATGCCACCTCATCTAATCGCAGTTCTCAGCATCACATGAAGACGGTGAAGGTAGGTGGAAGGTTTTTCACCTTGATTTTGCAGTGCACCAATGAACTTTGCAAACAGTTCATCTCCGTCCTCCACTGAGCCATAGACAGACTCCAACAGCTCCAAACACTCTGATGGCAAGGCGTATGAACCGATGTGCTTGACGACATCCGAGGCTGGAGGCAGCAGACTGTCGAGGATCTTCCCAGTCTTGTGTAGATCAGACAGGGACTTATCGTTCAATAGGAAGTCTACACTCGCACACCAGGTGTCGAAATCGGGTTCATGGCTGGGGCGAGGGCTTCTTCCAGAGAAGACTCTGAGACGGAAGGCAACATGCGAAGAGGACATGGAATCACTGGTCCTTACTACATGCTCCATGACTGCTCGTTGAATTCCTGGTGGATTCAAAGCACTGGTTGGTATGTTCAAGGACATAGTTTCGGAAACACTGGCATCAGGACTCCTCATATGGTAATGTGACGTTGCCGGTGCGCTCTCCTTGGCAGGGTGTTCAGCTTCTCTTGTGCGCATATTGCTGTCATTCACAGGCTGTTCCATTTCTGGCTCAGCTCCAGGGGTTTCTTTTTCTGGAAACATCAATGTGGAAATCTTTTGTAGCTCACATTGAAGCACTTCCTGCAATGTTTTTCCACTGGCTCTGGCAATGGCCTGCAGATTCTCCAAATAACCTTCAGTAACACTGCTACCTGCTGCAGGTGTGTACACACTTCCTGCTGCGCACATGAAAGACAATGTTAGCATCGACAGTGCTTGTGAAGGTCATAGGCAGTGAGGACTCCAAATTGTGCATGGCAGACTCATAAGAAAATTCCACAATGGCACTTTGGTGGTGCTCTGAGTTGGGATAATCAATAATTACGTTGCGCTTGATGGATCCATATTTCATTAAGCAGGCTTCTAATTCTTGATCAGGATCAGAGAGAGTTAAGCCACTTACAATGACTGATTTCTTGACATCAATGTTCTCACGTTTCACAACTTCCATCTCTGATTGTAGAACTGATTTTCTTTGAAGTGAGCGGGGGCTTACTTTTTACTTAAGCTCTTTATCGTCTGTTGTGGTTATCAAGTTGATTAATAACTATTACACGGTGCTGTAATTTTGCTCCTGGCTGGCTCGCCAAGTTTTGTGTAACGCACGTTGGATAGCACTACTCTGACAGTTACTAGGTCACTATGGCAGCAACAACTACGGAACAGCGCTAAACGTGGAGATCTTTGGACCAGAATCAGAAGATGAGGATCGTCTCACTGGAGCAAAGGTAAGTAATAAGTATAATAGTATAATCTAGTAATAGTCTCTAATCAATTATTCACACAGGATAAAAGTAGAATAAATAATAGAGTCAATCAAATAGGGAAAAAAATATATTATAATGTTTTGACTGATTATTCTCTGACTTCTAGTCTCTTTTAAATTGGCAATGAAATAACA
This sequence comes from Coreius guichenoti, assembly GCA_039654105.1. Classification (NCBI taxonomy): domain Eukaryota; kingdom Metazoa; phylum Chordata; class Actinopteri; order Cypriniformes; family Gobionidae; genus Coreius; species Coreius guichenoti. The sequence continues at coordinate 3,361,144 of CM077171.1, forward strand.
GAACCAAAACACAAAAATAACAATAGATGAATTGAATAATAAAGACCCAAAATAGCAAAAGGGTATGAAGATTCAAACACCCAAATAAAGGCTCAGATTCAGAATAATATAACTGAATTTCACACACTAGTGTCACGGTTTTGAAATCAGTTCCTCAAAGACATTCAGATTGTAAAACTTAAAATCAGTTTCACAATGATAAGCTTCAGGTTTTTGTTCAAACTCAGTCTTAATGTCCAGTTGAGTTTCAGTTTGAGTTCAGTGCCTCAATTTCAAGTTCAAAAATATAAAGCAATGTTCAGAAAGAATTAAAAAATTAAATCCAGGAAGGAAAAAAACACAATGTTTGATCCACTGAAGATCCAGATGGGGAAAATAAAAAAACTCAAAGCAAAAATAGTTTGATCCTACCAGTTCGGCAGATTTCACACTCTTTTCTCTGTTTCCAGGCACGAAATGATGGAATGGCTCACCAGTCCAAAACGGAATGAATATTCAGCAAGGACAGAATTCAGGAACACAATTCTCAGCAAAGGGAAACAAAAAAAAAAACCCGGCCTTGTAACAACAAAGCCGAATTAAACATTAATGTCATTGTCCAAATAAATAATTTCAAATTAAATCAAACTCTGTCTCAATCATTAGCACATACATGAAAACACACACGCTAACCACCATGTGCTCAATCAAACACTATGGCCTATGCACAGAGTTAGCAAAGCTAGTACCGCATGGCACATAGTTCACATTAAGAAATTATCTCTGGCCAACACATCAAATATTTTACAAACCTTTAAACATGACTATATACAAATATTGAAACACATTTAAAGCATTTTTGAAAATTTTTACATCACTTATTACCCTTTTAAATTCCTTTTTCACATTACAATTCACAGTATTCGCAATAAAAATAACTAAATACACTTCTTATAACAAAATTTGTACTCACCAAGGAGAAATAAAAATCAGAAACAAAAATACAGTTGTTTCTCCCCGGAAAGGACGTTGATTAACGTTATATCTTATTGCGTCCGTCTCGTCACGTCACGTCACGTCACGTCCTGTTCAAACTTCGTCACACACTACTTCTCAAAACGTGAGATTCTAAAAGTTATATCTCACAGATTTAAGTTTCAACTTGTTAATAATCTATTGCTGGATTACTAAACAGAGGATTCTCATCATATATTGCGCAACTGCGTCTTCTCTCATTCAAGTTCACTCTCGTTCTGCCTGCTTGTGCGCTAACTTTTTGCAGGGGGCGGGACTAACCTTTCACCTCACCAATGAGTAATCGGTTCAGGAGCATTTCTAATTTTAATTTATAGAGCAATATTTCTGCATTTTTCCTCTTTCTTTTATATATATATATATATATATATATATATATATATATATATATATATATATATACACACACAACAACAACAACAGTTATATAAAATGCAATAAATGCTAATGACCTAGGTTAATGACCTGGGTTACACAAGCCAACTCACGTGGGCTAATTTCTGCACCTGTGTTAGTGGTCACATGGCAACGACGAACTGAACTTCCACGCTGGAATACTAGACCCCTTCAAAACCAGGGGTTAAAGTTCGTTTCGGTCTGTCCAGAGCCATACAGCAAAGAGGTGGGGGGACCCAGCCTCCAACCGGAGCTTAATATACAAAAACGCTAGTACATATAGGCGCATGCCGAATCGATTGACCCTATGCCTGAGAGCCTGATAGGTTGCAAGTTACTGGTGCCCTCCTTATACGACCAAAATCCCCACCCGCTGTCTTTTTTTAACGCAAGTCAACTCACGTGCGCTAATTTCTGCGCTTGTGTTAGTGGTCACATGGAAACATGGCACAAAACATGGCTTTTTTTTTTTTTTTTTTTAAACAAAAATGTTTACAGCACCTGGTATTCCCAGGCGGTCTCCCATCCTAGTACTAACCAGGCCTGACCCAGCTTTGCTTCCGAGATCAGAGTGCTCAGAGTGGTATGGCCATAAGCGAAAGCGGTGGCCAAGAGCGGGCTGTTTAAGACATTCATCCAGGCCCGACCCTGCTTAGCTTCCGAGATCAGACGAGATTGGGCGTGCTTTGTTTTTGTGTTTTTTTTGTTGTTGTTTTTTTATTAAAAAATTTCAATCAATAAAATACAATAAAAAATACAATAAAAATACAGTTGTTCTTATACAATCACCTTTACACCACATTTCACATATTTACATACATCACATATCATACATTTACACATTAGTTCAGAAATCCCCTTCACTCCCCGGCAGCTTCCACATTAAATCTTTTAAAACACAACAAACATGTGGTGTCAAAACGTTATAAAATGCATCCAACATATTTTCACATTTAAAATACACATATAGTCTCTCCATGTACAATTCTGTTTTCCTTTTAAAAACAGTCCAAACATCCAACACAATTTTTTCCTTCTTGGCCACAATTCTTCTCTCCCATATTGCACTTTTCATTAACATTACCCACAGATTTATAAACTTTTTGTTTTGACACTTCTTTTCCCAACCAAACATAACCACTCTGCTCCATTCCATTCCATTTTCATCCCACTCCATAGTCAAATCTTTAATCACACATTTACATTTCCTTAAGAAATCGCCCAGTTCTTTACAATGTAAAAACAGATGTAAAATCCCCTCTTTCTTTTCCTGGCACACTTTACACATTGCACTTTGTTCTAACCCAATTTTATTTAAAATAGACTCAGTAAAAAGCACTTTATGTCTTATAAAATACTCCAAACATTCCAATTTTGTTTCCACACATCTCCCCCTCATGTTCCTCCATATACACTCTTCTTTTAAATCTTTGAATTTTCCCACCCAGTACTTATTTACAATTGGCTCTTTAAAAACACCATCTCTAAAAACACAATAAAACATTTTTACAGTACATTCTTTAAAATCAACCAATTTTTCCCCAAGTTTCACATAAATGTTTTTCTCTGTTTTCTCTTCTTCCATACTCTCTATTCTTTTAATCCACTCTTTTGGTATTGCGTTCTTAATGATTTCATATTTGTTTGTTATTTCTTGTTTACTGTATTCTTCTTTTGCTTCTTCCATAGCATCCACAATATATTGCATCGGTAAAAACTCATACAGAACATCTCTCACTCTCGTTATCCCCACTTCCATCCATTTCTGAAAAAATATTTCTTTCTCATTTTAAAATGTTGTTATTTAAGAACAGAGGTTGATTTAAAATGTTTTCTCTCTCTTGTGGATTGTACTCGATTTTGGTTAAAAATTTTCCCCAGGCACTAAAAGTTTCCCTATAAAACTCAGGCAATCCTTCCGTCATCCAAATTTTCGTTTTCATCCATAAAATTCCATCCCTCATGTTAAAATCCCCACATTTGTTTAAAAAATATTTCATTGTTTTTTTCCACTCAGTTTTGTTCTCCTCTTGTAGGTATTTCTTAACAATTTTCACTCTCAAACCATTTTTTCTCTGTTCCACATCCATTAATCCCAAACCCCCCTTCTCTACCGCCCCTAAAATCTTGTTATATGCTATCCTGGCTGGTTTCCCCTTCCATAAAAAATCCAGACAACATTTCTTCAACCTCTTTTTTGTCCACAAAGGCATCTCAGATACATATAAAACACAGGGCTGGACTGGGGCTAAAATTCGGCCCTGGACAAACCCAGCCCATCCGGCCCATGAGTTCCCCGTGAATGTTTTTGCTGGGGTTAGGGCCTTACGTTGAAGTAAATAAATAAAAATAGGACAGGGGCAAATAATGATGGATATTATCGAATTTACTGCAAATGCAGATAACAAACTTAATATTGCACTTTTGTCACACAGAAATGCACTTGACAGTAAAGCACTGATTTTGAGCTAGGATGCATTAAAGTAAATTTACTGCTATTAAATGCTGTCATCATTTACTCACCCTCAAGTTGTTCCAAACCTGTTTGACTTACTCTCTTCTGTGAAACACAAAAGAAGATATTTTAAAGAATGTTGGCAACCAAACCATTTTGGTTAGGCTACCATTGAATATTGTATGGACAAAAAAACAGACTCAAATGATTTTCTTTTATGTTACACAGAAAGAAATTCATTCAGGTTTGAAATGACATTAGGGTGAATAAATGATCACATTTTTAGGTTGAACTACCCCTTTAAAAACAATAATATTTTTCAAGAGTTAACACCTAATTTATGTAAGACACTGATATCTATCTTTCATGAGGTTCTCATTGAAATAACATTTAATTAAATTTCATTAGAACTATTAAAAAGTTCATAAAACATTTAAAGAGAAAAAAGCTTTGTCCTTAATTCATGGGATCCAGGCTTTAAAGCTGAATTATCCTTTAAAGGTGCACTATGTAACACTTTTTTTTTAGTAAAATATCCAAAAACCACTAGGCCAGTGTTATATATTTTGTTCAGTTGAGTACTTACAATATCCCAAATGTTTCCAACTATTTGTAAATCATGAGAAAATTGCTATTTTAACCAAGGAACCGGGACATGTAAGGGAGTCGCCTGTCAATTGCGTCATATCTGCTATGAAGGTGTCCTGTTGCAGCGCAGCATTGCGGATGTTGTGGCCTTGGGAAAGAGAATGGTGGGACATTTCAAACACTCACAACTAAAATAAAAAAATAAAATAACACCCCGCCCTCTATTCAATATTCCGTTTCACTTGGAAATACGTCACAACACTGAAGAACAGTTGGTCGCAACTTCCGGTTCACAGGGACTTTAAAGGTGCAGTGTGTACGTTTTAGCGGCATCTAGTGGTGAGGTTGTGAATTGCAATCACCCACCGCTCACCCCTCCCTTTCGGAGCACATAGAGAAGCTACGGTGGCCGAGACCGGACAAAAATGCCGTTGTCTGAGACAGCAGAGAGTAGCTAGCGCTCTGTAGAGCAGTTTGTCCGTCATCAGGTACCGACAGACAATTCAGATTCAAAGGTATGTCAGTTTTTGAATGTGGCAGTTTGTATAAATTCAGTCATTTTGTCTTGTGGTGTATATGTAAAGATCTATTATGTTGAATAGCTTATTAAGGACAGTACTAAATAAAACTAACATGCCATTTTTATGTTCCCAGATCCCTCTTATTTTGTTAAAATTATTTTTTTTTTTTTGCATATTCTGCAAGGGGTATGACACTTATGATCAGAACTGTATCTTAGGATGCTTTTGCAGTGTCAGAGTCTGAGAATCACCAATCGCTGTTTACATTAATGTTTAAATGAAATAAATGACATTACAATTCAAAGTAATCACTTTGGGAATCTAAAATACTTTTCAGATGTAACTGTAATTTGATTACCACTCATTTCAAATGTAACTGTAATGAAATACTCAAATTTTGTATTTTAAATACGTAACTAAGTTACATGTATTTGTTACTTCCCAACCCTGGTAATGACTCATTATTCATGTTAATTATGAACCTGTATATAGTAGTTCTTAGTAATCCTCTGGGAGGTGTGACAAAAATAGTAGATATTGATCAGCTAATAGTGAACTACCACCTTCAACTGAGTGCTATTACTTACTAATTCATTAATCAGAGTTTCTAGTTACTAGAGTGTTAATATTGCGTTATTCATTTGTTCCTGTGTAGTTATTCATTAATGACGGAACAGTATTCTAAAGCGTTACCAAATAATGTAACAAATGCATTGTTAGTTAATGCATTAACTAATGTTAAGAATAGAAAAGAAAACAGGCTTAATTTATTAGGTGCAAAATTTTCATATTTCTTTCTCATTTAGGGTTGGCATTGTTAAAATGAGTTTTGGTGTGTCACCAGATGATGGCGCTCTCCACCAGGTAACGCTTGATGTATTTATGTACAGTATATCCTATAATATTTCACAATATTATAACTTTGACACATCTTTAATACAGTGGCATCATGAGGGGAAATTAGCACAGTAGTTTTATTTTAATGAGTGAGCAAATGTATTCCACTTGTTTAAAGAACACAGACACTGTCAAAAATATAATATAAATATCCAAGCAATGAATGCAGATGTGAAAAATCAAAATACAACATGCTCAGAGATACACTTTCTAGAATTATGACGTAATAGATAACAGGCAATTGTATATGAAAAAAGAGCAGAATTTCTTACAGTGAATGTTTTTTTAAGCTGACCTGATATCAGATACTGTGAAAAAGTCAGGTAGGGACTAGTTTGCATGAATTTCACAGCAAGTTTAGCTTCTAACAGACATGGCATGGAAGACATTAAGTAAATGTGTCAAGCCTGCTTGCACATCAAATGACATATGTGCGAATATTGCACAAAGGCTTGAAAAATTAAGCTTGTTTTGGACAGAGAGTTTTTTTTTTTTACATTATGTGCAGTTACATGTTGACTCGAATAAAGCCTTTTGCAATGGTAAAGAATATAACCAAATATTACTTAGACATGTTGCTATGTGTGCCATCATTCAAAGTCTAAACAACACCAGTCAGCATGTAATAAGAAGGCAAGATATGTTTCAAATCTGAATTCAATGCATGCCTGAATGACTGAGTTCATCCGAGATCATGATTCACGTGTCCCTGCCTGAGGTACATTAGGACAAATGTCCTTTTCATCTCGGAGATCTCTCTAGATTACTGTCAGACGCAAACGCGTCGCCCGGTGCGAATTCGCATCTATTCGCGTCTTTGCATTGACTTTGTATGCAATATACTCGCGCAAATAATTCAATTCGCGTTTGGTGTGCACAGTTTATTCGTGTGTACTTTAGTATAGCTAAATGTATTTGTGACAAACTATGAATTGGTATACTTAAAGTCTGTTAAATTTTGTAATTTTGTACTAAATGCATTTTAGTTGTACAAAAGCAGAGCTAAATTTCAACTAAAGTTGTATTAAATTACTTGTTTGTGCTAAAGTGGAACTATTCCAAGTATACTTAAGTACAATTTAAACATACTCTTGTGTAAATGCAGAATTCACTCAGCATAAACTTAAAAATGTATTTTAGTGACATTACAATTGCAATTAAATTACATTGTAAGAGTGTTGAACATACATTAATATTATACTGATAGCAAACTTTTAGTGATTTTAAAACACGTTGCAATGGCATTCCAAGTAAACTTGAAGTGTGCTAATGGCATCATTATAGTGTGCTTCAAATATGCTACAATAAAGTAATCTTTATAAATAACAGCATAGCTTATGCCTTTTGCTGACATTTTATAGACCCCCCAGTATACCATTAACTTGCTTATCCAGCAAACATCAGTGAGACGTTGGGAACAGATATACACGTACAACAAATGTAGGAACCAGTACAGACTTGAATCGAACCCGGGTCGCTGCTACACAAGTGCACTCGCTTTACCAGTTACGCCACCCTGCAGATATGGATCACGCTAAACTGGGGTTACTTTGTGTTCTTTCTGTACTGTTTTAAGTGCTGCTATAAGCAAACAGATTTTTCCATTAACAACAGGACAAATTATATGGATTTAAATACTGTGAATCGCAGAGAAAGGTCTCAATATAGGCGCACTAAGCGGTTCGTGAAAATAAACGCAAAACGGCCTGTATAGAACACGAAAGTGTGTTTAACTTGGAGCTGTTGAAGAAATAAAGCCACTAAAACACAGACAGTTCCGTTCGTTGGTGGAAGAATGTGAACGTGCAGAACTGCTTGTGTTTCAGTGCGTGCGGATATAATAAAACCATCCGTAACATTTCTGTGCCGATTGTCTCTGCACGCTTCAACTCACTGCACAACTGCTCCTGATGGAAAACGCAAAAATCTCATTATTTGCCGATCTCACATTACGCTGCAGATTTAAATGTGACACATGAATTGAAATTATTTAATTTCCATGCGTTTGTGAATTTATTTGACATTTTAATTTTTAATATTTAATGTTTGACAATTGGTCAGGATAATTTTAATAAACATAATGCGCATCACGGGCCATTAAAGTACCATTAATGGGAAAAGTGTATTAGTACAGGTGCATTGGCGTGTGAATACACTAAAGTAATACAACTTCTGATCAGGTACGTGAATTTCTTTCACCATTTCAAACTGACTATATGTTGCTTTCTTTATTTGTCATAATTAGCCTACATATATGAACTTTTGTAACTACTTTCTATATGTATGTAAAGTTGTTTTGCAACCATATAATTTGTGGAAAGTGCTAGAAATAAATTTGAATTTAATTAAACAATAGCCTACCTGATATTCAAAATGCGGGCAAATTATTGAAATGGTTAAGGTCATAATTATAAAACTTACTTCATGATTATTATTATTTTATTTTTTAATTTTTTTGCAACTCAAAACAAATTTCCTGTAAACTTTTATCCAGGCCTTTACTGTTTTTATACTGAACAAGTAGAACTCAAATACAGTTCATTGAATTGTACATTTAATCATAACAGGTCAACAGAGGATTCAACAAAAATAAATTACTGAAGTAGTACTTAAATATTTAAAAAAAATAAATAATTTTATTTGCAAACTGCTCATTGTTACATTTGCGCTGTAGACACAAGTTGTGGAAATTCTGCCCTTACAGCACCTGTTAGCAGAACAAACTAGATGTTTCAGTTCATACCTCACATTTCCTTTGGTTTGCACAAAAAAAAAAAAAAAAATACATAGCATCATCTAAAAATAATTTCATCATTCTCAGATTTGAAATACATGGTGAGACTTGTGTTTAGCTGCAATGAGTTTCTCGACTCTAAAGGTTTCCTTCTGAGATATGTGCCAAATCTGCAACATTCCCAATAGTGTGCACTCTAGCGAGTGTGATGGCATTGGCTTTATGGCGCGTTCGAAACATAGCTCAAGCATAGCGGTCTGACGTGTCAACTTCTGGTTCAACCAATGGTAGGACGTTGGGGCAGGCCAGTGGGCTTTGGCAGTTACGGTGTTTTCAAGTCAAGTCAGAAAGAATATATTCATGAGTTAAAATGCACATGAACATCAGCACCTTGGTAACTTTCGGTTTTCTTGAGAGTTTCCGAGTTGCGTGGCATTGAGAAAACATGTCATTGGCAATGGATGCGGAGTCTGCCCTAGTGAAAAAAACAATGCCAATAAGTATTTAAAATAGGCCTACATTTATTTCATACTAACTACAAACCCATTCATATATTTACTGACATATTGCTTGAGACTTACTGATATAAATATTATAATTCACTTTATTTGTTCTTCTTTATTGCACAATACATATTTCTTACTATTAAGCCTAAAATGTGTTTTAAATCACTATTACTAAGGATAGTATAATCACTGTATAATTTAAATGCAAGATATTTAAAGTGCACCTAAAGTATACTTGCAATATTTCCACTTTAGCACAATCAAATATACTCAAGTATAACTTCAGTTGGACCTCAGCACTATTTATGGATAACTAAAGTGCATTAAATACAAAATTATTTGTTCCAATTTTAGCAGACTTTAAGTATATGAATTTAGTACACTAAAAGTACAATTGCAGGGTATTTATATTAAGTACATAAGTATTTGTAGTATATTTAGCATAAAATAAATGTATTTCAAATACATTTTAGTATATTTATTTTTCACTAGGGTCTCTTTGTGTATTCCATGTGTTTTGTGGCACACAGTTTCTATTGACTTCTATAAGTTGCTGAGTAGCAACCCTTGTTTTTTCAGGCCTCCATTTAGCATTGCGTTTTGAGTTCCTTTAGGATCATTCCTTGTTTGTGACTTGTTCTGTTTGCTGTCAGTGCATTCAACATCATCCACTTTTTTCAAGCACAGAACATTCTGGAAACTTTTTTTGAAGTTCTCCGACAAGAAAGCGTACAATATCGGGTTGGCGCAGCTATTGGCGTATCCTAGCACCACGACAAAGGCAAACATGCTCCTCAAAAAGGGCGTAGTGCTAATGGTGCCTGTAACCGACGTCACGTTGAAGATGTAGAACGGCAGCCAGCAGAAGACGAAGACGGCAACCACGATGGACACCATGCGTGTCACCTTCTTTTCAGAGCGCTTCCGTTTGCTAGAGCACACCCTGATTCCTGAAGACTTTACCTTGATAATAATGAACAAATAGCATAGACATATGACCATTAGAGGTAGGAAGAATCCCAGGAAGAAGGTGTAGAACATGAAGGTGGTGTAGTAGGCCTCCTGGGGCTCTGGCCACACAATAGTGCAGAAGCAGGCGTCGGGTTTGGTGATCAGTCCACTGTAGATCACAATCGGGAGGTTGACCATGAGCGACACGACCCACACGGCCAGGTTGATGGCCTTCGCGACATGGGGCTTCCTCCATTTGGTCGACTTTATGGGGTGTACCACAGCCAGGTATCGATCAATGCTCATCACCATCAGACAGAAAATACTGGTGAACTGGTTGAGAGAGTCGACAGTGATGACCACGCGGCACAGAGCTGCCCCAAACGGCCAGTGCACCAGCGCCAACTGGATAGCGATGAAGGGCAAACTCAGCATGAACAGAACATCTGCCACGGCCAGGTTCAGGATGTAGATGTTCGTAACCGTCTTCATCTTGGCATAGCGCAGGATGACGTAGATGACCAGAGCGTTTCCACAAAGACCAATAGCACATACCACAAAATACATGAAGGTGATGACGACTGTGCTAGTTTTGGTCAAGCTCTGGTTGGTCTCGTTTATCAGGCCTCCTTTGGATATGTTGCCGAGCATGATGCCATCATACATGGGTTGCTCAGACTGATTACTGGGGAAGTTATTGGGTGAGAATGAAATTGTCCAGGAATCCATTATAGATTTCTCTCAGATTCCCAACTCCATTAGGTGTGAGATACTGCCTAGAGAAAACAGTATAATGGTAAATGAGCTATGTATTGTTGTATATATCATATTTTGTTATCAGTGATGCACCGATACTAAATTTCTCGATAATAATCTTAGATTTCCCAATATCGATAGCCGATTATTCAGAATGATATCTGCCGATACCAGAAAAAAAAACTCTCCCAAATAATGGGTGCAAACTATACAAGGAAACCCTCTCATTTGGTACATTACTACAATATTAGAGGTTAACATTTTCAACAGAGCCCAAACTATTATATTAAACCGCTATTTATTTTCAGATTTAATAATTACGCTCAAATAAAAATGGAAATGTTTGTATGGAACTCAGTTGCAAACTTGTCTTCATGACACATTTATTCAAGCATAAACAATAAAGCCGGTATGGTATGCAGTTGCTAGGGTATTCTGGGTGGTTGCAATGCGTTTGCTAAGGTTTTTGGGGTGGTTGCAAGGGTGTTGCTATGCGGTTGCTAGGGTACTCGGGGTGGTAGCTAGGGTGTTGCTATGTCATTTCTAGGGTAATCTGCGTGGTTGCTAGGGTGTTACTAAGCGGTTGCTAGGGTACTCTGGGTTGTTGCTATGCAGTTGCTAGGGTACACAGGGTGGTTGCTATGGTACTCGGGTGGTTGCTAGGGTTTTGCTATGCTGTTGCAAGGGTGTTCTGTGTGGTTGCTAGGCGGTTGTCATGGTGTTCTGGGTAGTTGCTATGAGATGGATGGATGGACGGACAGAGATAGATAGATAGATGAGTTTAAATGAGTCTCAATGGCTTAGAAATAGTACATAGAATGGCAGTTTAAATAATAAAATAAATCTGCGCTGCCGCTTGAACTGAGGCACTACAGCGATCTGTCACGTCACATTTAAGAGCGTCAAACGCCATTTGTTGCTTGAATTTCATGATAAAATGGACAGAATTTGAAAGCTGAGACATTGTTTCTTATCATAAGTAACAAGGCTCAAAGCTCTTTGCGATTATTGGATGGGATGTGCTACAAATAATGTTTGGTGTAGGGAAAAACTGCAGACTTGATCTACGGGTGGTTCATAGGGTCAAAAAGAGCCTGCTTTAACTTTGCTATTTTTGAACTGTTAATGGGTTATTGTTGCTTTAACTTGCCCTAAATTCAACAGGAGAGCTTCTCTTCACACACAGTATGAGTTGCAGTCGGACACGTTGTTCCAACCCCTTTTAATTGACAGGGTATCATCAGTCCTGATTATCGGCTGTTTTTAGACAATCGGGTGATAGTGAAAATAATTGCTGTTATCAGCCGATACATCGGTGCACCTCTAGTGATAATCCTATTGCAAACAACACATAATGTGTTTGTTCCAAAACCGAGGATACTGCCTTGTTGTTGACAGCCTACACAGGCAGCTGCTTTACTAAAACCTCATCATCATAACTGAAATACATACAGTGTGTGACAGATTTGGAACGATATTACAATATCCACACAGAAGACTCATAATTAATTTAAATTGTCTTAGCATCTAAGATAATTATGTGATAAAAAAAACCCATAGCCAACACAAATTTTGGGTAAAATAACCCAGTTATACTAAACAATCTTGGACAGGGTAGTATTTACCTATTTAAAGGTTACTGAGTAAATATTTAATTTCTGATTTAATTTCTAATAACAACAGCTAAAATTCCAATCACATTACTGTACCTTGAAGCTGTTATAATGCTGTGTAATTCCGTTCTTGGACCAAAAGTGTGAACGTTCAATGCCTCCAGTCAAATTTACTTGTTATGTGGCTCTGTACAGCAATGCAGTGCACACTGGGACCTGACCTGGGAGAGCAATGCCCTTTATGTCATATTCATCCCTGGTGGACAAACAGGCTGAAAAGCTAAGCAATCAATGCCCTTGTCTGAGCTACACCCACACACAACTTTCATTTTTTCAGGGGCATGTGTACAGTTATCTATGCAAGCTTGTTTCCGCCACTGAATGAAAACTAAAAAAGGTAAATGCGACTTTTTATCTCGTAATCTTTTTTCTTTTTAAGTTTACATCTCGCATTTCGGACTTTTTTTCTCAGACTTGCATGATATAAACTCACAATTACGAGTTATAAAGTCAGAATTGTGAGATATAAACTCGCAATTGTTACTTGTAAGATAAAGTCAATATTTTTTCCCTTAGAATTGGAATTTATAACTCGCAATTGTGAGAAAAAAAGTCAGAATTGCGAGTTTATATCTCACAATTCTGACTTTTTCCTCGCAATTGTGAGCACTGTAAAAAAAAAAAAAATCCACGTAAAATTTACAGTAAAAAAAGGCAGCTGTGGTTGCCAGAACATTACTGTAAAAAATACAGTAGCAACATTTTAGGTTTTACAGGACAGCACTTAGTTTACTGTCTATTTTACAGTTCAAAACCGTATAATTTAAAGGTTTATATTGTAATAATTACGTGTACACTGTAAAAAAAAAATCCGTTAAATTTACAGTAAAAAACTGGCATCTATGGTTGCCAGAAATTTACCGTAAAAAAAAAAGTAGCAACATTTCAGGTTTTACAGATTTAGGTTAAATTTACAGTAAAAAAAACATATTTCATTGACTGAAATAATGTTAAACTATCAACTTATTGAAATACTAATATCTGTTATGTACCTTTGATATATACTGACAACCACCAATCACAGTGGAGATGAGAGTCACATGATGAATCAAAGCTTTTAGGAGGACAATACTAATATATAGAAGGTGCACATTCACACAAACACTAAACACCATCATGGTAACACACATGACATTTTAAAAATGCAATAAACATTAATTTAACAACATTAGATGTAACATAAAACCCTAATGTACATAACTGATTAGAAAAAACTAAGAAGAAAGTTATTTCAACGAAAATACATCAAATGTGAAGTGTCACGCAGGGAATTCTGGGAATGTCAATTTACGTTTTTTCACTGTAAATTACACAATGACTTGTTCTTTTTCTTCACACCAACACCAAAGCCACCCCTTACGGAACGAAAATATAATTCCATATATTTATGATCAATATATTATATTAATATACTGAAAAATATATGAAATAATATATTGCGTTAATATGTTGTGTTATATATAACAATATATTGAATAATACATAAGGAATTGCCGCTTTTCATATATTGAAAAATGTATTTACAATATATTTACACTAAAATGTCATTAGTTGAGTGTACTTAGAAAACACGTGGAAAATGTTTGCCTTAAATTTCTCAAGAATGTTTTACTCATAAGTTTCTAATATAGAAAGAGTGTTGGGACAATGATAGACTGTGTGCATTAATTTGTATTTATTAAACTACAAATACTTTGTGCATGTCTGAAGCTTAACTGAACAAACTAAACATTTTGACAAAAAAATCGACTTAAAAGTTGTTAATAGAAATGATTGCAATAGATTTCTGCATTTTAAACAAAGCAACATGCAGCATATCTTTAACTTTTCTTGGTCTTCTCCTGGACTGAATCACAGGCTCTACTCTTCAGCACAATGCTGACCCACAAAACTCAGACAACAGAAACACTTTAAATCCCAACAGAACATTAAACACTAACAGATCTCTCAAGATCTCAGGAGAGGAGGATTAAACAACAAAAACAGCATTACCAGCTTCCCAACACTAACCAGATTGACTTTATTCCTGTCGAACGTCTACAGAAGTTCTATTTGAGAATTAATTGAGGTTTAGATGTTGATGATTTATTGAAAAAATGGTGTAGTTTATTGTAGTCACCATTATGGTGATCAGTATTTGCTTTAGTTGGGCTCTTGACTCTGAAGCACGTCACCGTTGTTGAGACTGTCTGTGTCTAAATATAGCAGTAGCTCAAAATGTTTTCTGTACAATGTGTTAAAAGTATCTGATTACCACAACAATGTTTGATCTCTTGTTGTAGTTTCACAGTGCTTATAATACAATATTTTAAATTTGTTTAATAATCTAACATACTCTTGATAAGTCTTACGTTGTAACTCAGTATAATTAATGATGATTACAATATCATCAATAAATGCTCAACAGATTATCCACAAAATTTCTTCTTTTTTTTTTTTTTTTGCCATAACAACTGCTTCATATAAACACACACACTTACAGCAGCCAGAGAAAAACTAAAGCTAAAAAGTCAAGAGCCCAACAAAAGCAAACACTGATCTCCATAATGGTGACTGTAAAATTATATTATTTTCACTAAATCATCAACATAAACCTCTGTTAATTCTCAATGAGAGCTTCTGTAGACGTCTGACAGAAATAAAGTCAAACTGGTTAGTAATAAGTGAAGCTGGTAATGCTGTTTTTATTGTTTAATCCTCCTCTGCTGTGATCTTGAGAGATCTGTTAGTGTTTAATGTTCTGTTGGGATTTAAAGTGTGTTTCTGTTTTCAGAGTTTTGTGGGTCACCATTGTGCTGAAGAGTAGAGCCTGTGCTTCAGTCCAGGAGAAGACCAAGCAACACATTATGCTGAGTGTTGCTTTAATTAAAAGGCAATAATCTATTGTAGTGATCTCTGTTAACATCTTTGTTAAGTTGGTGAAGTTTTTTTTATTCAGTTACGTTTCTGTTTAATAAATACAAATAAATGTCCCAACACTCTTTTGTGTGTCTTTATATTAGAAACTTACAACTTTGAGTAAAACATCCTTGAGAAATTTAAGGCAATCGTTTTCCAAGTACACTCAACTAATTACATTTTACAGTGTAAATATTGAAAAAAAAATAAAAGGAAATCCCGCACACTATCAATGCTTGCAGAAAATATCAAAAATATTTTATTATCAACGTTTCGGTCTCATGACCTTCATCAGGCATATACATATTACTCAAACTCCATCACATTTAAAAAGATAACATGACCTATCATTGCAGAGAACCATTGATTAGTAATCACGCTCAATGACTGAATATCTCTTTAGCAAAATCATTAGCACCACATATACATATATATATATATATATACACACACACACACACACACATACATATACACATATACATACATACAGATAGTTACATAAACCATTCTAAATAAATAACACATGAAAAAAAATTTTATAACCACATTAAATAATGCTTCATCATTCATACCCAGGTAATGAAGGGTAATGAAGTCTGAAGGGTAAAAATCCAAAACAACTCACGTCTCTGTAAGAGCAATTCAATATCGCCCCCTCTAGGTGGCACACTCACTTTTTCAATCCCACAAAACCGTAAAGAGGACACATCGTGATTCAATGTACAAAAGTGGGCCGCAACCGGATAATTAACATCTTTTCTTCTAATAGAACTCTTATGTTCAGTAATTCTTTGTTTTAATTGACGTGACATTTTTCCAACAGTGTAAATATTGTAAATATATTTTTCAATATATGAAAAGCAACAATTTGTTATGTATTATTCAATATATTGTAATATATAACACAATATATTAACGCAATATATTATTTCATATATTTTTCAGTATATTTATATAATATATTGATCATAAATAAATGGAAATATATTTTTGTTCTGTAAGGGACTTCCCAACTGGGAAGGATGGTGGAATGAGCATCACAGTTTACAGCTGCTTTGCTGCCTCAGGATCTGGACACTTTGCAATTACCGGAAGAACAATGTGTATGATATTATTTTAGGCTGATTTTAAGCCAATTCGGATGCTGTGGTAAACCTAAACAGGGCGGTGCTATTAAGGCAACCCAGAAATATTGTTGATCTGAAACAAATGTCACAACCACCAGCTGGAGTGCCCATGATCTCCACCAGAGGGCACTCCTTCCATCTGCTTTATCTCACCATGAGCTACATTTCCCAAAAACCTTTGCAGAGCAGTTTTCGTGACAGAACACTTCGCCTGTATGGATCCAGCAGTCACCCTCATCCGACTTCGCCAAGGAACTCACTCACTCGAGGACCACTTCAGAGACTTTTTTGGACGTTGTTAATTCCACTGACCTCCCGGACTTTGCTTTGATTGACTTCTTTTGCTATGGACTAAATAACCTGTTACAATCCACCCTCATCCATGATGTCCTCGGCAATCGCTGAGTGAGCTCCTAGAATATGCCCTTCGGATAAGTGGTTCCTCCTTCAACTGAATCTACTAAGACGGTCCCTAGGCATTTGAGGCTGGCTTTCAGTTTGGCGGACACACCGCTGATGTCGGTGCAAGCAGCGGATCTCTGTGTGGTATCTAGTTTGGGGGTCTCCAGAGGTTCTCGCACCCTCATGTTGCACTCCCTGTTATGGTGATGGTCATCATGTGTGTCTGGGACACGTACGCTTCTCCAGAGGCGGCAGCACCTGATCCAGTTTTGCCCGAGGCGGCAGCATCTGCCCATGAACTTCCTGTTTACTCCCACACAAACACAGAGGTCGTCACTGAACTGTCTGTTTGTCCTGACACGACCATGGAGGTCATTCCTGAGTTTCTTGTCTGCCCTGACACAACCCCGGAGGTCGTTCATGAACTTTCTGTTTGCCCTGAGATGACCACAGAGGTCAACGTGGAACACCCTGCCATCCCGGTTAAGGCCACAGAGGCCATAACGGAACTCTCTGCCTGTTTGGACACGGCCTCTGAGGCCAACCATAACCTCTCTGTGTTTTGTGTTCCAGTTCTGGCTGACCTGCCCTGGTGATCTTCTGCTCCGCCTTCAGTCCCGTCTACTCTGCTATGGTGGTCATCTGCTCCGCCGTGGGGGTCTTCTGTTCCGCTGAGATGGTCTTCAGCTCTGTCAGCTCCACCCTGGTCACTTACCCTGCCTACTCTGTCCTCATCACCTGTCGGCTTCGCCCTGGCTCCTCAATCCACCTCCCTCCTGGATTTATGTGACTAGTTGAGGAGTGTCTGGAATACACTCCTTCCACCAGAGGGCACCCCTTCCATCTGCTTTATCTCACCATGAACTACATTTCCCATAAAACTTTGCCTGGACTCATTATTGTGTGATTACATCCACCTGTGTGTCTGTATATATAAGCCCTGTATTTTCTCTCACTCTTTGCGAAGTCTTGTATGTGTCACTGCATTTCTGAGCGCCATCTCTGGTTTCCTGTGTAATGGTTCTGACTTTCTGCTTGGTGTCCTGGATTTCCCTGTTTGCCCTGTTATTCTTTGGATTGTTTGCCCTGTGGTTTTGACCCTTTGCCTGTATTTTGGACTACAATTCTGGATTACCCTAATAAACGACTGCATTTGGATCCTCAACCTGTGTGTGTCAGAGCAGTTTCATGACACAGTGTTATCCACTGAGCCACTGTGTCTTAACAAAGCTTAATGAAAAGAAGAAGTCACTGTTGAGCTCCTGTACTGCGGTTTTTATTTCTGTCCAACTGTGACTTCTCTGGATAACTGGGACCAGCTTATGGACAACATTCCTTTTAAAGAGCCACAGCAGGATTTGTCATAAGATTACATCATGCAGCACTAGGAGGATTGCATCACGTGGCACTGGTCAGCAATGCATACTTTACAGATATGATGTAGTGTGGGGGAAAACAATTCCTCATAACTATAGTTACACATTCATTTCCATGGGGAAACTAGGGGGGGAAAAATCTAAAGTTGCTGTGAATGAATGAATAAATAAATAAAAATCTCAATCATTTAAATTTTTCCAATATTAAAATAAAACTGTGTGGACATAAAAGCAGTTAATAGGATGATATGAGTATTTTTTTGTATTCCAGTGAAAGAAAAGTGATTTTCAACATTAAGGAGTAAAATGAAATAATATATGAGCAAACAGTTTAATTTGACATTTTTTTAATAATGTGAGGTTTGCGATTTTTGCAACATTTTTATTAAAATTTGTGACAACAAACATAAACTGAAAGAATAGAATCAGATTATTTGTCTTCCCGCTGTGTTGTAGATGGGATGCAAATTATTATATTTCTTTTGATGGTCCAAAATTGGTCAAAAGTCATGTTTTTTTTTTTTTTTTAAAAAGGTTGAGGTTTTCCTGCTAAAGGAGGATTTGCAAGTTACTAAATTTAAGGGTTCACTTACTTTCTCTACCCTGTTCTGTGAATGATAACTGATGTATTCATAAATTCCATAAATAGGTTATAAATGATCAGAATACAATGCTATATGCATAAAACAACTAATTCTTCTCTCAAAGCATTTAAAATGTCACAAATGTGTTTGCTGTTTGCTTCATTTGCTATATTTCTATGCTACGTTGATATTATGTTAGTAGTTTATGTATCTAATTATTACAATAATACAGGATTTGTGCCTCTGATGTACTGGAGGAACTAGAGTTTAGCCTATTTATGGAAATTGCTTCCATTCATTATTTACTTATTATTAACCAAAGTCTGGTGCAAATATGCAAATGATGTGATTCCACAGATGTCTTTTATAATCATTGAATTTCTTGTGTCAAAGTGGGAATTAATTAATTAATTAATGTTTCTAAAGTCTATGCTGTATTTTTACAAAGAGATCAAGGTTTGGCCGGTTAGCATGTCCCATGTTAGCTCCTGTTAGTGCAACTTCATTAAGTGGAAAGTAATCAGATTTTTTCTATCTTTATTGAATTTTCTAAATATTTTATTATTATCATTAATATATTAAATATATAAAAAATATACTTAATATATTTATGATCAATATATTATATGGTGTATACAGGGCTTGACATTAATTTTTTTGCTCAGCAGCCACTGTGGCTAGTGGTTTTCCAAAGTTACTAGCCACTCAGCATTTTCACTGGCCAAAATTTTGTTGTTGGGAAAATTGTTGTTGGCTATATGTAAATGACCACTGTACACACCCAAATCAAGTATACATGAAATGTATAACATGACAGGTCATCAAATAGGCCTATTTAGCTCTGATACGGTTGTGTGTAAAGCTCCTTAATCTAGACAGAGAAACGCTAACAGTTGCTTGTCTGAGAAAAAAAAAAAAAAAAAAAAAAAAAAAAAAAAATTCAAGCAATATTCTCATCAGTGTTCTATCAGCTATGACATATTTAAATCTAGCATATTTTGTGTATGAGCCCATACAGTAGCCTAGTGAAATACATATCCATATTTCCATATGATTTGACAGTTTATTTTATTAAATATCTAAAACCTAAGAGGTGTGCATCATACCTGATACCTAGATGAACACTTTATAGTTGGTTTTATGACTGTAAGTCATTCTCTTCAAATGCTATTGAAGTTAGAAACATGCATACCAATGTCGTATGTAACTTTAGAGACGGTCCCTAAATTCGCGACTATCGAACGTCCAACGTCAAGCCAACTTTATGCTAGTGGATGCGCTGTGGTTCTGCCTGTGATCTTTGTTTGAAACTATTTTCTCTGCTGAAATAGAACAAAAACAGTTTTCACTGTATGATGAATGAATCTCCTGCATACATCGCTGCTTTGCTGTTTATGATGAGAGTGCAGATTTCAGTGAGTGAGCGCGCGCTCTGAACAAATCAGATGACTAATCTGAACGCCTGATTATTAGACATTGCATTCATAAGCTCAACAGAATCACGTGTGATTGGTTATATATTTTGAGAAGATTACAATAAAATTCAACCCGCCAAAGGGGCTAGTGGGAGTGACTATGTTACACGCCACAGCTGAAATCCACCCGCAAATGGTGGGTTGGCGGGTGTTAATGTATACTGTTAAGCCCTGGGTGTATATATACTGAAAAATATATGAAATATAACAATATATGAATAATACATATTACATACAATATTGTGCAGCCATTACTTGGTTTTGTTGCTGTCCAACAAGAGAATAGTAGAGAATAGAAAGAATAGAAATAGAATAGGAATAGAAAACAAGAGTTCTGTAGATGTATTCTGTTATGTCTGAAATATATAAAAAAAAAAAAAAAAAAGAATAAGAATTAGGAATCCTAAACTGTGCCAGTATGCCAGAGAGATTGAAAGGCAAAGTAGATAAAGAGTGTACTTTGTGCCACACTCCTCTAAACTGTAACCTCAAATCACCATAGAGGTGAGGAAAAATCCATAGCAGCTGGCTGGTGTCTGGATCAACCCTTTATGGACTGTTATCTCTCTTCAAGCAATTCAGTAAACACAAAGCATTTTGTTTGGAGAATTCACGAAAGCTTTACGGCCCTTGGCTATAACTGTCTTGTTCAATTCAAAAACCTGCATGAAAGCTATTTTCTCCATTTACTTTCTTCATTCTAATTCTAATTGTAAACCATTTATAAGTGCATGCCCTCACGGAACGAAAATATATTTCCATATATTTATGATCAATATATTATATGGTGTAAATATACTGAAAAATATATGAAATGTATTGTATATTACTGTAATGACGGGTCTACGGAATGAGGATCCATCTGCAGTTTTATTGAAATCAGAATTAGTCTGTAAAGATACAGCCTACAGCAGTGACAAATAGCAAGGACGAGACAACAGTGTAAATCAGAAACGGGCAGTAGTCAGGGCAGGCAGCAAACATACAAAGTCCAAAGGCAGGCAGAGTTCAGGGCAGGCAGCAAACATACGAAGTCCAAAGGCAGGCAGAGTTCAGGGCAGGCAGTAAACATACAAAGTCCAAAGGCAGGCAGAGTTCAGGGCAGGCAGCAAATATACGAAGTCCAAAGGCAGTCAGAGTTCAGGGCAGGCAGCAAACTAACAGAATCCAAATGGCAGGCAAGGGTCAAGACAGGCAGCAGAGAATCAAACACGAGTAACAGTCCAAGTCAAACACAGGTATAACAATCCACAATGAATAAACGCTCAGAAACGATCACCGGGGCAAATCAAGACTTCGCAATGTGTGTGTGGGTGAGATCTGCTTATGAAGTGTATGTGTGATAAGATGCAGGTGAGTCCCAGGAATGAGGGCCTATGGGAATTGTAGTTCTGTCTGACCGTTGGACTGTGGATGATACCCAGAGGTGAGACAGACGTTTATGTTGAGGTGTTTGAAGAAAGCTGTCCATACTCTTGAAGTGAACTGTGGGCCCCGATCCAAGACGATGTCTTCAGGCAGACCATAGAAGCAGAAGACATAATTACAAAGTGCCTCATCTGTCTCAAATGCAGTGGAGAGTTTGGGCAGAGAAATGAGTCGGCAGGCTTTGGAAAAGCGATCTATGACTGTGAGGATGGTGGTATTGCCTTGAGACTCGGGGAGATAATGAAGTCGATTGCGATATGCGACCAGGGACGTTGAGGGATGGGTAGAGGTTGGAGAAGACCAGCAGGTAGTTGTCTGTTTTGGAGGTATTGCATACTGTACAATTGTTGACGAATTGGATGGTGTCTGCAGACAATGTGGACCACCAGAATCGATTTTTGGTGATTTTTGAGGTGAAGAGAGGCGGTAATACCTGGATGCCCGGAACTGAGAGTTGCATGAACTTGGTGTAGAAGTTTGTTGCGAAGAGGTTCAGAGACAAAAGTGCAGTCAAGAGGGCATTCAGAAGGTGGAGGACTCTGGACATTGAGTGATCCTCCATGATGTTTTCCTCAGCCTTGGGAACATTAGTTTCCTCAGTTTGTCGAGACAGAGCGTCGGCTTTCATGTTCTTGGACACGGGTCGGTATGTGACTATGAAGTGAATAGCCTGTGCTTGAAGCGTCAACCTCCACTATGAACGGGAGATTTGGGTCTGGATGATGGAGAATTGGAGCAGATGTGAATCGTGCTTTGAGATCTTGGAATGCCTGTAGAGCGTTGGCTGACCAGATGAGGCGAGAGGATGAGCGTTTAGTCATGGTAGTTAAGGGAGCGGCGACAGAACTGAAGTTTTTTTATAAACCGTCGGTAGAAATTAGCAAACCCCAGGAATCATTGTAGTTCCTTTACTGTGCATGGTTGAGGCCTTTCCAAGACCGCCTTTACCTTACACTCGTCCATAGCTACCCCATCTTGGCTGATGATGTATCCCAGAAATGATGTAGATGTCTGGTGGAACTCGCATTTCTCGGCCTTGGCATAGAGTTGATACTGGATCAGACGTTGGAGGACGGATCTTAGATGCTGGATGTGTTCATAGAGGGAATTTGAGTAGATCAGGATATCATCTATGTATACAATGACCCAGCGATCGAGCATATCATGAAAGACGTCGTTAATGAATGACTGGAACATGGAAGGACTGTTTGCCAATCCGAACGGCATGACCAAGTACTCATAGTGGCCTGTAGAGGTAGAGAATGTGGTCTTCCATTCGTCACCCTCATTGATGCGAATCAGATTGTATGCGCTGCGTAAATCTAGTTTGGTGAAGTACTTAGCCTGGCTGAGTTGTTCGAGGGCCGCGGGTACCAAAGGTAGTGGGTATCGGAACTTGATGGTAATGTCGTTGAGGCTGCGATAATCAATGCAAGGTCTAAGACTGCCATTTTTTTCTTTACGAAGAAGCATTAAGATGCAGCGGGTGATGTTAAGGGTCTGATGAAGCCTTTAGCTAGTTCCTCCTCTATGCAAGTCTTCATGGCCTCTGATTCGGGCTGAGACGGGGAAAATTCTGCCCTTGGGAGGAGTGGGACCAGGTGAGGAGGTAAGTTAGATGCATTGGTTTTGCTGAAAGCAACGGCCAGGTCTGAATATTCTACAGGTAGATCAGGGATGTCGGCGTTCAATTCTTTGACAGTGATTGCGTGTACTGGTAGAGGGGAGACTTGACTCAAGCATTGATCATCACAAATTTTGTCCCACTGAACGATCTGTCCCTCTTTCCAGGAAATATGCGGGTTGTGTCTGCGTAGCCATGGCAAGCCAGGGATGGCCGGGTTGTTAGGTGAGTGAATGACATAGAATCTGATAATTTCCTTGTGGAGTATTCCAACTTGCATGTGGACCTCCTCTGTGATGTGTGTGACTCTTCCTTCTCCTATGGGGCGACCATCTAGCGCCTCCACTGCCAAATGAGAATTGCATGACGTTAGTGTGAGTCTATGTTGTTGCGCAAATGCATTAGACATGAAATTACCAGCTGCTCCAGAGTCTAACAGGGCATAGGTGGTTATCTTCTTGCCATGGATAGATATTTCCACAGGTATATTAATACAAGACGAAGAGTGATTAATTTGAGTTTGGGGACTCACCGATTTGGAGTTAGATGGGGCTGGCCGGACCGGACAAGATGTCTTGAGATGACAGTACACGCATAGATGATGCTGCATTCGTCGGTCTTGTTCTTCGGGAGTTAGGTAAGTGTAGCCGAGTTGCATGGGTTCTGAGTTGGAGACAGCGGCTTGTGCATTGAGAAACTGTGTGCGAGCAGGGCGTCGTGATCGGATCAAATTATCAATCTGGATTGTCAGTTCGATGAATTCGTTCAGCGTTCTTCCCTCGTCACAACCAGACCACACAGCTTGAAGTTCGAGACTCAGTCCTTTCCTGAACAGTAATTTTAGAGTGTCCACTCCGTTTGAGCTGCGAGAGTGCGAAAAGTCAAGGCATATTCCGCTGCAGTGGTTCTACCCTGACACAGAGCGAGTAGCTGATCACCTGCACTCTTACCTCCAGCAGGGTGTTCGAAGACCTCTCTGAAGCGTTGTAGAAATATGTTAAAGGAAGGGAATGTTGATCCATCCTCCCTCCAAACAGCAGTGGCCCAGTCTAAAGCCTTTCCGATCAACAGCGAACACACAAATGAGATCCTGCTTGAGTCTGTAGGATACAAACTGGGCTGTTGGATGATTAAAAGAGAGCACTGTAACAGAAATGCTGTGTTGTGTCAACAAATATGCCGTATTGTGTCAAAACAATCTGACACCTGTCTAGTTGGCGACACCTAGTGGTCACTTGCATGTGTTGATCTAAAACAACCTTGACAAAGTTTCAGGCACGCGTTGATGAATTATAACCTACATGTTTGTCAAACAAGGAAGTGTGTGGGGGAGCGGATGGTGTTCTCAACTGGCATGCTGCCGCCTTGAGTTCAAATCCTGGTCAGAATAATGTAAATACAATAAAAACACCTTTTACAAACCCATTGGAAATCATATCAAATCAAATCACCTTTATTTATATAGCGCTTTTTACAATGCCAATTGTTTCAAAGCAGCTTCACAGTGGTAACAGGAAAATAATGCAACAGAATTTGATTCGGCTGTACAGCCGCTCTGGAGAAAACGGTGATGTCATCCAGCTCATTTCAATTATCATATAGTGTCAATGCGGACAGATCAGTAATATAGTTGAAATTTAAGTGTCCCCAACTGAGCAAGCCAAAAGCCAAAGGCGACGGTGGCAAGGAACCAAAACTCCTTCAGGGCCAGAATGGAGAAAAAAACCTTGGGAGAAACCAGGCTCAGTCGGGGTGCCAGTTCTCCTCTGGCCGACGAACAAATAGTGTATGATTATGATTCTGGCAACATTACAGGTCAGAAGTCATATTAGATCAATAGATATTCGTAGGATTATTCGAAAGATTGGAGTCGTCACGCCGGGGACGGGTTTAATGAGGATGTCGTGTCTAATTGATGGTTTAATT
Source organism: Coreius guichenoti (assembly GCA_039654105.1). NCBI lineage: Eukaryota > Metazoa > Chordata > Actinopteri > Cypriniformes > Gobionidae > Coreius > Coreius guichenoti. Next base: position 3,386,478 of record CM077171.1, read on the forward strand.
GACACGGTCTCTACAGACATTTCAGGGATGCGTTGGTCATGTCCAGGCGCAGGTCCGCCATCTGGTCCGGATACGGCCCGGATCCGGCCGACTGCAGTAAACCTCGGGATAAACAGAGAGACTACCATTAGCGTAGATGCCATTCTTTTTATGATGTAACGAGTACATCAGGTGTTATGGGAAGTGTTCCCGGTTCCGGCTGACCTAGTTAATGCAGCCTAAAACAATCATTTAACTGATTTAAATAATAGAAATTAAAAATGTTTTATGTGTATGCCATAGTAAAGAGATGTGTTTTTAGTCTAGATTTAAACTGACAGAGTGTGTCTGCTTCCCGAACAATGCTAGGAAGACTGTTCCAGAGTTTAGGTGCTAAATAGGAAAAGGATCGACCGCCTGCAGTTGATTTTGATATTCTAGGTATTATTAACTGGCCAGAGTTTTGAGACCGCAATAGATGTGATTGAGTATAATGCGTTAAGAGCTCGCTCAAGTACTGGGGAGCTAAACCATTTAGTGCTTTGTAAGTAATTAGCAAGATTTTAAAATGTATACGATGTTTAATAGGGAGCCAATGCAGTGTTGCCAGAACCAGGCTAATATGGTCATACTTCCTGTTTCTAGTAAGAACTCGAGCTGCTGACAAATGTTTTATTGTACGTAAAATCTATCAAATGCAATTAACTAATCATCTAATAAGATTAAATATCAAGTGTCTGTATAATATGTGTTGACTTGTTTTGTTTGTTACATGGATGGCTCAGCTAAACAGGCCAATAAGAGACTATTAACTACTATTATTCCTTTTAATTATACTAATGTCTCATTAAACGTCTACAAATGTATACAACTGATCAGAGATAAAACCTATAGACACTTGATTCATGGGTTCACAGAGATCGCCCCCAGCAGTGAACCATTGAAATTTCGAAACGTTTCGAAACAGTGATGACGTAGCGAAACCTCGTTTACTGAAATCAAATGACTTTGGCAGTTTGATACACGCTCCGAATCACTGATTCAAAACAGAAGATTCGTAGGTTTCGAAGCTTCATGAAGCAGTGATTTGAAATCGCCCATCACTACTGTCATCACTTACATGTGTTTTGTTAAGCGAATGACGTTGTCATTGGCTAAAATGCATGCGCAGGTTACTGTACTTCCTGAACAAGTGCACACCCGAGTCCAAATTGCTTTCACACGTGAATCACGCCTCAGTTCCAGTGCAACCGAACTCAGACAACCTCCTACATATAGTCTCCCGGGTCCGCATGACAGCTTTCACATTATCATTTTTCATGTGAACCATGCTCTATTTCGCACTAAACTGCCAGTGTGTAAGCACCCTAAATCTCTGAAGATCTCAGCAGAGGTGGATTAAACAGCTCCACAAACAGCATTACCAGCTTCACTTATTACTAACCAGTTTGACTTTATTTCTTTCATATGTCTACAGAATTGATATGAGAATTAACAGAGGTTTAGAAGTTAATGTTTTGTTGCAAATATTAGTTTGAAGTCACTATGATGGAGATCAGTGTTTGCTTTAGTTGGGCCCTTGACTTTTGCACACATTTTTTGTGGCAAAAAGAAGCCCAGAGAAAATGTGTCATCATGTAGTTACTTGATTCACTAGTTTCTTCTCTGAAGTCTAATCGAATTATATTAATTGTTAATTTTATGTCACTGATTATAGCAACCCTGGGATTCTTAAGACCCAACAATGACAAGATTAATTATATGGATTTAAAAAAATTATTCTGCACAAAAAGGTTTAAACAACTTTATCATTCAGACACACAGGCATCAAGAATCAGTGTATGAATCTCAACAATGGTGACAATCAACATAAAGCTTCATGTTGCAGTGCATGCTGGGAGCCACCAATCAAAACTCATCCATGGCTCCCAGCATGCTTTGCGGCATGAATAAATTATGCAGCTGAACTCTCATAGGGCCAGATTTACTGAACAGGGCAAATTAGCGCGAGAGCGCAATTCCAAAAAAAGCGCCGATGGGAGTGGACATTTCTACGCGTGATCTACTGACGACACACAAATTAAAGAACACAGACACAGCCGGATCATTTCCATAATGACTAACGCAATCTACCAGTTAGCGTCTGGTTTAAGACGTGCTTTTTTGGGCGGTCAATAATAGCGCAAATACCAGTAAATTGAGTGCAAACCTTAGTAAATCACCTTGCATGATTAATGTAGACACTCTCCTCCCATAAATACTACGTCTGAAAGGGAAACTCCTACAAATGCATATGCAATAAGATCAGCCGCAGAAATAACCCTGTCCACACCTTTTCAGCGCTAATTTCTCATTGCGTGTCTTTAGTAAATCCTGACAGTAGTTTATAACGCCAAAAGAGGGTTTGTGCTGGCGCAAACTGTTAGTAAATTCTTACTATTTGCTTTTATTTAGCTGTTTTGTTGTGACCTTTTAGTTGCTGGTTTTGTGTTGTTCAGAGTTGATCTGTTTATCTGAAGTTGCTTATGGTCACCATTGTTGAGATTCATACACTGATTCTAGATGTCTTGATGTCAGAACGTCACAAAAATTGCAGCTCTTGTGGGGTGCTATCAAAAGTAGTCCAAGAAAGGAACCGTGGTAAACCGGCAACAGGGTCATGGATGGCCAAGGCTCGTTGATGTACGTGGGGAGCGAAGGCTGGCCCGTGTGGTCTGGTCAGTTCTGAACAGTTACCTCTGTTCAGCTAGCTGATATCATTTCCAATGCTAAATGTTCCAGCTGTAAGTCTGATGTCATCTCAACTCGTCTTTTTTCAAGGAAGTGTTTGAAACCTTGAGCCCAGCTGTTATTAACAGTTCTCTAGCAAATGGAGTTGTACCTGCTAGTTTTAAATATTCTGTGGTTCACCCTCTGTTTAAAAAACCCCATCTTGACCCAAGCAATTTTAGACCTATCTCCAAATTGCTCTTATAGAGAGTTGTTTATTGTCAGTTGAATTCTTATATCAGTATGTCCAATATTTTAGATACTTTTCAGTTGGGTTTTAGATAAATGCACAGTACGGAAACTGCACTGTTGAAGATCAGCAATGACCTGTTGCATGTTCTCTCTTCGCATGCTGAGCTTTTCTTGTTGGATTTAAACCTGCATTCGATACATTCGATCATAGTATTCTGTTACATCAGTTGGAAAAGGTGGTGGGTATTCAAGGTGTCGCCCTGCAGTGGTTGGCCTCTTACCTCAAAGACAGAACCTTCTCAGTGAGCATTGGGTAGTTTTCTTCTTCGCCAGTTCCCCAATTATGCGGTGTGCCTCAAGGGTCCATTTTAGGCCCTCTTCTCTTTTCAATCTCTTTTCAATTATATGCTTCCATTGGGTGCAATTTTTAAGAAATATACACTGCAAAAGTCCCAGTGTTAAATTAACACTTATCAGAGTTTATTTGTCCACACTCAAGAGTGTTAAAATTAACTCTGAATCAGCGTTAAATGAAATGAGATAATTAAGTGATTAATTGAATGATGATTGACCTTTAGTGATGACACCTGATGTTAATAAGGAGTCACCATTTTAGGTCACTATTATGGTGATGAGTGTTTGCTTTAATTTGGCTCTTGACTGTAGTGATGTGTTGTTTGCGAATGAGTCGGCTCTATGAGCTGTTTAAGTAAACGGTGAGAATCGATCCCCGTCTGAGAGCTGTTTTCCTTTTTTTGTATATTAATACAAGACAGAATAATAAGAATAATGATGTGTATGTGGGTGCGCTCACGTGTGATGACATTATCCCGTTGCTCTCACATACAGTTCACATTAACATAACATTCAGTCACTGCATGGAGAGTGTGTGGTCGAGCAGAGTGGCGAAAAGATCATCCTTAAGATCCGTAAGACAAGATGAGTAACACAGGCAAACGAAGTAACATTTGGATGATTTTTAATAACATAGACAACATAAAGGCAGAAAGTAGAATTTGTAAGGTAAAAATATCATATCGAGCAGGGTCTACTAACAACCTTTAACAAACTTATTTGTTAGGCTATATGTTCTGTTTTAAGTGTGATTTGCTTGGAATGGTTTTATTTTAGATATTATTCAATATAAATGATGTTCAATACACATGTAATAGTGTTTGATAGTTGTTGTTTTTTTTTTTACCAAACATAATGTAAAATGTATGGTTTAATACAATTACATTGAATAATTTAAGTGAAATATGTGTATACATATATGATATATCAATCACAGGCCAAACTTTTACTAAATTTGGTGGAATTTAAAAAGCCAGAAGTGGTACTAAATGAAGAGCCGGCTCTTATTACTGAGCTGAGCCAAATGAGCCAATTCCCTAAAAAGAGCCAGAATTCCCATTATGACTTGACTGACACTAAACTCATTTAAAGCCTAATCTCTGAGTTAGATTCACTTTATTGATTACAGCAGCTAAGATTTGGAGACTATAATCCATGCTCTCATAACATCACGGCTGGACTATTGTAACTTGCCTGCAAAATGCTGCAGCGAGACTTCTTACTGGCACAAAAAAGAGGGATCACATTTCTCCCATTTTAGCAACTTTACACTGGCTTCCTGTAAAGTTTAGAATCGGTTTTAAAATCGCTGTTTTTGTGTGCAAGGCTTTATCTGGTGTCGCACCAAAATACATTAGTGACCTTCTGATTCCTTACTCTCCCCAGGGAGCACTTACTTTAAATCGGCTCTTAACTCTTATTTGTTCTCTCTGGATTTTGATTAAGATCAGTTTAAGGGTTTTATGTTGAAGATTGTATTCTGTCTGTCTTAATGTGTTTATATTTTGTACGTTGCATGTTTTCTTTTAATGCTCTCTTTTTAAATGCTCTTTGGTGCAACTCTGTTGCCTTGACTTAAGTATACGTAATAAAATTAATTTGAAGTATAGCCTACTTAATTTTTGTGAGGGTTGTTGTACAGTACAAATGACACGCTAGTGTGGTTTTGAGGTCAGTGATGCTGCGTTTATAGCTGTCATAATGCTCAATATGATTTCAGACAGTGCATTAAGTGACTGCTGCAGGTTCTTTGATTTTTCCGCTGATTGATGTGTTTATGTAATATCCCTTCCTCTGTCCTATATGATAGTGCCACTATGGTCACTATAACAGTGATTCCCTCATTAGTACACAAATACAGTGTGCCACAGATCTAATCAGTTTTAATTAGCTTTCATTGAGGTAAAAGTAATATACCGCCGTTCAAAAGTTTTTGATCGGTAAGATTTTTTAAATGTTTTTAGAGGAAGTCTCGTCTGCTCACCAAGGCTGCATTTATTTTATTAAAAATGCAAATAAAACAGTAATATTGTGAAATATTATTAAAATGTAAAATAAATGTTTTCTATGTGAATATATAGTAAAGTGTAATTTATTCCTGTGATCAAAGCTGAATTTTCAGCATCATTCCTCCAGTCTTCGGTGTCACATGATCCTTCAGAAATCATTCTAATATGATCATTTATTATCAAGAAACATTTATGATTATTATCAGTGTTGAAAACAGTTGTGTAAAAAATTTTTTCAGGATTCTTTGATGAATAGAAAGTTAAAAAGAACAGCATTTATCTGAAATAGAAAGCTTTTGTAACTTATTTATTAAAGACATTTATATAAATGTCTTTACTGTCACTTTTGATTAATTTAATGCATCCTTGCTGAATAAAAGTATAAATTTTTTTATGTTCTTTCCCCAAAAAAATAAATAAAAGATTCCTAAAGACCCAAAACTTTTGAACGGTAGTACAATGTTGCCAAAGCTTTCTATTTCTATTTTTTTTGTGTGTGTGTATTTTTAATAAAATAAATGCAGCCTTGGTGAGCATAAGAGACTTCTTCTAAAAACATTAAAAATCTTACCGATCAAAAACTTTTGAACGGCAGTGTAGTTCCCTCAAATACACCCTACAATTCACCATGGAACATTTTTCTACATCACTTATCTTTTTCCTAAAGGTTACTAATAAGACATTTCACTTGATCCATATGATTTCTAAAAGGGCATGTACAGTACACTTTTGAATAGCCTTAATGTGCTTAATAAAGAAATGGAAATAGAAAATTTATATTAACCGAATGGTTACAAAAACTCAGCTACTACAGATTTCTTTTGTAATGCCACATCACAAACAAAAATAGTGCATTACTGCCATCTATTGTTAATTCAGGCAGTTTTTTTAGTCTGTCTAATGCAGTGTCCCCTTCTTTCTCTAAATCAATACTGCAAGACCCCCTCAAGATGCTTGACATATCCTATACTGTGTACTTCTGCAGCAGAGAAAAGTGTTTGTTTCTAAACCTCTTTTATTAACAATTTATTATTATGTGTTTGCTAGAGTTTTTATTCTTCTACTGCATGTTATTCTTTTAAACAATAAATTCAAGATAGATTTAAACATCCAAACCTATTTTGTAAATTAAAGCTATACTGTATAACTTCTTGAAGAACTCACTCTGCTCAATTCTAACTTTTTTTAAACAGTATATAAGACAGATTCAAAGCTTCTGGATTGTTTACTGCAGACAACTTAAAAACACTTACTCTTACTAACCCGCTGATTTGACCTGACTGCATATATAGCTACCCACACCCCAGCTGCGGGCCACACAACAAGTTTCTCTCGGCCCACATACAGCAAAGAATGATGGCACTGGGATGGCCCAGATCTGGACTACAGACGTGAGCCACACATGAGCCATAAATATTTACGGTAGGAAATTTACAAAATATCTTCATGGAACATGATCTTAATATCCTAATGATTTTTGGCATAAAAGAAAAATGGATAATTTTGACCCATACAATGTATTGTTGGCTATTGCCACAGATATACCCGTGAGACGCATGACTGGATTTGAGCTCCAGGGTCACATTTAAACCTCTAAAAGTATCTTTATTTGTACTTTTTCTGAGAGGAGTACCTTTCCCTTGTCCATGAAAAACGATCTTACTCGCGCTGACTGACAGATGTGTAAGATTACACATGTAGTCGCAAATTATCCTGGATCAAGCCATGACTCCTTTATTCTAACCAACTCTGTCATTCCTGCTGTCTTCCAGGGTGACCCACCCCTGGACGGGTGGCTGTTAGTGTCACGGCGGGGAATGGTAGAAAGGAGCGAGGATGCGATTGCAGGAAGGATGATGGTTTATTTGATAATATAAATAAAACAAAAACAAACAAAAACAACCCATGGGGGGGAAAACTAGAAAATACCAAACACAAGGAATCCGGAAACATCAAGCAGGAACGGGGAACAATGACAGGTAACAGAGACAACGATCCAGCACAGGACTTCTTCTTCTTCTTTCCTTTTTTATGGCGGGTGGCACCAACGTTAAGGTGCATTATCGCCATCTACTGTATTGGAGTGTGAACCAGAGTTTACCCATTTCATAATAATAAAAAAAAAAAAAATAAATTCTCTTAATCAGCTCGGTTCTCTTGAGATAAAAAAATAAACTCTCTAATTCATAAATATATTTTTAAGCTTTAGATCATCCACTCCCAACTTTCTAAGTTCGTTCTTCATTATTTCTCGTTCATTAGTATACTTTTGACAGACACAAATAACATTCCTCTTTTCCACAGTGCTCACATAATCCTGTTGGATGTTTATTTATTAATTTTAAGGTTTTATTCAGCATGGTATGTCCAACCCTTATTCTTGTTAGAATAGTTTCCTCTTTAGTATTTCTTCTTGTCTTCCTCACCCCTCCTACTTCCCGTTGTATTTCATAAAGCTGACGTCCTGTATTTCCTGTATCCCATTTTTGTTGCCACTCCTTAGTGGTATATGCTTTAATTACTGCTTTTGCTTCAAATTTACTAAGTGAGATATTCATAATGTCCTCATTTTCCAAAGCCTGCTTTGCTAATCCATCAACCTTTTCATTGCCCTTTATCCCCCTATGAGCTGGTATCCACATAAATATTATCATGATCATGTTCATATTTTTAAATCTATACAGATTTTCATATATCTCATTTACTATATCCTGTCTACTGTGAGATGTGAATGATTGCAACGACTGTAATGCTGAACATGAATCTGTACAAAGTATAATCTTTTTGATTTCAGTGTCTTATCCACTGTAGTGCTATTGCTATTGCCATCATCTCTACAGTGTATACTGATAAATTATCTGATGTTCTCCTATTAATAAAGACGTTTAAGGATGGAATACTAAAAGCAAAACCTGTTCTCCCTGTATTAGGATCTTTAGATCCATCAGTATATACTGGAGTAAATGCTTGATATACAGTTTGTAGTCTATCTTCAACAATAGCTGCAACGTCTCCAGATTCTTTAAATACCTTCATTAATTCTAACATAATCCAAGAACACTGCAGGAAACATCCAAGGTGGAGTTATTGATAACGGTACTGTAGGAATGTATCTTTTCTGACTTAAAACCATTTCTTTGCCTCTTTGCCACTATTCCATGCAAAACACTTCTGTTTAGATCTTTCCTTTTCCCAGCAAGGAAGGAGTACCTTTACTGTTGAATGGCGGTCTTCTGAATGACCTTGAAGATTTACCCAGTAGTTCATCATTAACTGCTTTCGTCTGATTTGTAACGGCATTTCACCAACCTCAACCTGAAGAGCAGATACAGGAGTCGTTTAAAAGCACCACAACAAAGTCTCAAAGCTTGAGCTTGTATCACATCCAGCTTCTTCAATAAAGTTTTTGCTGCTGAGTCATAAACAATACTTGCATAATCTAAAACTGATCTGACCAATGCTATATAAATATTTTTCATTGCCGCTCTACTCGCTCCCCATTCTGATCCTCTTAGGCATCTCATCACATTTAAAATCTTTTTACATTTAGTGTCTGTCTTTTGAATATGTTCTTTCCATGATAATTTAGCATCAAACCACACACCCAGAAACTTAAAAACTTTAACTTGTTCAATAGTTTGTCCATACATCTTTATCTGTGTGTCAATGCCTCTTTTCCTAGTAAACATGATTGTTTTTGTTTTATCTACTGAAAACCTGAAACCCCATGAATATGACCATCTTTCTACTACTTCAACTGCCTCTTGTATTTTTCCTGTAATATGATTTATATTCTTTCCCCGTTTCCACAATGCCCCATCATCAGCAAACAATGATCGCCCAATGTCTCCTTGTACTTGAGAAAATAGATCATTTATCATGATTGAAAAGAGTACTGGACTAATGATGCTGCCCTGGGGGGGTACCGTTTTCCACCATATATCTTCCAGATAAAGCCTTCCCAATTCTGACTTGAATAAATCTATCAAACAGAAAATCTTTAATCCAATTATAAATTCTACCTGTTATTCCTGTCGTATCAAGTTTAATCATTAACCCCTCTTTCCAAACCATGTCATATGCTTTTTCGACATAAAAAAAAACTGCTATGACTGATTTTTTATTAACCTGAGCTTTCTTAATATCTGTTTCTCTTCCTTTCCTGAATCCACTCTGATGAGGTGATAGAATTCCTCTACTTTCCAAATAAAATGATATTATCTTTCCCATATGCGAGGTCAGTGCTATTGGTCGATAATTCTTTGGATTTGATGGATCCTTTCCTGGTTTCCTAATAGGAATAATGACTGACTCTTTCCATCCAGTAGGTAACTTTCCTTTTTCCCAAACTTTATTATAAAAACCTAACAATTTTTTTTAACATTATGTAGCAGATTTCATCCTTCCCAGGAGATGTCATTCCAGCTCTTGATATTGCCCTTTTCATTTCTTCCATAGTGAACCGAGCATCCATTGTGCTATTAGTTTCCTTCCGCCTCTCAAGCCTTCCAGAATAAACTGATTTTGTTAATTCCCTTCCTCTCTTTCCCTCCTCAGTTAGATTATTTGAGGTATGGATTTCAATAAGTGCCTTTGCTATCATTTCTGCTTTTTCCTCATCAGATGCTGCTGCCTTTCCCCCCACCTTCATAATAGGATATTTCCATTCCCTTCTGATCCCTCTCATACTTTTAATCATGCCCCACACCTCTCCCACAGGTGTTGATCTACCAATTTTATTACAAAACATCTGCCAACTTTGTCTTTTTGCATTCCGTATAATTTTCCTAACCTTTGCTTGCATTTGCTTATATTGAATTAAGTTTTGATAATTATGAGTTCTTCTTAATACTCTTAAAGCTTTACTTCTTTCTTTAACTACTGCACTACACTCATCTGTCCACCAAGGGACCCCCTTCCTCTTCATTTGTCCTTTACTTTTAGGAATTAATTCATTAGCAGCTTCAAGCAATACTTTTTCCAATTTCCCCCCAATCTCCTCAATATCTTCATTCAAATCTATATTGTCTATTTCACTTTCACAAATAAAACGAAACATTTAGCACGATCAAAAATCCACTTCCCCATTCTTTCCCCTTGTTGTTTATTTTCCTGTATTAATATTCTACAAAAAACTGGATAATGATCACTTCCTACTGTTGTTTCCATAAGTTACCTCCCACTCACATTTCCCTGCTAAATTATTTGATACCAAAGTTAAATCCAATACTGACATATTTCCTTTATGTACATCCAATCTGGTCCTTCTCCCATCATTTAAACAAACCAAATCTTTTTCTTCTAATAGCTGTTCAATCACCCCCCCGTTTACATCTGTTTTTGTTCCTCCCCATAATGTATTATGTGCATTAAAATCCCCACATATCACTCTCCTATTTCCATCTATTCCTTCAATTTGCATGAACTCATTAAGATCTCATTTCTTACAAGGATTATAATCATTTATAATAATGAGCTCTCCTTCCTTCATCAAGATCTCTATGACTATATATTCATGCTCATTTCCTTTTCCTATCTCTCTAAATGCAATATCTTCTCTAATAAATGTCATGCACCCCCCCCCCCCCCCCACTCCTTCCCTCCTATCACACCTAACACAATCATATCCACCTAGTCTAAAATCCAAATTTGGTCTCAACCATGTCTCTTGAACACAAATAACACTGGGTTTGCTAGATAACTCTTCTATATATTTTTTTTTAATTCTTGTCCATTAGTCAACAAACTTCTAGCACTCCATTGCATCAAGAGGGTCATTATTAATATTATCCAATCTATGATTGTTCCTGGCTTGCCTGAGCACTAAGGTCATTTCTTACTTCCTCCATGTCAATTCACTGATGTTTAAATGATGTACTGCTGCCTTCACAATTATTTGTATTCTTTCTGTCTTTGATTTAATCTCCAATGTGGCATTAACTACCCCTGCAATGAAAATAACTAACTTCAAGTCAACCAATACTTTTTCTTTATTTGTCTGTTCTGTTTCTTTTGTGGTTTGATTCTCCTCTCTGTTTCTTTCATTTCTTCCTTCTCTTGGATCCACCATCTTCACAGCTTCTGCATATGTGATCTTATTCTGAGTTCTTATCTGTTTTATTTCCCTTCATCACTTCACAGCCCCCATAAGCCACACTATGATTTCCTCCACAGTTACAACATTTTAGCTGATCATGATTACATTTCCCATATTCATGGTCTTCTCCACACCTGGCACATCTCCTTCTACCTTTACATACCTTAGCTGTATGTCCAAATCTTTGGCAGTTGTAACACCTCATTGGCTTAGGGATATATTCTCTAACGTTATAACTCAAAAATCCTAACGTCACTTTTTTGGGTAGCGATTCCTCTTCAAAATCTTGTGCCACACACTCACTTTCTTTTCTCACTCCCTCAGGAGTTATTTGTATCTGCCGAACACCTTTCAGAATTCCTCCTTTTAGGTTTGATTTAATTTCCTCCATTGAGACTCCTACCGGAACTCCCCAAATCACTCCTTTACTCCACTTATTTTCTCTTTCAACACAACTTGTATTTATTACCTTGAATGATCCTATTTCCTTCATTCTACCAGCCCTCTCCCTCTGTTCTTCATTTCTACAAACAATCAATAGATTTCCATCTCTCAAAACCTTTGCCATATGTACATCTCCAATCTGGTTTCGCAAAATAGTTCATTGATTCATTGATGAAATTCCCTTCTCCTCGCCGAATCTCAATACCATTTTAATACCACCTTTCTTGATCACTCTCTTCCACTCCTCTTTCAAAACTGCGACTACACCTGGTTCCCTTTCAGTCGGTCACTTTCGACGTACGTCGGACGTCACCGACGAATTGGGATCACTTCTGGGAGCCCCTATCAGCTTCGAGTGTATAGAGAATGGGCCAATGGCCATTGGCGTGCGAGATTTGCATCTCGCGCTCCGCCCCGCATCGCGGGTATAAAGCGGAAGCGGATGCCGCGCACATTTGTCATTCACTTCGGAGACAAACAGGTGTCCATGGAAGACTGTTCCTGCTTCAGCAGAGAGAAAGAGAGAGAGCGAGAGAAGAGGCTTTTGTGCTGGGGAGAAGGCACGTGCAGTGACAACCGCGAGCTCACCGAGATCGGTGAAACTGCTGTTCTTACAGCATCCTGATTAGTTCGGTGGGGGCGTTCCACGGTGAGTGCATACACAGGCTGCACTATTTCCTGTGTTTGCCGCGGTTGTTCCCTGGGTGCTTCGGCACGTTAAAAGAGCTTCTTCTAAAAGAGCAACACAGGTGTGACACTGCGTCTTTTTCAAGATGTCATTCCACCCGTGCGTTTCTGGATGCGGTCGTTCCCTGTCACCAGCTGACGGTCACAATCGCTGCCTTACATGTCTGGGTATTCAACATACTGAGGCGTTTGTGGATAGCTCGTGTTCCCATTGCGGGAACATGACTATCTCGGCGCTTAGGTCGAGACTCGCCTACCTTCGGGAGGGTGGAGTCCCCTTACCTATGCCCCGATCTAGTGCTATTCCTGCCCAGCAGAATAGACCTACTTCGGCGAATAGCCAGGGTGACCTGAGGATCACGTTTAGGGCACACCTGCCGAGCCAGCCTCCGTGGGCCCCTAAACCCTCTGAAGTGCCGCAGCCGGTTGAGCTTCCGGAGGAAGTCACTGGCCCCTCTCGGGGTGGTCCAGCGGTGACCTTTGGAGCTCCAGCAGACGATAGGATGTCGATCGCTGCATCGGAGGGGGAGTTTCAGTCCTCGGGGGATGAAGACTCGGCTGCGTTGCCTCCCTCTGGGAGAGTGGCGTTGCCCGAGACGGACCCCGAGCTGACGGCTATGCTTTCCCGGGCCACCGAAAAGGTCGGACTCGTGTGGAACCCTCCACCGTGTCCCAAGCCTTCTAGGCTGGATGATTGGTTTCTCGGGGCGGCTCGCGCTGGTTCTCAGCGTCCCGCCCCGGTGCCTTTCTTCCCGGAAGTGCATGAGGAGCTCACGAGGTCGTGGACGGCACCTTTTTCTGCCAGAAACCGGCCGAGTGGCTCCTCCCTCCTCACTACCCTCGACGGCGGGCCAGCCAAGGGGTACGTGGGGATCCCGCCGGTGGAACAGGCTGTTGCGATGCAACTGTGTCCGGCGTCCGCTTCCACCTGGCGTGGAGACCCACGCCACCCATCTAAGGCCTGTAAGTTCTCCTCCAGTCTAACTGGGAAGGCTTACAAGGCTTGTGGACAGGCTGCGTCCGCCTTGCATGCCATGGCGTTGCTCCAGGTACACCAGGCCCAGGCACTCATGGACATGCACGAGGGTAGGCCTGACCCAGAGCTCCTCCGGGAGCTCCGGACGGCGACGGACCTCGCCCTCCGGGCGTCGAAAGTCACCGCTCGTTCCATTGGTCAGGCGATGTCCACTCTTGTGGTCCAGGAGCGACATCTCTGGCTCAACCTGGCCGATATGAGGGAGACCAATAAGTATCGGTTCCTGGACTCCCCCATTTCCCAGGTTGGGTTGTTCGGCGACGCGGTCGAGAGCTTTGCCCAGCAGTTCTCGGCCGCCCAGAAGCAGACGGAGGCCATTAAGCACATCCTGCCCCGGCCGCCCGCCGCCGCCCCCGCTCCTGCCCCAGCCCAGCAGCAGCCTCCACCAGGGCAACGGCGTGGAGCCGGCCGCGGGAAGGCCGCCCAGCCCGCTCAGGCTGCTGCCAAGCCAGGTGGCAAGCGTCGTCGCAAGAGACCCTGAGACGGGCCACCCAGAGATGGAGGAGACAGCTCTTCAGGAGGTGGTGACAGCACCGCTCCTTCTCCCGGAGGAGGGCCGGGAGAGAATTTTTCGTTCCTGTTTGGTTTCTGTTCCGCCACTGGCCTTCAAAAAAAGAGCTGTTTCTAAAATCTCTGGGTGCCAAGAGAGCGCGCTTGGCGGTGTACGACGCTCCCATGCCTTGTCACCCTCCGGTGCCTCTCTTATCACCAGCAGGGGGTGCTGGCTGTGTCCAGGACGCACACAAGAGGCCTCCGCACACCCGTGCACCCCCTCAGCGGAAGCAGGTAAGTGTTGCATTGCACACTCAGACCCCACTTCGGGCCGCTATGCCATCCGAGTCGGGTCCCTGCACTCCGCTGCGCTGCCCCGCTGCGGGTACGTCTGTGGTGCCGTTGGTCCCGCTGGTTCGGTCGCTGGGAGCCTGGCTAGCGCTCCCCAGCCCGTCCCGCTGGCTCATCCGTACTATCAGACTCGGCTATGCGATTCAGTTCGCCCGGCGGCCCCCCAAATTCAGGGGCGTTCACTTCACCTCCGTGTCGAAGGAGAGCGCCCCCGTGCTACGGGCGGAGATCGCAGTCATACTGGCGAAGGACGCGATAGAGCCGGTCCCTCCAGCCGATATGAAGACAGGCTTCTACAGCCCGTACTTCATTGTACCCAAGAAAGGCGGCGGGTTACGGCCAATCTTGGACCTGCGGTTCTTGAATTGGTCCCTTCACAGGCTGCCGTTCAGAATGCTAACGCAGAAACACATCTTCAGGTGCATCCGTCCCCAAGATTGGTTTGCAGCGATCGACCTGAAGGACGTGTACTTTCATGTCTCGATTCTCCCTCGACACAGACCGTTCCTACGCTTTGCGTTCGAGGGACGGGCATATCAGTACAGATTCCTACCCTTCGGGCTGTCCCTGTCGCCCCGTGTCTTCACGAAAGTCGCGGAGGCGGCCATTGCTCCCATGAGAGAGCGTGGTGTTTGCATCCTCAACTACCTCGACGACTGGCTGATTCTGGCTCAGTCGCGGGCGCAGTTGTGCGAACACAGGGACATGGTGCTCAGTCACCTTAGCCTGTTGGGACTTCGGGTCAACTGGGAAAAGAGCAAACTCTGCCCCGTGCAGAGGATCTCTTTTCTCGGTATGGAGTTGGACTCGGTCAATTTGATAGCGCGACTCACAGAGGAGCGCGTCCAGTCAGTGTTGAACTGCTTGAATTTGTTCAAATGCAGGACAGCGGTACCACTGAAACATTTTCAGAGGCTCCTGGGGCATATGGCATCCGCAGCCGCAGTGGCGCCGCTCGGATTGCTTCATATGAGGCCGCTTCAACACTGGCTACACGACCGAGTCCCGAGATGGGCGTGGCAGAGCGGCTCGTTCCGTGTCTCAGTAACACCGAAGTGTCGCCAAACCTTCAGTCCGTGGTTGGACCCTTCGTTTCTACGGGCAGGAGTTCCCCTAGAACAAGTGTCCAGGCATGCTGTTGTCTCCACGGATGCCTCATCCACCGGCTGGGGGGCCACGTACAACGGGCTTGCAGTTTCGGGTCTGTGGACGGGGCCTCAACTGCAATGGCATATCAATTGCCTGGAGTTGTTAGCAGTTCGTCTTGCGCTGGGCCGCCTCAAAGGGCCGCTACGAGGCAAGCATGTTCTGGTCCGTACGGACAACACTGCGGCCGTTGCGTACATCAACAAACAGGGTGGTCTACGCTCCCGCCGCATGTCACAACTCGCCCGCCATCTCCTCCTCTGGAGTCAGAAGCATCTGAGGTCGCTTCGTGCCACTCATATTCCGGGCCTGCTCAATCGTGCAGCCGACGAGCTCTCAAGACAGCAAGTGCTCCCAGGAGAGTGGAGACTCCATCCCCAGGTGGTCCAGCTGATCTGGAGTCGCTTCGGGACCTCACAGGTAGACCTGTTTGCCGGCCCGGACAAGTCTCACTGCCAGTTGTTCTATTCCCTGACCGGGGGGACCCTCGGCTCGGATGCGCTGGCACACAGCTGGCCCCGGGGCCTACGCAAATATGCGTTTCCCCCAGTGAGCCTTCTTGCGCAGACACTGTGCAAGGTCAGGGAGGACGAGGAGCAGGTCTTGTTAGTTGCGCCATACTGGCCCAACCGGACCTGGTTCCCGGAACTAGTGCTCCTCGCGACAGCACCTCCTTGGCCCATTCCTCTGAGGAAGGACCTCCTGACTCAGAGACGGGGCACCCTGTGGCACCCGCGTCCGGACCTCTGGAAACTCCATGTCTGGTCCCTGGACGGGACGTGGAGGTTCTAGGTGGCCTACCACAGACTGTGGTACACACCATCACTTCCGCCAGAGCCCCCTCTACGAGGCGCCTCTACGCGTTGAAGTGGAACCTGTTCGTCGAGTGGTGTTCTTCTTGACGAGAAGACCCCCGAAGATGTTCGATCGGCTCTGTGCTTTCCTTCCTGCAAGAAGGGTTGGAGCGAAGGCTGTCTCCCTCCACCCTCAAAGTGTATGTTGCCGCTATCGCCGCAAATCACGGCATGGTTGATGGTAAGTCCCTAGGGAAGCACGATCTGGTCGTCAGGTTCCTGAGGGGGGCGAGGAGATTAAATCCGCCTCGCCCTCACTCTATACCCTCTTGGGACTTATCTCTGGTGCTAACCACATTGCAGAGGGCTCCCTTTGAACCTTTGCAGTCAGTAGAGTTAAAAATCCTGTCTTGGAAGACAGTACTCCTGACTGCATTGGCTTCCATCAAGAGGGTAGGGGACCTGCAGGCATTTTCAGTCGACGAATCGTGCCTGGAATTCGGGGCGGGTAACTCTCATGTAATCCTGAGACCCCGGCCCGGATATGTGCCCAAGGTTCCCACCACTCCCTTTCGGGACCAGGTGGTGAACCTGCAAGCGCTGCCTTCGGAGGAGGCAGACCCAGCCCTGGCTTTTCTCTGTCCCGTTCGCGCTCTGCGGACTTACGTGGACAGAACGCAAAGCTTCAGGACCTCAGAACAGCTCTTCATCTGTTACGGAGGCCAGCAGAAGGGAAAGGCTGTCTCCAAGCAGAGGATGGCTCACTGGATAGTGGATGCCATCGCCTTGGCGTATGAAACCCAAGGCGTGCCCTGCCCGGTTGGGTTGAGGGCCCACTCCACCAGGAGTGTGGCCTCTTCCTGGGCGCTGGCGCACGGCGCCTCACTGACAGATATATGTAGAGCTGTGGGCTGGGCGACACCTAACACGTTTGCTAGATTCTATAGCCTCCGTGTAGAGCTGGTTTCTTCCCGTGTGCTCGCTTCAAATAGCCAGTAACACCGAAGGGCCCGTTCTAGTGTCGGCTTGCTGCGCCATTCCCCTCCTCATGGACCGGATACGTGCGCTGATATGCTCCAGTCGAGTTCCCCAGAACGGCGAACCCTGTTGAGTCCTCCGCAACCCGCGGCGGAGCGTCTGACGCCAGGTCTAACACTCGTATGCATTGGTGGAACTTCTGTTAGGCTGGGTATCCACATGTTGTGACCCCTACGGAGGTCCCATATGTGTATTTCCATGGTACGGCTCCCTACGGCGAGCCTGTGTCTTTCCCTTGGCAGAGCTTGCTCTGCCGTCTCTGTGCGGTGTAGTCTCCCGCCTGCATTGGCCGGGGCCACCCCTGGGACTTCCGTATGTTGTTCTGCCCACGGCCAGTCCATACGTCTATATTCCACATGATACCTCCCTACGGGTAGGATGTGGCTTCCGCAGCGGCCCCTCGGGGCACGCTTTCCCAGCGTTATCCAATACTCTTCTGAGTGGGTCTTGCGGAACAGCAGCAGTGACTCTCCCTGCGTAAGTTCCCCGCCCCAAACAGACGGGGGTCTGAGGGGCTTTCGCTGGGCGCTGGAAGTGGTAGTAACTGTGGCGTTTTCCATAGGGATCCCAATTCGTCGGTGATGTCCCTGAAAGGGAACGTCTCGGTTACGTATGTAATCCTCGTTCTCTGAAGGAGGGAACGGAGACGTACGTCCCGTCGCCACAGTTGCTGTACCATCACTGCAGCGGCCGAGTCACTAGTTCGGCTCCTCAGTGAAAAACAAATGTGCGCGGCATCCGCTTCCGCTTTATACCCGCGATGCGGGGCGGAGCGCGAGATGCAAATCTCGCACGCCAATGGCCATTGGCCCGTTCTCTATACACTCGAAGCTGATAGGGGTTCCCAGAAGTGATCCCAATTCGTCGGTGACGTCCGACGTACGTCTCCGTTCCCTCCTTCAGGGAACGAGGGTTACATATGTAACTGAGACGTTTTCTTTGCTCTAATCCCTTCAAAATTATTTTCTCTTTTCTCCCTCATTCTTCCGCTTCCTTGACTTGTTTCCATACTATCATCACTATTTACTATATCAGAATCCCCCCACTCTGGTCCATTCACAATAAATAGGGAGCAAACAAGGCAGGTAAAGAGGGAGGATAGGTGGGGCAAATAACCAATAATCAGATAACAAGATGGGCGGGGCTAGACAATGGACATGAGAGCACATGGCACAAAGAAACACATGACAAGCCATGTGCTCACACCAAACATGACAATATAGCAGTGTCAGGGCTCTGTCACAAACCCAAAAGCAAAACTAGAACGAAGTGACAGAACCCTGTCAGTTAGGGGACAATGGCTATCCATTAAAGACATGGCTGATTACACCCTATATCATGACTACAACAGTGAGTGAAGTGTTTTTTAATTGAAAACACACTAAAGCACGAGCTGTCGTTGAAAGAACATTTGGCATACTGAAAATGCGTTTCAGATGTTTGGATGAGTCAGGGGGACATTACAGTACAGCCCTCAGAAGGTCGTGGCATGTTGTGTGTTGTATAACATTGCCATACGCCATGGATGTCTCTTGGACATGAGGACCGATTACAGGACTTCAGAAGGCGTGAAGCTGAACTGCATGTGTCGATACCAATTAACCCAAATACGCAAGCAGCAGCACGAGCGAGGAGAGATCAGCTGGCAGAAGAGCTGCTTCACTTTTAGCCTGGTAAATAAGCTGAATTGTTTGCTTTTAAAAAAAATTGGAAATGTTTTTGAAATGCCACCCCATGGATTCATTGTAAATGATATGATTGTATATGAGAACCATTTTTAAATAATGCTTTTAAAATATACTTATTTTACATTTTTGAGATTACAGTGATCAGGCATCCACACTTTCAGCCAATAAAACCCTGCTGATTTTACTAATTACTCCATGACTGAACAAAACGACTTTAAAGAGAACCAAAGCTGTAATTACAAAAAATAACCATTTAAAGGGATAGTTCACCCAAAAATGAAAGTTCGGCCATTAATGTCATGGTTCATGAATTTACTGACTCGTTTTGTTCTGTTCACCTGAGCACCACGAGTTGTTATTTGTTTTCTGCGCACAAAAAGTATTCTCGTCACCTTGAAAGTGTTTAATTAAATTGATGTCTATGGAGGGATCAGAGAGCTCTCGGATTTCATCAAAAATATCTTAATTTGTGTTCTGAAGATGAACGAAGGTCTTACAGGTTTTGGGTGAACTATCCCTTTAAATGGTTATTTTTTGTAATTACAGCTTTGGTTCTCTTTAAAGTCGTTTTGTTCAGTCATGGAGTAATAAGTAAAATCAGCAGGGTTTTATTTGCTGAAAGTGTGGATGCCTGATCACTGTAATCTCAAAAATGTACGTATTTGTACAGTTACTAGTTACTAATATGCACCTTTTAGGGGTAAAAAAGGTACAAATATGTTCTTTTAAGGGTACTGCCCCAGTGACAAGCTGTTGTACCCCTAAAGGTACAATTTTGACAGCTTTTATCTCTGTGTGTACACGGATTTTAATGTCCATTTTGGGCAAGCACAACTCTTATACATCAGGCCCCACGTCTCTGGACATGGTTACAGATGCTCAACCAGGCACTTCCTATTGGTGCGGTTGCTGATGTGACCTCAACCTGAGCTACATAGTCTGTCTGTGTTTGTCCAACCTGGCAAACTATGTGTCTCAGGAACCACACTAACTTCCTCCTGTCTACTTTCATTTCCCTTTCTGCTACTGACAAGTGGCTGGAAAAGATAAAAACACTGAAGCCTTGTCCACACTAATACACTTTCATTCTTTTTCTCTTGGTTTTGGCCTTCCATCCACACTGAGATGGCGTTTTTGTCAATGAAGACTGAGCTTTTTGAAAACGCTCTCTCAAGTGGATAAATTGAAGACACTGTTTTAGCATTGTAATGTGGACTGTGAAAACAGATGACGCATGTTAATCATTTGATGATATACCCATAGATATCTACACTGTAAAAAAATTCCTGTAGAAATTACAGTAACTTACTGGCAAACTGCTTCCAGTAAGTTACTGTAATTTTTTTACAGGATTTTTTTTACAGTGTAGATATCTATGGGTATATAAATTAAACTTACAATAAAAATACTGTATTACTCTTTACAGTACAATTTAACTTGCTGTATAGTACTTTTTTTTAATGTAAAACATACAACAATTGTATTAATTTACTGTAATTCATTGTCCACTTTTTCCGTTTACTGTAAAACTCTACAAATTGTCAATTACTGTATTTCAACAGGTCTCCGTAAATAGCAATAAAAAGAAGCAATGACAACTGTTTAACTTAAAATTTAGTTTTTAATCGTTCAATTGTAAAAGTTTCAGTTTTCTGAAAACCTGCAGCAACTTTTAAACATAAAATTTTAAAACAATTCATGAACAGATTCAGTCGTAAAAACACTACAGAGTAGAACAAAGGGCTGTACAGTAAAAAAAGGAGTCTACAAATAATAATAAAACAGAACAAGAAGACAAAGATCAATAATAACAGAAAAAAAAAAAAAACAGAAAACAACATTGAAGAAGAAAAAAGAATGTATTTGCTCTTAGTTATGGTAGCTTGTTTACAGAGTTCACAGAGTAAAAAAACAAAAAGTTTTTTATATCACAATTCGGACTTTATATCTCGCAATTCTGACTTTATATCCCGCAATTCTGACTTTATATCCCGCAATTCTGACTTTATATCTCGCAATTCTGACTTTTTATCTAGCAATTCGGACTTTATATCTCGCAATTCGGACTTTATATCACGCAATTCTGCAATTGTGTAACAAATTAGCTCAAAGGGAAATATTAATAATTAATCATAACTCTTTACAATTAATTATGAATATTTGGATCAGTTAACCAAATTAACTTAATGTAACTGAATTAATATTACAATCGAATAATCTATTCGTCCAGCGAACATTCAGTACTGATTGTCTATCAACTCTTCAGAAAGGATATTTTCTGTGGCCGTACAATTTTGTATATCGTACGTTACTTGCATTTGCCTGAGCTGTTGGAAGGCGTCCAGATATACAGTCGCAGGAGAAAGTCTTGATAGTTCGGTCCGATGGTGTTGCAGTTGCAAACGATTCCTTTCGTGTTGAGCGAAGAAACAACGGTGAACTTGCAGAGACTCTGTTATGGTCGAAGAAGGTCCACATGGCTTGATGCGTGTGGGGCTGGATGAGGTCTCACGCGAACAGCGTTCGGGAATGGAATGCCAGCGAGTACCACGACTAACAACGCGGAGGGAACTTTGTGTTGGCCTTTTAAGTTCCAGAGACCACACCTTTGAGTTTTGGCTTGACCAATGAGGAAGGTGCACTTCTCAGCGGGAGAGTTCCTTTGTTTGGAACAAAGGGCTGACTCTTTCGTGTGATTGGAATGAGCTGAAAATTTGTGTGTTCATTTGTATTCTGATAAATATAACGAACACACTGCATTCTATAAGAAAGTGATGTCCACCAAAGTGTGAGTCATTAAATAAGGAATATTTTGATAGGAGACACCAGCTAGATGGGCTAACATTAACTAGTAGTTCTATCATCAAGCATGCATAACACTATACAATATAAAAAGACAATATACAAACAGTAATGATATGCAAAATGTACTGGGGAAATGCATGTTCCTTCATTAAACAGATTGTCAATGAATTAGTGGATAGAATTCCATTTCTATAGGGGATTGAGTGTCTGTTGGTTGTACTGTTCTCTCATTTGAGAAAACTCAGCCCAAGTGTCTTTGAAATGTATGAATTAGCATCAGGGTGCTAATTCACAGTGGGGCAACTAGACATCACAGAGCCTGTCTGGGTCCTTAAGGAGATTAAATTGTAAAGATTGTGTGTTTGATTGGTCCAGTCACTACAATTGTGACTTTATATCACGCAATTCTGACTTTATAACGCAATCGGGAGTTTATATCACACAATTCTGACTTTTTATCTCGCAATTCTGACTTTATAACGCAATCGGGAGTTTATATCTCACAATTCTGACTTTTTATCTCGCAATTCTGACTTTTTATCTCGCAATTCTGACTTTATATCACGCAATTCTGACTTTATAACGCAATCGGGAGTTTATATCTCACAATTCTGACTTTTTATCTCGCAATTCTGACTTTTTATCTCGCAATTCTGACTTTATATCACGCAATTCTGACTTTATAACGCAATCGGGAGTTTATATCTCACAATTCTGACTTTTTATCTCGCAATTCTGACTTTATATCACGCAATTCTGACTTTTTATCTCGCAATTCTGACTTTTTATCTCGCAATTCTGACTTTATATCTCGCAATTCTGACCTTTTATCTCGCAATTCTGACTTTATAACGCAATCTGGAGTTTATATCTCACAATTCTGACTTTTTATCTCGCAATTCTGACTTTATATCTCACAATTCTGACTTTATATCTCGCAATTCTGACTTTATAACGCAATCGGGAGTTTATATCTCACAATTCTGACTTTATATCTCGCAATTCTGGCTTTGTAACTCGCAATTGTGACTTTGTAACTCGCAATTGTGAGGAAAAAAAAGTCTGAATTGTGAGATAAAAAGTCTCAATTATCTTTTAAATTGTTTTATTCCGTGGCGGAAAAAAGCTTCCATAGTTTTGCCAGCTGAAATCCAGAAACTCCTTAATGAATGAGTTTACATGAGGGTTCAGGCCAGAGTTCTTCCTTTGCACCATCTTCCCACTTCTTTTGCTGACCTGGAACTTTGAGGACTTGTTGTTGTCAGGGGTTAATCCTCACAATGAACCTTTACATAAAAGAAAGAATTCGTTAGATCATTTGATGTGTATAAACGTTTTAAACATTGGTTAAGACAAAAATGAAAATTGTGTCATCATTTACTCACACTTATGTTGTTACAAACCCATAAGACTGGTTCATTTTCAGAACACTAATTAATTAATATTCTCTCTTCATTTTTGTCTATCCAGGCAACCAAAGTTTTTTAGCATCAAGTGCATAAAGACATTGTTAAAGTAATTCATATGATTTGAATCCATATACAATTTTTGAACTGGGATATTTTGGTTGAGTGGACTTTCAGTGGATGGACAAAAATGATGAGAGATTAAAAATATCTTAATTTGTGACGAACAAAAGTCATATGTGTTTGGAACAACATGAGGGTGAGTTAATAACAGAAGTTTAATTTTTGGATGAACTATTCTTTTAACTGTATTAAGATATGAAAACTTAGCAAAATATAAAGGGTCATGAAACAATAAACTACATTTTCTGACATTTTGACAGAGGTGGTTGTGTTACACATCAGAGAAGACAATGTCAGCATCCAATAATTTTAATTGTAGGCAAAAATTGGTTAATTTTGAGGTTTTTGCACTATTTTTGTCTTCCAGGTTTAAAATCTACATTGTGTCAATGTCACAATTTGTAGATTTTAAACCCGGAAGAAGAAATTATTCATGAGACTGCGTGTTCTTCCTATGAGAAGACACTTCACTTAATTACTTACGCTTAATTAATCACAACACCACGTGTTGATTTCATATGACAGACGTTTCAAACTCTGAGATCACACAGAGTAAAGCCCGAGACACACTGCCATTGTGAAACAATTGTGATTTCTGTAGTCGTGGCTCCTAATCGGTGGTCCTATGTCGTACAGTGAGAGAGGTTCAAAGACGGCCGTTGTCACGGTCTTGAGACCAATGATAGCCTACGATCAGTGTCAGATATTCAGCATGATCACCGCACAGTGTGTTTGCTGCTACGGCCTACGTCTACTGGCCAGCCAATAAAAATGCAACATGGCGCTAAAACTTAAAACTGCTTACCTCAAGCTATTTTTCTTCCTCCTTTGCCGCATCCTCTTTTTTTTCATCACACATAAAAACTACAACTGCTAAAGTGTGATTCATCATGCTTTTTTTGTTTACCACTAGCGCACACTGATGACGTTTTATTCTTCTGTAGAAACTTGCATCGTAGCCTACGAGTCAATAGGTGTCATCATCGTACAGTCTACATGCATGTCATACCCGAGTTTAATAGATGATAGTATAAGTGATATAATTGATAGTGATACGTGATAGTGATATAATAGTTGATCATTGTAGCCAATCACAGACATATGTTGAGCGCGTGAACGCACTGGCAAATCACAGACATATATGTTGAGCGTGTGAACACACTGGCCAATCACAGACATATATGTTGAGTGCGTGAACACACTGGCCAATCACAGACATATACACTCACCTAAAGGATTATTAGGAACACCATACTAATACTGTGTTTGACCCCCTTTCGCCTTCAGAACTGCCTTAATTCTACGTGGCATTGATTCAACAAGGTGCTGAAAGCATTCTTTAGAAATGTTGGCCCATATTGATAGGATAGCAGTTAGCAGTTGATGGAGATTTGTGGGATGCACATCCAGGGCACGAAGCTCCCGTTCCACCACATCCCAAAGATGCTCTATTGGGTTGAGATCTGGTGACTGTGGGGGCCATTTTAGTACAGTGAACTCATTGTCATGTTCAAGAAACCAATTTGAAATGATTCGAGCTTTGTGACATGGTGCATTATCCTGCTGGAAGTAGCCATCAGAGGATGGGTACATGGTGGTCATAAAGGGATGGACATGGTCAGAAACAATGCTCAGGTAGGCCGTGGCATTTAAACGATGCCCAATTGGCACTAAGGGGCCTAAAGTGTGCCAAGAAAACATCCCCCACACCATTACACCACCACCACCAGCCTGCACAGTGGTAACAAGGCATGATGGATCCATGTTCTCATTCTGTTTACGCCAAATTCTGACTCTACCATCTGAATGTCTCAACAGAAATCGAGACTCATCAGACCAGGCAACATTTTTCCAGTCTTCAACTGTCCAATTTTGGTGAGCTCGTGCAAATTGTAGCCTCTTTTTCCTATTTGTAGTGGAGATGAGTGGTACCCGGTGGGGTCTTCTGCTGTTGTAGCCCATCCGCCTCAAGGTTGTGCGTGTTGTGGCTTCACAAATGCTTTGCTGCATACCTCGGTTGTAACGAGTGGTTATTTCAGTCAAAGTTGCTCTTCTATCAGCTTGAATCAGTCGGCCCATTCTCCTCTGACCTCTAGCATCAACAAGGCATTTTCGCCCACAGGACTGCCGCATACTGGATGTTTTTCCCTTTTCACACCATTCTTTGTAAACTCTAGAAATGGTTGTGCGTGAAAATCCCAGTAACTGAGCAGATTGTGAAATACTCAGACCGGCCCGTCTGGCACCAACAACCATGCCACGCTCAAAATTGCTTAAATCACCTTTCTTTCCCATTCTGACATTCAGTTTGGAGTTCAGGAGATTGTCTTGACCAGGACCACACCCCTAAATGCATTGAAGCAACTGCCATGTGATTGGTTGATTAGATAATTGCATTAATGAGAAATTGAACAGGTGTTCCTAATAATCCTTTAGGTGAGTGTATGTTGAGCGTGTGAACACACTGGCCAATCACAGACATATATGTTGAGTGCGTGAACACACTGGCCAATCACAGACATATATGTTGAGCGTGTGAACACACTGGCAAATCACAGACATATATGTTGAGCGTGTGAACACATTGGCCAATCACAGACATATATGTTGAGCGCATAAACA
Source organism: Coreius guichenoti (assembly GCA_039654105.1). Lineage (NCBI taxonomy): Eukaryota > Metazoa > Chordata > Actinopteri > Cypriniformes > Gobionidae > Coreius > Coreius guichenoti. The sequence continues at coordinate 3,412,510 of CM077171.1, forward strand.
CACTGGCCAATCACAGACATATATGTTGAGCGCGTGAACACACTGGCCAATCACAGACATATATGTTGAGCGTGTGAACACACTGGCCAATCACAGACATATATGTTGAGCGTGTCAACACAATGGCCAGTCACAGACATATACAGCTCTGGAAAAAATTAAGAGACCACTTAACATTGAGAAATGCACGTGAAAAGCACCCCGGGGGCATTATAGGGATCTGTTATGTTTAATCTATTAAGTTTTGCTATGTACAGGTCTATGTCTTTTGAATTAAAGTGCGCAGTTAACTCTGTTGCCTTGCTGGCGTCATTCATTTCATATTCGCTCCAGGCTGTCCTCGCCTGCCAATATGGCGTTATAAACAGAATGGGTCACGTGACGTCCGGAGCTCTATACATGACAACTGCTTTTTCTGCTCCAGCGGCAGCACAAATGCAGATTTGAGCGTTATGATTTTAGTCAAAGGTTTGGTAGACTCAGGCGAATCGTTGACACTTATGAATGAGATTGTGTGGGTGTCTGAATCGAGATCGCAATCTTTTAACGATTAATCGTGCATAAATCATCTCTTAAGCATTGCTAAATCATGTATTGAAGGATTTAAAATCAGATAGAAAGTTTTTCTAACTGTCAGTTACATCAATTAGTGTTGTCACGATACTGGAATTTCTAACTTCGATAAGATACCTGGAAAAGTATCGATATTCGATACCATTTTCGATACCACAGGGAAAAAATGCTGCATATACTGTCTAATAGATATTTTTAATATTTTTTCTTTTTTTGTCCATCTATTGAAAGTCTAGGCAATCAAAAATTTCTTCTGAAGAGATCACTTTATATGATAAAGCTTTTAAGTTTTTCCATATATAAACGTTGATCAATTACCATTACAATTATTTCACAAATATTTGCTAACTCAATGTATTTTTTACAATGGGGTAATTTTGTTGCAATAGCTTACACACCGTAAGCTTGATTTCAAATGGTAAATTGAATTTAAAAAGACAAGTAAACAGTAACAAATTACTAACAATAGCGCAAATAAATACAATGGAATAAAGATACAAATGAAGTAGACTGCTTTATTTTTCCAGGTAGGTCTAACAGTAGTATTCAGGTAAGAAACTGAATAAAAAACACAAAGTAATCAAAAAAAGTGATTCCTCCTTTTCTTTGAAGTGGGCCATCATCAACAGGACAGCTGCAAGGCCTGGGTCAACATCTCTGCCCCTTTCTTTGAGGACTGTTCTAACTTTTTTCCCCAGATCTTTGAAGAAGCAGAGAATCCTTTCCCCTTTGGTACAAAGGGATGTCAGGATCAATCCCAGTCAGTTCCTCAAAATGAGCGCATAAGAATCTCATCATGAAGAGAAAAGGCCACCTTGCCTTAAGAGCTGAGATACTGGGTGGAGGGCTGGCATTAATGTTGTGACGCTGTGCAATGAGTGTCGTTTTCATTAATTCTTGGACTTTGCTGCGCTCAGCTGCACGAGGTCCTTCTTGCGAAAATAGACTAAGCATCTCCTTTCTCTTTATCTCTAAAGACTCAAAGGTTTCTCCTCCAGGAAGTTCAATAGGGTTCCAGTTCACACAACTATAGCTATCCAGTTTAGCGGATTTAGATGTTGAGGGTTGGCTATCATCCACTTCGTCTCCTGTTAGTTTAGGTTTAAGTCGAGCCATTGTATTGTTCCGGTTATGATGTTCCAACCTTTGTCTTCAACTTACACAACAAAGAGTAGTAACCACATCCAGTTAACTCTCCTTCTTCTGTTTTGTCACTAAAACTGTTTGGATACTTCTGGATGATTGACTGTGCAATTTCTGAACATTGCCGCTTGGTTGGATTTAAACACACCTCTCTGATGGAATCCACAATCACCCTAACCATGTGTCTCCTATCTGAGGCTTCAGGTCGCTTTCCTTGTGCAAGACGTTCTTAAATTTGGTGTCATCTTACCCCAGGGTATTTGAAAATCTGACACCCATGCTGCACTTTGACCTGGGACTGGAGTGGATGTAGGACTCTGATTTGTAACTGGACTGGATCCATGACACCGCACAGCGAATGTTGAAGAGTTGGGACTGTTGCTTGGCTGAGTAGCTAGGGCATTTTCATTACCTAAATGAAATATTGAACATAAAAATCGAATTTATCAATGTACTGTAGAAACGTGACAAAGTATTTAAAGGGGGGTCTAATGCTATTTCATGCATTCTGACTTATTGACACTGTTAAAGAGTTGATTCTCATGCTAATTATTATCATGCTGATTATTGTTATAAACACGAGCCACGTCTGAAAGGTAAAGGGGGAGGTGTTGCTGTAATTTACAAACCCGATTCCAAAAAAGTTGGGACACTGTACAAATTGTGAATAAAAACAGAATGCAATGATGTTGAAGTTTCAAATTTCAATATTTTATTCAGAATACAACATAGATGACATATCAAATGTTTAAACTGAGAAAATATATAATTTTAAGGGAAAAATAAGTTGATTTTAAATTTGATGCCACTGTGTGGCATCCCCTCTTCTTTTTATAACAGTCTGCAAACGTCTGGGGACTGAGGAGACAAGTTGCTCAAGTTTAGGAATAGGAATGTTGTCCCATTCTTGTCTAATACAGGCTTCTAGTTGCTCAACTGTCTTAGGTCTTCTTTGTCGCATCTTCCTCTTTATGATGCGCCAAATGTTTTCTATGGGTGAAAGATCTGGACTGCAGGCTGGCCATTTCAGTACCCGGATCCTTCTTCTACGCAGCCATGATGTTGTAATTGATGCAGTATGTGGTCTGGCATTGTCATGTTGGAAAATGCAAGGTCTTCCCTGAAAGAGACGACGTCTGGATGGGAGCATATGTTGTTCTAGAACTTGGATATACCTTTCAGCATTGATGGTGCCTTTCCAGATGTGTAAGCTGCCCATGCCACACGCACTCATGCAACCCCATACCATCAGAGATGCAGGCTTCTGAACTGAGCGCTGATGACAACTTGGGTTGTCCTTGTCCTCTTTAGTCCGGATGACATGGCGTCCCAGTTTTCCAAAAAGAACTTCAAATTTTGATTAGTCTGACCACAGAACAGTTTTCCACTTTGTCACAGTTCATTTTAAATGAGCCTTGGCCCAGAGAAAACGCCTGCGCTTCTGGATCATGTTTAGATATGGCTTCTTTTTTGACCTATAGAGTTTTAGCCGGCAACGGCGAATGGCACGGTGGATTGTGTTCACCGACAATGTTTTCTGGAAGTCTTCCTGAGCCCATGTTGTGATTTCCATTACAGTAGCATTCCTGTATGTGATGCAGTGCCGTCTAAGGGCCCGAAGATCACGGACATCCAATATGGTTTTCCGGCCTTGACCCTTACACACAGAGATTGTTCCAGATTCTCTGAATCTTTGGATGATATTATGCACTGTAGATGATGATAACTTCAAACTCTTTGCAATTTTTCTCTGAGAAACTCCTTTCTGATATTGCTCCACTATTTTTCGCCGCAGCATTGGGGGAATTGGTGATCCTCTGCCCATCTTGACTTCTGAGAGACACTGCCACTCTGAGAGGCTCTTTTTATACCCAATCATGTTGCCAATTGACCTAATAAGTTGCAAATTGGTCCTCCAGCTGTTCCTTATATGTACATTTAACTTTTCCGGCCTCTTATTGCTACCTGTCCCAACTTTTTTGGAATGTGTAGCTCTCATGAAATCCAAAATGAGCCAATATTTGACATGACATTTCAAAATGTCTCACTTTCAACATTTGATATGTTATCTATATTTTATTGTGAATACAATATAAGTTTATGAGATTTGTAAATTATTGCATTCCTTTTTTATTCACAATTTGTACAGTGTCCCAACTTTTTTGGAATCGGGTTTGTATAATAATATCTTCGGGATTACTCAGAAGTCTAGTTTCAAATATAATTCCTTTGAAGTTTTGGTGCTTTATGTAACGTTATGTAGTGAAATTGATAAATCCCGTTTGACATTTGTGCTGGCTACTGTATACAGGCCACCAGGGCACCATACAGACTTTACCAGAGAATTTGCTGATTTTCTATAAGAGTTAGTACTGGCTGCAGATAAAGTCCTAATTGTTGGTGATTTTAATATCCATGTAGACAATGAAAAAGACGCACTGGGATTGGCATTTAGAGACATTATAAACTCTATTGGAGTAAGGCAACACGTGTCAGGACCCACTCATCACCATAATCATACGTTAGACCTAATACTGTCACATGGAATAAATGTTGATACCATTGAAATTCTGCAGCAGAGCGATGACATCTCAGATCATTACCTAGTATCATGTATACTTAATTTAGCAAAGGCTGCAAAGCTGTCCCCTCGCTTCAAATATGGCAGGACTATCACTGCTGCGACTAAAGATTGCTTTGTAAATAATCTTCCTCATCAGTTTCATCTCCTCAGCATCCCAGATAGCCTAGAGGAACTCGATGTTGCAACAGAAACTATTGACTCTCTCTTTTCCAGCACTTTAGACACAGTTGCTCCCCGGTGCTTAAAGAAGATTAAAGAAAATAGTCCAACGCCGTGGTACAACGAGCACACCCGGGCCCTTAAAACAGCAGCCAGAAAAATGGAGCACAGCTGGAAGAAAACAAAACTAGAAGTTTTTTGCATTTCGTGGAAAGAGAGCATGATTGCATACAGAACGGCCCTAAAAACTGCTAGATCTGCTTATTTCTCGACTCTCTTAGAAGAAAACAAACACAACCCTAGGTATTTATTCGATACAGTGGCTAAATTAACCAAAGATAAAGCTTCAACTTCTGATGTTTGTAAACAGCACAGCAGTAATGACTTTATGAACTTCTTTACTTGTAAGATTGATAATATTAGGAAAAAAATTATAACCATGCAGCCGTCTACTACAGTATCACATCAGACAGTGCATTGTAGTGTCACTGAGGAAAAATTACATTCATTCACTGCTATAGGAGAAGAAGAATTGGCTAAACTCGTTAAATCATCAAAATCAACAACATGTATGCTCGACCCTATACCGACTAAACTACTAAAAGAGATGCTTCCAGAGGTCATAGATCCTCTTCTTAATATCATTAATTCATCCTTGACATTAGGATATGTACCAAAAACTTTTAAGTTCTATATTTCTTCACGCCCTGACGAAACTTACCAATTCACAAGATTAACGGAATGCATAGCTGATATAAAAAATTGGATGACTAGTAATTTCCTGCAACTTAATTCAGAAAAAAATGAATTTTTAATCATTGGACAAAAAAACTCCACAAGTAGTAACCTAGAATACTGTCTAGCACTCGATGGCTGCTCTGTCAAGTCCTCGTCGTCAGTTAGGAACCTGGGTGTGCTCTTTGATACCAATCTCTCATTTAAAAGCCACGTTTCTAGCATCTGTAAAACTGCATTCTACCATCTTAAAAATATATCTAAATTACGGCACATGCTTTCAATGCAAAATGCTGAACAGTTAGTTCATGCGTTCATGACCTCAAGGCTAGATTATTGTAATGCTCTACTGGGTGGTTGCCCTGCTCGCTTAATAAATAAACTGCAGCTTGTCCAAAACGCAGCAGCTAGAGTTCTTACTAGAACCAGGAAGTATGACCATATTAGCCCGGTTCTGGCAACACTGCATTGGCTCCCTATTAAACATTGTATACATTTTAAAATCTTGATGATTACTTACAAAGCACTAAATGGTTTAGCTCCCCAGTACTTGAGCGAGCTCTTAACGCATTATACTCCATCATGTCTATTGCGGTCTCAAAATTCTGGCCAGTTGATAATACCTAGAATATCAAAATCAACTGCAGGCGGTCGATCCTTTTCCTATTTAGCACCTAAACTCTGGAACAGTCTTCCTAGCATTGTTCGGGAAGCAGACACACTCTGTCAGTTTAACTCTAGACTAAAAACACATCTCTTTACTATGGCATACACATAAAACATTTTTAATTTCTATTATTCAAATCAGTTAAATGATTGTTTTAGGCTGCATTAACTAGGTCAGCCGGAACCGGGAACACTTCCCATAACACATGATGTACTCGTTACATCATAAGAAAAATGGCATCTACGCTAATGTTAGTCTCTCTGTTTATCCCGAGGTTTACTGCAGTCGGCCGGATCCGGACCAGATGGTGGACCTTAGCTTGGACATGACGAACGCATCCCTGAAGTGTCTGTAGAGACCGTGTCAATTAAACTCCCCCCTGTAAATGCCGCATCGACACGACATCCTCATTAAACCCGTCCCCGGCGTGACGACTCCAATCTTTCGAATAATCCTACGAATATCTATTGATCTAATATGACTTCTGACCTGTAATGTTGCCAGAATCATAATCATACACTATTTGTTCGTCGGCCAGAGGAGAACTGGCACCCCGACTGAGCCTGGTTTCTCCCAAGGTTTTTTTCTCCATTCTGGCCCTGAAGGAGTTTTGGTTCCTTGCCACCGTCACCTTTGGCTTTTGGCTTGCTCAGTTGGGGACACTTAAATTTCAACTATATTACTGATCTGCCCGCATTGACACTATATGATAATTGAAATGAGCTGGATGACATCACCGTTTTCTCCAGAGCGGCTGTACAGCCGAATCAAATTCTGTTGCATTATTTTCCTGTTACCACTGTGAAGCTGCTTTGAAACAATTGGCATTGTAAAAAGCGCTATATAAATAAAGGTGATTTGATTTTGATTCTAAACATGGACAAAGTTTCAAAAAACGAGTTGGACGTATGACGGAGTATTTCTGTGCCAGATACACTCCTTCAGGATTCAAACAAGTTTGTGTTGTGAGGGAACGATAACCTTGTTCAGCTTCCCAAATAACCCAGCGTTAAGGGAACAGTGGATGCAGTTTGTGTTTCCGGAGTTCTGCAAGTGTGTGTGTTTGTTCCCGGTCATGAGTGGAAACCGCAGGCGGTGCGTGAAACTGCATCAAATGTGTGTGTTTTGTTGGCAGTCGTGCATAAGTGCATAGGCTATAATGTGAACAACACCAACGTATAGTGAATCGAAAGTTATCCAGGGATAATGCTATGATGTATTGTGTGTGTGTGTGTGTGTGTGTGTGTGTGTGTGTGTGTGTGCTCGTGACTCTTTAGCTCCGCCCAACTGCACTGCCTCCACGAGCTCAGCTGTTTTCTGAAAGAATCGGTACAGCGTATCTGTCTTTTATAAATATGATAAAGACTCTTGGGAGATATGAAGGATCAATACTACTCTATAGGTACTCAAGATTAACATGAGACTGGCAGAAACTGTGTGTGTTATGGACCCTTTAACACTAGAACTACCAAGGCGGTCATTTTGACCGTTTTTAAATTTTGCAATGTAATAACTTTGCTGAAATTAAACCCATATAGCTATAGTACCCTGACTTTTCCTAAATGTGTGTATATTTTGTTATAATATTGTTATTTTATTAAAATTACAAAAGACAAAAGAGTTCTGAATATTTCTACCTAGAATGGCCATAACGGTCAAATTGACTGTACGCATTACAGACGGCGTAAGAAATGAAAGTATTATTTCAGTGTTTGCTAGTTTTCCCCGCCAGTGAAGATGTGCGTCACTGATGCCTAGCAACTTTCTAGTTGTTTTTATATGCTATTGCTAAGCTAAAACGTAACTTTACCTTTGAAATGTCAGCAAGAAAGAGATTGACTGGCACAGGTTTTAGCCTTCCTTCAGAGTCCTGCATAGGATTGTTTCCGATTCGTGTGACATTTCCAAACATTTCCAATAACTCCAGAGCGTTGTAAAGTCCAAAAGTCAAAATGTATTGAAAAAAGATAGATCTAATAATTTCCATAATTCATAATCCATATTTGTTGGCATTTAGACTTTCAAAAACAGCATTTTCACTGCAGTTAAAAAACGTTGCTCTCCCGCTTGCCACACACAAAGTTAGGCATGCAACTTCGGGCGTGATCTAGTAGCTCTTACACAAGTATACTGTACGAAAAAGATCGTTATACGTAGACCAATCTGCGTCTGTTTGGCGCTCGGAACTCCATTTAATCCATGTTGTTCGATTTTATTCAAATTGAGGATTTTGTTTGAGGATTTTGACACTTTGTATGGTGATGCCGTCATAAAATATGACGACAGACATATAAAGCTTAATTCTAAAACCTTAATTAGAAGCTTCGAATGTAAATATGACAAGACAAAAATGACATTCGGTGCAGTCTAGAACGGTCAGAATGACCGCTATGGCCATTCTAGTAGTGTTAGAATCCCGGTAGTTCTAGTGTTAAGCCTCATTAGGCAGTTTTGGTTTATATGCTGTTTATTTTTGATGATCGCGTTGTTTTACATTTGCGTAAGCAATCTTCTATCACTTGTTTCTGCTTCTTCATCATCATCTGTGTTTTCCTTCTATTACACTGTTTGCAAATTGTTTTTTTTTTTATGCCTCATATCCAAAGTATTTCCATACATGGCTCTTTGTGTTTTTCTTGTCAAAAAGCTTTTGTGGATTTGGAGCCACCGCACCAGCAGACACTGCCAGTCGCCATGTCTTCTTGTTGCATGGTGCACCTATGAAAAGTTCCCAACCTGTCAGACAGCACATCAGCACCGGGGTGACTCTGTACTTGGTACTATCAGTACTTATGAAAATCTGGTACCATCGATATTATTATTTTTTTTATTTTTTATTATTTTTTTTAGTACCACTTTGGTACTGGTACTTTTGCTCATGCACTCATGCACCAATGCTGAATGTATTTTTCTATATACCCTAATCATTGTTAACAACATGTATTCTTTACTTCAATGAGCCCATTGTTTCTGCCTTAAATTATTGTTTTTTTAATACATTGTTAGCTAATTGTGTGATTTGTATATTTTCTGAAATCCTTAACTTGGACACATGTCTCCTCTGATAACAAATCACTCTAAATTGTAATGCAGACGCATGCATGTTTTGTAAAGCTGCTTTGAAACTATATGTATTGTGAAAAGTGCTATACAAATAAATGTGAATTGAACTGAACTGAACTTTTGACAACTCTAATGTGAATATTAAGAGTTTGAGATCTGATGCAGTTAATTATGGTGCTTCATGGTAAGAGTAACACAATGCATTACTTTAAAAGACTGTTAAATGTCTTGTGAAATGTGAGAAATTCATTATTGCATTTACAAGTTTACATTATCCAAAATTAACTGATTCTGTATACAGATCTTGTGTATTGTTAGTTCCTGTTATCGAATGCATTAACTAATGTTAACAAATACCTTATCATAAAGTGTTACCACATTTCACACTAACATTTGGCACACAGAGATGTCCTTTCCTTTTGGCCTCAGGAAATGAAGAGTCTTTTGCTGAAGAGGACACAAGTCTAAAATACCCTGTCCTCAGTCAAATCAAGAGTAACTGCAGTTCCACAGCTCACCCAGAAGCGGCACTATAGTGATGGCTGTTGTGAAATAGTTAGATAACTGGCACTTTCCTGAATATTTTATATATATATATATGCCAACATAAAACAAAAACAGTTATTTGAGGCAATAATAATGATTGATGATCCATTCAAGTGAACAGTAAAACAAATCAAAACAATAATGTGATTCTGTTTGTATGATGGTTGATAGCTTTAGATTATTACCATATTTAGTTGTAAGCACACTAGATTTGCATTTTTCTAATGTGCCATGTGCAGGCATAACATTATGACCTAATATTGTGTTGGTCCCCCTTTTGCTGCCAAAACAGCCCTGACCCCGTCGAGGCATGGACTCCACTAGACCCCTGAAGGTGTGCTGTGGTATCTGCCACCAAGGTGTTAGCAGCAGATCCTTTAAGTCCTGTAAATTGCGAGGTGGGGCCTCCATGGATCGGACTTGTTTGTTCAGCACATCCCACAGATGCTCGATTGGATTGAGATCTGGGGGATTTGGAGGGCAAGTCGACACCTCAAACTCGTTGTTGTGCTCCTCAAACTCGTTGTTGTGAACCATATTTGCTTTGTGGCAGGGCGCATTATCCTGCTGAAAGAGCCACAGCCACCAGGGAATACCGTTTCCATGAAAGGGTGTACATGGTCTGCAACAATGCTTAGGTAAGTGGTACGTGTCATCTACATGGATGGCACCCTGACAGGTCTGCGGCTATGCAGCCCCATACGCAACAAACTGCGATGCACTGTGTATTCTGACACCTTTCTATCAGAACCAGCATTAACTTCTAGAGCAATTTGAGCTACAGTAGCTCGTCTGTTTCATCGGACCACACGGGCCAGCCTTCGTTCCCCACGTGCATCAATGAGCCTTGGCCGCCCATGACCCTGTCGCCGGTTCACCACTGTTCCTTCCTTGGAGCACTTTTGATAGATACTGACCACTGCAGACTGGGAACACCCTACAAGAGCTGCAGTTTTGGAGATGCTCTGACCCAGTCGTCTAGCCATCACAATTTGGCCCTTGTCAAACTCGCTCAAATCCTTACGCTTGCCCATTTTTCCTGCTTCTAACACATCAATTTTGAGGACAAAATGTTCACTTGCTGCCTAATATATCCCACCCACTAACAGGTGCCGTGATGAAGAGATAATCAGTGTTATTCACTTCACCTGTCAGTGGTCATAATGTTATGACTATTCGGTGTATGTTAACCTTAACCTCTACTTGATACAAATGTATATCTCATTCGAATATTATTTCTTGGCCCTTATATTGCCTACCAGTGCAAACCACCAAAAGTGCAGTTAAAAAACAACAAATTGACATTGAACAAACAGCTTCACAGTGAAGCACCGTGAGTTTTTCTTCTATTGAATAAAGTAAGCACTTTCACATTTTCAGATGTTTGAAAATGTATTTCTGCATGTAGATCATCATTGTTCTGAGGTTGCTGTTGTTCTGACATTGTTGAGATATTGAATTAGTGTCTAGACATGTTCCACACTGATGTATAATTCTGAAACTGACTAGTTGTGTTTTCTTCTTACATCAAGGGTCTGTGTTTAAAAGATATCAGCCAAAATCAAATACAACATGTTATGACATTGTGTAACCTTAGTCATCACAATGCATGTCTAATGTTGAAACTGTGGACTGACTGTCAGATGGTGTGTAATACACACAGAGAGAACAGCACCTTTATAATAAACACTGTAAATATGACTCAACTGCCAGCAGAGTACTGAACCTTCACCTTTGGCCTAGTCTATGACTCATACACACACATCCCGTTTAATGCGTTTGGCGGATGTTTTTACACTGCAAAAAATGCTTTTCTTATTTAGTATTTTTGTCTTGTTTCCAGTCTAAATATCTAAAAAATTCTTAAATCAAGATGATTTTACTAGATAAGTAAAATGACATAAGATATTTTTTCTTGTTTTCTGGAATATAAAATCAAAATGTACGAAAAATAATCTTATTTCTGTTTGGGATAGAAACAAGAAACAAGATTTCAAACAGAAACAAGATTATTTTTCTTACCCCATTGGCAGATAATTTAGCTTGTTTTAAGCAAAAAATATCTTATGTCATTTTACTGATCTAGTAAAAGCATCTTGATTTAAGAATTTTTAGATATTTGGACTGTAAACAAAATACTAAGTAAGAAAAGCATTTTTTGCTGTGTATCTAAAGTGATTTAAAGTCCATTCATGGTTTACTTTTTGCCAGTATGTTTTTTCCTTGTAAATCCATTTCACATCCTTGGCATTGCTAGCTTCATGCTCAACCAGTTGTGCAACAGGAATTAGTGTTGTCAGGATACCAAAATTATGACTTTGATACAATATCCGTCTAAAATATCTCAAAACCAATTAGGGCTGGCCGATAAAACGATAATTATCGCAATATAATTTTCCTTTATAAAACGATGACAACACTTCAATATAAGGTTCGATATAATGTTTACGCACATGCTGCGCATGCGTTTTGCAGACTGGCACACTCTGTATTGTTTACAGTCACAGTGGACGACAGGCTTGGAGGAGTGGTGCAAGAAAAATGAGCGATAGTTAAGAAAATGCAGCGCCCATGACCAGTGACAAGAAAGGTCATTCAACTTCAGTAGTTTGGATATACAAACCCGATTCCAAAAAAGTTGGGACGCTGTACAAATTGTGAATAAAAAAGGAATGCAATAATTTACAAATCTCATAAACTTATATTTTATTCACAATAGAATATAGATAACATATCAAATGTTGAAAGTGAGACATTTTGAAATGTCATGCCAAATATTGGCTCATTTTGGATTTCATGAGAGCTACACATTCCAAAAAAGTTGGGACAGGTAGCAATAAGAGGCTGGAAAAGTTAAATGTACATATAAGGAACAGCTGGAGGACCAATTTGCAACTTATTAGGTCAATTGGCAACATGATTGGGTATAAAAAGAGCCTCTCAGAGTGCCAGTGTCTCTCAGAAATCAAGATGGGCAGAGGATCACCAATTCCCCCAATGCTGCGGTGAAAAATAGTGGAGCAATATCAGAAAGGAGTTTCTCAGAGAAAAATTGCAAAGAGTTTGAAGTTCTCATCATCTACAGTGCATAATATCATCCAAAGATTCAGAGAATCTGGAACAATCTCTGTGCGTAAGGGTCAAGGCCGGAAAACCATACTGGATGCCCGTGATCTTCGGGCCCTTAGACGGCACTGCATCACATACAGAAATGCTACTGTAATGGAAATCACAACATGGGCTCAGGAATACTTCCAGAAAACATTGTCGGTGAACACAATCCACCGTGCCATTCGCCGTTGCCGGCTAAAACTCTATAGGTCAAAAAAGAAGCCATATCTAAACATGATCCAGAAGCGCAGGCGTTTTCTCTGGGCCAAGGCTCATTTAAAATGAACTGTGGCAAAGTGGAAAACTGTTCTGTGGTCAGACGAATCAAAATTTGAAGTTCTTTTTGGAAAACTGGGACGCCATGTCATCCGGACTAAAGAGGACAAGGACAACCCAAGTTGTCATCAGCGCTCAGTTCAGAAGCCTGCATCTCTGATGGTATGGGGTTGCATGAGTGTGTGTGGCATGGGCAGCTTACACATCTGGAAAGGCACCATCAATGCTGAAAGGTATATCCAAGTTCTAGAACAACATATGCTCCCATCCAGACGTCGTCTCTTTCAGGGAAGACCTTGCATTTTCCAACATGACAATGCCAGACCACATACTGCATCAATTACAACATCATGGCTGCGTAGAAGAAGGATCCGGGTACTGAAATGGCCAGCCTGCAGTCCAGATCTTTCACCCATAGAAAACATTTGGCGCATTATAAAGAGGAAGATGCGACAAAGAAGACCTAAGACAGTTGAGCAACTAGAAGCCTGTATTAGACAAGAATGGGACAACATTCCTATTCCTAAACTTGAGCAACTTGTCTCCTCAGTCCCCAGACGTTTGCAGACTGTTATAAAAAGAAGAGGGGATGCCACACAGTGGTAAACATGGCCTTGTCCCAACTTTTTTGAGATGTGTTGATGCCATGAAATTTAAAATCAACTTATTTTTCTCTTAAAATGATACGTTTTCTCAGTTTAAACATTTGATATGTCATCTATGTTGTATTCTGAATAAAATATTGAAATTTGAAACTTCCACATCATTGCATTCTGTTTTTATTCACAATTTGTACAGTGTCCCAACTTTTTTGGAATCGGGTTTGTATTTTGGCTATTTGCGATCCAACATAAAACAGAGTGATGTGCACTGCAAACTGTGCAGATGACTTGTGCCATTAAAGACAGGCAACACCACAAACCTGTTTCATCATTTAAACAATGTGACTCTTTACAACACGAAGAAGCTAAGAAATTACAGTCCCAAATGAGTGTCAGTGGATGTGGACCATCTACAAGCAACAATGTAACTACCCAGCAAAATATCATATCGTCAATAAACCAAAAGACATGAAGACATCACAAAAGCAGTTGCATATTGTATTGCAAAAGACATGCTTCGCATTAGCGTTGTTGAAAATGAGGGATTTAAGAAGCTTATCAGTGTCCTTGACTCCAGATATGAGCTACCATGCGAAAAAAAATTTCCACAGACAGCGATTCCCCGACTGTATATGGAGTGCAGGGAGAAGGTAGAGCGGCAGCTTCAAAATGTACAAATCTTCACCTGTACTTCTGATATGTGGTCTAAGGCACACATCTGAACCTTATCTGAGCCTCACTATTCATTTTATAGACATAAGCCCTATTCAGACGGGATTAGTTTTACAAGGGTAGATGGAGTAATGTAATATTAATGGCCAATTCGCACGGGATAAGAAATCTCAGTAAAAATAGCAGAAGTGGGAGGAGTAACTCGATTTACGCACCGCCGTCACCGCCTTGCCGTCATGTGCGTATTAAGTTGCTTCCTGATAACACGTGCGCAAACACACATAATCTATATATAACCTATATATAACAGTTAGGTCCAGTTGAACGATTTATTAATTAAATTTATTAAATTCTGATTGGATTCTGTTGGTAAAAGGCACTTACCTAACGCTAAAGGAAGTGCCTCTGACAAGTGCTTTCGACCTTTTTTTAAGCAGAAAACACTTGAGGTTTGCCACAGACTTGTCCCTTCACCTAGAACGTAACTGAACGCTTTTTCAAGCGCCTCCATACTTGAAAAACCGTGGAAAACTACTTTTAAACAGGAAATGATGGAATATCTAAGTACATATTTACAGCGGGTCTATTCGCACGGGATTAGTATTACCTGAGATAATTTTTCCCCAAGCTTTTTACAGAAGGTAAAAGTCGCCGTAATCTTTCCTGACATTGTCCGTAATGATGACTGAGATGGTACATTCGGACGGGACTAAAATCACTGAGAAGCTCTGGTAATAATTACTGTACCCCACCTCTCCATGGGTCCAGCAAATGCCTCCAAAAGGCTAACTTTCCTGAAGACCATACAGATGAAGTTATTGCCTAAGGAATGATTGAAGTACTCGCCTCCTGGGGGCTAAGTGAAGACTGACAAGTATGTATTGTACTGATAGGATGTCTGTTCCTTATCAATAATATAACATGTATCACAACTTATAGTGCAACAAACATTTGTAGAATTGTAGAAATGGACCTTTCCTTTCCTTCCTCAGAGAGAGTGGGGAAAGACGAGGGTGGAACAAGTTGTTGGGCTGTGTAAAAAAGTAGTGGCTGCCTTCTGGAAAAAGAAGAGACCTTACAACTGCTCAGGAAGAGCTTAAACTACCCAGGCACAAGCTGGTGACAACTACCAGGTGGGGCTCACGTCAAAAGATGGCACAAGGCTATCTCTCAGGTACTTACTGCTGACAAGAAAACCAGGCACTTGGTGCACACCTGGCAGGACACTAATGTGAGTCAATGAACGAGGCCCTAAAGCCGCTTCTTGAGTTCACAGATTCACTCTCTGGTGAATCTTATGTGAGTGTGTCCTACCTTAAGCCTGTGCTGCACCTCTTCAGAGCAGAGGTCTTGAAACCCTCTGATGATGACACACAGTTCACAAAGGACATAAAGACAACGGTCATAGAGTATCTCAATGAGAAGTATGATGGCGCTCCTTGGTTCTTGGTCAATCCTTGGTTGATCCGCGCTTCAAGACTCAATATATCAGGCCAGACAAGATTGAGGCCATCAAAACAAGAGCGGTGTCTGAGATTCTGAATCTGGAGGGAGACCAAGGCCCATCTTCACTTCACAGGGGAACTGCCGCTGCTCTACCTGCCAAGAAGCAGAGGAAGTCACTGGACAGTTTCTTTAAGAAGCCATGCCCCAGCAACACAGGACTTACTGACATGCAGTCAGCGGAGGGGGAGCTGGAAAACTACCTCATGGGTCCAGATGCAGACAGTGAAACAGAACCCCTGGATTGGTGGAAGATGTATGAGAAAAACCCAAAACAGCAGATTTCGGTCCATGTGTTGTGGTTACTTTCTCTTGCAAAGCATTTGCAATAGTCATTGAGTTGTTGGTGGGCTAACCCCTGGGTCCAGAAGGAAAGGATTGTTGCAGGTTAGCAGAATGTTGCACTGATGGTGGAATGGATTGAGAGGACGAGGTAAATTGTGGGCAATTACCAGCCTTTACACTACCAACACTGCACCTGTAGCTTATCTGCAGGTCGGTTAATCTTTGGAAGGGGTCCTTTAAGTCCAGGCTGACCATGCTTTGAACTCAAACGGTAGTCATACTGTAACTGCTGTGAATGATCCTTTTCTAGCTGTTGTCCCAATCGTACCAACTCTTCCACGGTTGTTACACGACCATGCAGCTGGCTATCTAAATAAGTATTGATGTTTTTTAAAATCATCTTGACCAGTTCAGGTTCAGTTAAGGTAGGTTTCCACCTTTTTCAAAGTGCTCTATATTCAAAGTGCCAGCCGTGACAAGTGTTTTTTGCTAGTTTCAGCCCGAAGCAGTTCTCATTTTCACGTCCAACTCCACATTGTTTAAATATCAAATGCACTGGCGCATCTGTTCACCCATGGGCGTGCTGGTCTGAAAACCAAGTGTGTTCAGGAGCATTGTTGGCACGTTGATATTTTGAGGAACTGAAAACGACTGCGCCATTGACCAACACAAACCTGCTCTAAAGTCAATAGCGCAGTATTTTTTGTGTTATTTAAAGGGTGTGTTAGCAATATGAGCCTATAGGCGGTGCACAACATGCGTACACTCTGATTATTACACACACAGGGATGCGCAGCAGCAAACACGTTTAAATATTAATATTAATGAAAGGATTAAAATGTAAAAGATTATTGTTGTGTACATAAAGATAAAAATGCCTACATGTCATAATGGATAGTCATTGCATGTATCAGAATTACCTATTTGCAGTAATGACGAATGAAATTGGCAACTCATTTAACCAAACTGTCAAGAGCAAGGCAGAGGCGAGGATCCAAATGCAAGTGAAATAACAGTTTATTAAACTAAACAGAAAACTAAAGCAAGCAGAGCTGTCCGATGTTTCTGACACAGGATAAGTCCTTGGCAGGCCTTGGTAGCGAGGGAACTGCAATGGACTGGAGAGCAGAGGAATGAAGACTCCAAACTGCAAGGCCACCAGCGCAGTAATAGTCCAAACACAACCAGGTGGTAATCCAAACACAGCAGGAAGCAAACACAGGAACAAAGAGCTGGGAAACTGGTGAAACAACGAGACATGAATACCAGATCAATCTGACAGCCAATACAGCAAACGCAGGACAGATATAGGTGCCAGAAACGAGTGACAGGTGCCGCTGATCTGATCAGCTCGTCAGCAAGTTAGTTGCTAGGGCAACACTGACGAGCAAATTAGACCAGCTGCAGAACACAACACAAAGAGCCAGAATGAACACGCGGATCCGTTAACCGTGACACAAACGTGGCAATACTCACATGTATTTAAACTGACTCGTCAGGTCAAGGGTGTCTATATTCCTCCATGTAAATAGCGAATCCGCCATGGTGCGAGCGCAACTGGCTTTTAAAGGGAATAGGAGATGAGACTCTGATTGGTTTATTGCACGTAACACCCAAAACACAGCCATGACTCATTAAGAGATTAGGGACAACCCTTTTAGACCATGTGCCTGGCGCACCAACCATTTTTCCCGTCGTTAAACTAGCAAAAGTGGAGTCGGACACGCCCTAAGTGCACCTGCGCCGTGAGCTTCAGACCATGCGCTCGGATCGTTAAAATAGGGCCCAAAGTCTCTGAAGGATTCCTTCCCTCCTTGAGTTCTGATTCTAACACGGCAAGTTCATTTTCATAATCTTCAGAGAGAAAAGTGGTAAGGAATGAAGACTCAAACTCATGCCAGGTAGCTACCGTAGTTCTGGATACTTCCCATCAATCAAGTGCTGTGCCATGCAAGACCATTATAAAAGCAGCTAGGATTTCAGGATCAGACAGAGGATGTAATGCAAGAAAGTCCTGACATTTTGTTAAATATAACAAAGCATCTGCATCATCTGATGGCCTTCTGAAAATAGGAAAGGTTAATTTGAGATGGTCGCTCTTGACAGCACCAGCATTTACACGGAGTGATGAGAGGATTCGGTTTCCTTAGTTCTCTACACCCTTGCAGTTCATTTATTTATCACTTAGGTGGTAAAATCTTTAGTGAATTCATCATTAAAAAGTTTTGCCGGACAGCTTTAATATCTTGCTGTATCTCCAGTTGAAGTTCCTGCATCATGGAACGAATATTTGATGCTAAGGACTTTTCAATTGTTCCATCAGACATTAACAACTTCATTGTCATTCATTGAGCATTTGGTCAGTCTGTTTCAGCCTGTTGTTTGGTATTTGATAAAATCTTTGACATTTGCTGTGTGTTTAACAGCAAGGCTTTTCAATTGACCTATCGGTAAGCCCCTCCCCTCAAATGCAGATGAGCCAATGGCAGTTGAGTATAAGTTGCACAGTGACCGGAACTTGGATATCTTTAGGTTTCAGCGCCATAGAGAAACATTGGAAAACCGAAGCTCTCATCAGTTTGATGTTGTTTATGCTACAAAAATGGTAAAACGATGTGCCTGGGGTACTGTAACACTGATTCCAGGGATCCTGAGAGGATTTTCTGTTTCCATACTCTCATTAAGTTCTCACGTCTAACTGTTCTCATGACATGTACAGTGTAGGTCAAAAGCACATAAATGAAGGTCTACATTTCAGTGCCTCTCCATATTAAACTGGTTAAATGTAAATGAATTTAATCTGCGGTACATGAACAGTGTTGATCCTGGATGTTGTCATCTGCGATTGTGGCGACCGTAACATAAAGCTTCTCCCGCTTGCATTGTGACCTGTAAACCCTCGCTTCCAAATTAATCTTGTTACCCACCATATTTATTTTAAAATCTTTTATATATCCCTCCATGGCATATTTAAGTCCCACTTGAATGCTCCTCTAGGAGAGGTGGTCCTGTGTCCAAAAACCTCTTGGGACAAGGTTTTCACACTGACAGCTGTCATTGAAAGACAGTTGGCAACTCTGTTTGTTTGTCCGAGTTAGCAAAAAGTAACTAAGGGGGCGGGGCTTACCGATAGGTCAATTGGCTTTCATGTTGGGAAGAAGTCATTTTCAATTCACTAGTAAGTGCACTTACAGCTGTCTCTTGTTTTTCCATGAGATAATACAAATAGTTACCCTGGACCTGGGAAGTAAGGTGTCCAATATCCCTTGCAGGCGTTGGGAATGTCCCAGGCAAATCATACTGGGCTCCTGAAGATACTGGAGAACCATCAGTTGCTGTTACCGCTGGTGATGGAGTGCATAACTGCATCTGATCCTCGTCCTCATTCTATACAAGGGGTTGCACAGGCGTGCTATGGGAAATATCTGACGGAGCAAACTGCACATGGGTTCTTAATTGCGAAGTACTGTGTTTAACAGGGTATGCGGGTAATTAGACAACTGTGATTGTGCGGCAGGTGTCCAGACTGGAGTTGCAACATCCGGAACCTCAATATCCACAAAGGTTGAAGATGGGTGTAAGGACTCTGCCCTACTTATCCATGTAAAAGGATATGAGGTGTTTATATTCTGTAAGTTGTCAGGAGTGGAAGTACAAAAAAAAATAAAAAAAATAAAAACAAAACAGTATAATATAAAGTCAATATAAACTAAAATACATAATAATATAAACTTCATGCTATTTTAAATAGCACCTTTCACAAATAAATACAATTGATAATTTACAACTCAAGTTACACACTGATTACAACCTTAGCACATCAAAGTTCAAAGACAGGAGTCAGTTACTTCATCAATTAACATAATCTGTTAAACACACTCATTTAAAGGCACAATATGTAAGATTTTTGGATTAAAATATCCAACAACCACTAGAACAGTGTTATATATTTTGTTGACTTGTGTACTTACATTATCTCAAATGTTTCCAAGAATGTTTAAATCCAGAGAAATTAGCAGTTTTAAACGGGACACGGACCGTGTCCGTAAATCTCCTATCAATGACATCATACCCGCGTTACCCTCGATTTCATGGAAACACCAAAGACACTTTATGATGTTTTATTACCCTTATGAAAAAGTTTATTCAAGTGTGCTATTAGTATACTTCTTTTAAACTAAAAATAAGAAAGTATACTCTTAGTCTACTTTTTATATACGTCTCAGAAATATACTTTATGTACTTCTCAGAAATATATTTAAAATTGCACTTAACACTAAGTGAAAAGTCTAAGTATGTTTGGCCTGTACTTGTACTCAATCTTTTGATCGAGATATACTTAAAACTAAAGTATAATTAAGTATTCAAAGTATAATTGGCTTGTAATTGTGTTTAATCTTTTGACTGAGTATAGCCTGGATGCCAGCCGAACTTAGCCCCGCCTACAACATTTGAGGTTGGGAAGTTCGGTCTGGACTTGATCCGTTGTGGAGCAACTATGCTCGAACCAGAGCTGTTCGGACCAATCAAATTGTCAGGGCGGGCTTTATACGATGATGGAGAGATGATCAACAGTAACGTAATCATCCACGTCACCAAAGAGCGCTTGGGTTGAATTCGTTCTAATCCTAAACGGAGAACTTCTTCGTATATGCATTCACCTTTACTATTTCTCTCAAAAACCCAGAAAAATGGAGCAAAAATGGAAAAATTGAGCGCAGCTCCGCCCCTCCCCCCATCCCCCCCGCATATCTTGTCACTGATTCCTCCAACTCAGCTTTTGTCATGTGTTCCATTTTAAAGATGAACTTAAATTTTTCGAACACAAGCTGAAGATTGCAAAATCTGTCAGACAACTCCTGAACTACTGTGTCAACAATTGCATTGAAAACCATGCACCTAAAATGGGTCTCAGGTTCCTGTTCATAATGGCCAGTGCTGGAATCATCACCATGAAATCTCTTTTGCTTTCTGAAACGTCTCTCTCTAAACTCAGGGG
This sequence comes from Coreius guichenoti, assembly GCA_039654105.1. Taxonomy (NCBI): domain Eukaryota; kingdom Metazoa; phylum Chordata; class Actinopteri; order Cypriniformes; family Gobionidae; genus Coreius; species Coreius guichenoti. The sequence goes on from CM077171.1 coordinate 3,433,428, forward strand.
AAGCATCCCTCTCAATGGCTATTTGGCATGCAATGTCAAGGGATTTTTGAAAGCCCTCCACTCTATACTTAAGCAAGAATTCTTTAAGAGAGTCTATCATTCTAATGGCAGTGTCCATCGAGATGTTCACTGCTTGCACTGCCTTGCTGACATAGGTGATCTCTGACAATAGATCATACCAAACCAAGAGGCACGTGAGGAACTCCATGCTGACAATCTCGCCAGACAGTGACTTTGCCTCTGAGACAGTTTTGCTGTCTTTTTCCACTTCCTCAAGCTTTTCCAAAGCATCAAGGATCCCCCCTAACTGGAAACGTACAGCTTTGACTGAGTCTATTTTTGCTTCCCACCTGGTATCACTCAGAGGCTTCAGTGTAATGTCCACAAATTCTTTCAAAATATCCCACCTCTTCACCGAAGCCGAAAAAATGGTGTACAGTCTTTGGAGAGTGCCAAAAAAGGTTAGACACTCTGTTTGATGACGCAGCATCACATAACAGGAGGTTCAGACTGTGGCTACAGCAGGGGATAAATAGTGCCTCTGGACACTTCTGTCACCAATGCTTGCACACCCTTGTGTATACCCCTCATATTTGAGCCATTGTCATAGCTCTGCCCCCTACAGTTAGCCAACTCCAACCCCAGGTTATCCAGTACCCCAGTCAGTGTTTCTGTGAGGCCTTTACCAGTTGTGTCCTTCACGACTGTGAAGCCAACTAAAGACTCATTGATGGTAGCATTCTTGTTGTCGTCTGCATGAACATACCGGATTATTACGGAGGCCTGCTCCTGCTTTGAAATGTCAGGTGTGCAATCCAACTCCACTGCAAAGTACTTGGAGGCTTTGACCTGGGCACAAATTTGACCAAGTACACATTCTGAAATTGAATCTAAAAATTAATTTTGAGTGCACCAGGAAAGATATCCTGTGGTTTCTTTAGAGGCTACCTTTCTAAGATGCTCTGCTAGTGTGACATCATATCGTGCTATGACCACAAGGACACCCAGAAAATTTCCATTTTTAGGATCTCCTAACTTAGCATTCTTCCCCCTCAGTGGCAAGTTCCTTTCTGCAAGGAAGAGTATGCCGTCAATCACTCTCGTTAACACACTTCTCCAGTGTGCCTTTTCAGCATCTATGGCTCTTTGCAATGTTCTGTCAATAGTTTTACCAAGGCGTAAACGTGATGCTAATTCTTTCCACAACAGATAAGCATTTATGTGATCACCATGGTTTCATGGTGCTGCAGCGTTTTTGAAAGACACTGCCAGTTATTGTACCCCACCACAAAGCGTGTGTCAACAACTCTAGCTCCACCAAAAAGCTTACATGCAAAACAGTACACTTTATTTGTGCTTTTGGAGTACAATAACCAATCCCGCTGCACTTTTTCTCCATTGGACATTGAACGAAAACAGTATGCTTTGGAAAAACACCTTCTACTCTTGTCTGATCTTGGATACGGCCCGTTAGGACATTTCTGTGGGCCATTCTCAACCATACACTGCCTAAATGAGTCCCCAATCTGGTGTGGTGGTGGCCAGTCAGATGGATCTTCTGAGTAAGGCCTTGTCTCAGCCCTCTCCTCTTCACCTCTCTGTTTCACATTCTCTTCCACCTCTTCTTCACCTCTCTTTTCCACATTCTCCTCAAATTTCTCCTCAGTGGTGAGTGGCTTTCCATCTCTGTCTGCACTATTTATTACCCAAAAAGGACACAGTGAATAGGTTGGTCAACAGAACTTCAAACCATACTGGAGATTTAGTTTTGTGTGGTCTAACTAATAGAACTCCTACCTGATGTCATCACTAGTCTCATCTTTACTTGATGCCATCGCCGACCTCATGTCTGTCTCTTTTACTCCTTGCCTGTGTTCTTCTCCACTAAGACATATTGTCAAACAAACTGTAATAGATTTTCCATATTACTTTTTCCATATTAATAATATTAAGAAATGAATCTGTTGGTATCAAGTGGTTCCCCCTACACTTCCACCTAATGTTAGGCCTACCTGTTGCCTTCCCCTGTCTTTCCTGATCCACCATCCTCACACCTGAATGAAATGAACTCACTGTTAAATATAGCAGCCTAAATTCAATTCTTAAATCAGCCTAGTGATGGCATCAGATAAGACAACTATTATGCAGTAAGGTTGTGCTGCTGTTGAAATTACATTCACATTTTGGATTTTAAAGAGTACAAATATGGCACACACACATACATATATATATATATATAATATAGCACAGACCTTTAAAGAGAGAGAAAGAGATGTGACCCTGTAATTACAGCTTCCATGTCACCCAACAGATGTAACTATAGCCTGTATGTCTGACAGCACTGCTAACATGAACAGCTAATGGTAAAACAAAATCTATTAATGATTCCATGGTAAACCAGACTTATTGCATAAGTTATGTTTTCCAGCTTCTAGTCATTTATTGTGCATGCTACCTTATATTTGCCAGTTGTTATTTTACCTTAATAAAATTGAGATATGTCATGCATGGGATTGGTACCATAGGGTTTAACCAAAATCTAAATGTAGCTATCAGTAACATTAATTAATAAAGTTAGCAAACACTAACACTATGTCTGTTAACATTAATATTTGCAAGCCTCCAAGTTTGGTAGCACATCTATGCATGATTCCATGGTAAACCAGAGATATTGCATTAGTTGTTTTCCAAATTATTGTCATTTATTGTACATGGCATGCTACCTTTTATTTTCCAGTTTTCAGCTCAGCAACCTCGGTTTTGCATATTAAGCTAGCCTTAATTTAAACCCCCATTTGGCTGCTACATTCCCAGTGTTAGCAAACGCTAGCTAGTCTGTTAACATGAATATTTGCAAGCCTCCAAGCACAGACGTCACACTTTAAATCCTACCTGTTGCCTTTCACCATCCACTTGTTTAGCTGCTGTCACATACCTTGACATGCCATCTCCTTTTCCCTCTTTCTTTTTCTTTATCCATGTTTCGACGACAACTGTGTGCGTACTGTGACAACTGTACGTACCTGCTCGCTCAGCGCGCTCACGACGCCGGCGCCGGCGCCCCCGCCAGGCGCGCCCACTCGCGATATTCCATTATTATCCAAAATTCTATTATGGAATCTTATGAGGGCGCCTACTCTAGCCTGTTAGTCCTCTAAAATGTTATATAATATTGAGGAAATACAGAAATGATTTAGAAACGCACAACAGCAGCTACATATAGAAAATACCAAAAAACAAAAAAAAAAATGTTTTATACCATCGCTTTGGCGCCCCCAAGGTGCTGCGCCCCATGCGCCGCATATAGCGCATACCCACTTTTTGCGCCACTGGCAGTGTGAACAAGTGTCTCATAGTCGCCGCCGAGCGAACGCACAGAGTAGCATTATAACACAACTTTCAACACACTCAAATGTGTGTAATATGATAAAACAGTGCTGCGTTACCCCCAAGCGTGCCGCATGCGTCCTGAAAAGTGAAGCCAAAGCGCCGTGATCGCCCCCAGGTGGTTGGTCCCAGTATAGCTCATAAACCCCGCCCTCTACGTGTAATGTAATGGGGTGTGGGACAAACTAATCAAATTACACTTAAAATAATTTTTTCCCAAAGATGGTTTCTGTCATTTTAGTCAGTTTTTATCACGCTGATCTTAGTGTGTGTGTTTTTTAAATAAGTTTGGTTTTAGTTAGTTATTTGATGCTATAAAAACGGGGGGTGTGACGTCATGATTGACAGCTGAGATTGACGGCTTCTCTGAGTGAAGTATTCACTGAGGGACCAACAGACTTTTTTAGCTTTAATTTCTACATTTCCATAACTGTTTATTTCACACCGACATGAGGAGTTGTTCTGCATCTGCGAGAGTGTGGGCGGGCTTTTGATATCGCGGCTCTACTTCCTGCTCTCTACTGCGCAGACTCGGTCCCAAATCTGCGCAAGATGTCAGCGCCATATTCGGATGTTGGCTTCATATTTTTTTACGGTCTATGGTTACCCCACATACACATGAGCGGAAGAAGCGGAAGCGGCAACTGTGGCATAATAAAAGCTCTGCGAAATCTTGCCGTCATCAAGCTACCCCTTTGTTTTGAATAAGCGACCTCTAGCGGCGAAAAATTACATATTGTGGCTTTAAATGAAGTCAAGTTGAAGTCAATCAAAATAATCACTGTTTTACTCCACATTCAAGCGCATATAAAATAAAGTACACCAAACAAAGTAAACCTTATTACAAGTTCAAAGTTCAAAACAATTTCTACTTTTTACCCCATTGCACTTCCATTCAGTTCCACAGATGAAGTATAGTTTTCATATTTTAAAGCAACAAAAATACACACATTAAATCACACAAGAATAAGCAATCTGAAGGTCAGTATAATAATTGATAATAAATATATTATATTTTAAAAACCATAGATTGTGTTGAAGTCATTGTTATTTGTTGCTGAAGAAATGTAAAATATGGGTACCCCGTGAAATCTAGTAAATCTTACATATTAATGGACAAATTTAATATTATTTAATCTTTCATATGATGGTTGATGTCACATAGTTTGCAGGAATACAGACAAAGGCAGATGAATAAAGTTCCACAAGGCAAAGTTTAATGATAATCCACAACAGGCTGGCAGGCAGTGCAAACACATATAACGGTGACCGGACAAATGAGTGACTGAGGGGGAACAACTTATAGAACAACATGAACGAGATGAAAAACCAAACACAGCTGAACCAAACGTAGACGAATGGGAAGCGGAAACTGAACTGAACAAAGGAAACAGAAAACTAATGAAAACATACTAAAAGTCCCAAAGACCAATCCAATTGCATCTATCCCTGAGATCTAAGCACTCGGCGAGCAACTGGCGCTATCTGGAGCTATTTTTACCACAACACAACTCAAAAAACTTAGACGATGCCACATTGTGCGGCTTTTGGCTGTAATTTTCAGTCGAAGGGCAACAGGAGAAGCGACTTAAGTCTTCACTGCTTTCCTAGCGACAAGAAGAGGAGAAAAAATGGGAAGATGCCTGTGGACGAACAAAACTTCCTAAAGACCCGCGTCTCTGTTCTCTCTACTTTAGCCCTGACGACTTCGGTCGGTGTTTACCGAGTCACACACATCCACTGACCACTGGAGTGAAATCCGCGCTGTGAAACGGCAGAGGCAAGAAGCGCTAGATGCCATCCTGACAGGATGTAAACATGCCAACACTTTCAACATGCCACAGCCACTGATTCATAGTTTTATGATATCAGTTTGTCGATTCAGTCAGTCAGTAAGTGTACAGTGTTCTCCAGCTATGATTGATGTAGCAATGCAGACGGATGTTGACGCAGCAGTACAGTGGTCAGTGGATGTGTGTGACTTGGTAAACACCGACCGAAGTCGTCAGGGTTAAATTGGAAAGAACAGAGACACGGGTCTTCATATGCTCTCCTCTCAAAATATTCTTTCAATTTCTGTTACATTTACTTAAAAAATGTGTGCAAAAACTTGTGAAATAAAAATTAAGTAAATCTTACTAGGGTTTTTTTTTCAGTGCAAATGTAACCCAATTTATTCTTATAGAGCAGAAGTGTCCAATCTTTAGTTAGAGGGAATATTCTATTATGCTTCATGAAAAAGAACAGAATTTTTGATTGGAATGACATGAGTAATTTTAATTTTACGTGACATATTTCATATCCCAATACAATTGTTGCAGAGAAAACTAAAGCAATAAAGAAAGAGAATAAAGAAAAACATTTAAGAATTATAATTTATTGTAAAGTATTTAACTACTTGCAAATAATAATTTTATTTTAATAAATGACTGGCATTTTACGTTCTTCTAGTTTGAGTCTGGGGATGATAACTCTCCCACTTTAAGATCTTTTTTTATTTATTTTTTATGAATTTTAAAAAAAATAATAAATTTTAAGGCTTCCAAGGAAGCCAGGCAACCACGCTCATTAAAATGATTCACAGCATGCTCTCATTCACTCTTGATCTTATACCTAATGTGTTGAAAACGCTCTGTGTGCCCGTCAGTGTTTGCCATGCTCTGCAGCAGTATAAGCATATCTAGTTCACCAAAACTAAATGCATTAACTTGTCATGTCAATGCATAACTCTTAAATAAATGCGATTCACGGTCTCTAACTGTAGCAATATTAGACAGTTCAGCATTTATGTTATGCTTTCCTCTCTTTCTCCACCCCCCTCTCTCTGTGTGTGTGTCTGTGCTTTCTTTCCGTGACTAACCGTCATTAATCTATTCTCTAGGGGCAGGATCTTGACAGCATGCCAGTGAGAACTCTGGGAAAGCCAAAAGAACTGTCCAAAAACAGAGCAGCTTTTCTTGTTTGGGAGCTGCACAACACAAACAGAAATGAATGGATGTGGACTGGGAGTGTGGTATCACTATTACTATCTATTATTATCAACACTGTTACTATATACCTTCCTGTAAAGCTGCTCTGAAACAATGTGCATTGTGAAACGTACTATACAAATATGGCATGACTTGACTATTATGTTTAATTGTCCAGACAATTCACAATATGCTTTTTCTTTAGAAAATGTACAAATCTATTATGAACCATCATGTGTTCTGCTTTCCAAAATGACTGATGCATTGAATTGAGTGGATTAATGCATTAGCATTATGTGGAAACTGTAGACAAATTATGACGTTATCCTTATTTACAGAAGGAGTACATTGTTTTTCAGCCGATTTTTCTGGGCAATTTCTAGAACAAACATCTATGGCAAAATCTGCTGGTTTCTCTGTAGAACCTGGGGTCAAATAGCTGACATTCTCTGTTTTATGGGCCTTGGAAAGCATGATGTCTTATTGGTCATACAAACAGGCTTTATTGCTTTTATCCAAAATATCAAAATATGATATATCTCAAAATATCAAAATATCTTTAATGTAAGTTTAAAGAATTAGTTCACTTCAAAATGAAAATTTCCTGATAATTTACTCACCCCCATCTCATCCAAGATGTTCATGTCTTTCTTTCTTAGGTCAAAAAGAAATTAAGTTTTTTGAGGAAAACATTCCAGGATTTTTCTCCACATAATGGACTTCAATGGCAACCAACGGTTGAAGGTCCAAATCAATGCAGTTTCAGAGGAAGGGCTTCAGAGGCTTTGCACGATCCCAGACGAGGAATAGGGTCTTATCCAGCCAAACCATCGGCCATTTTCAAGAAAAAATAAACATTTATATACTTTTTAACCTCAAATGCACGACTTCAGTGTTGTGCTTCTTCACGGCGTATGACGTCATCACGTTGGAAAGGTCACGCGTGATGTAGGTGGAAGTACCGACCCAGTGTTAAAACTAACGTACAAAGACTAAATCAAATGCCTTTTACAAAAATAAAGGTAAAACAACGATGTCGGATGATTTTAAAGTTGGAGGAGAACATGAGATGGAGTTTTTCGGCACTGGGTCGGTACTTCCACCTCCGTCATACGTGACCTTTCCGACGTGATGACGTCATATGTCGTGAAGAATCACAACAGAAATCATGTTTATGGGTGAGCTAATGTATTAAAGTTTATTAACATTACTGTGGTGTAAAGCAGGGTGGGGACGAGACCCTGGGACATTTTACCCAGATGTTTTTATTATGCTTATATGCTGCAGTCAGCCGCATCAGCTCGCAGTCCGAGCTCCTTCGTCCCTGAATTTGAACTTTGTTAGTTATGTTTGATCACTTAAATTCACATTATTTTATTTTATTCTCATCAAACAGCCGCAAGTGCTGAATTATCACTCATACAGTCACTTTATCTGACAAATAAAAATTGCAGGGTAACACAGCGCTGTTTTACTTGGTCAAAACAATCATACTAAATACGATTCAGTGTGTTGAAAGTTATGTTATATAACACTCGGTGGCTGCTATGAGACACTTGTTGCGCACTTCAGTAATCTAGATCGATATTAGAATATCAATATATATATTAATAAAAGCTGGATGACTTGTGTTGCTAAATGGAATGCAATCAATGTTAAAATACAAACCCGATTCCAAAAAAGTTGGGACACTGTACAAATTGTGAACAAAAAAGGAATGCAATAATTTACAAATCTCATAAACTTATATTTTATTCACAATAGAATATAGATAACATATCAAATGTTGAAAGTGAGACATTTTGAAATGTCATGCCAAATATTGGCTCATTTTGGATTTCATGAGAGCTACACATTCCAAAAAAGTTGGGACAGGTAGCAATAAGAGGCCGGAAAACTTAAATGTACATATAAGGAACAGCTGGAGGACCAATTTGCAACTTATTAGGTCAATTGGCAACATGATTGGGTATAAAAAGAGCCTCTCGGAATGGCAGTGTCTCTCAGAAGTCAAGATGGGCAGAGGATCACCAATTCCCCCAATGCTGCGGAGAAAAATAGTGGAGCAATATCAGAAAGGAGTTTCTCAGAGAACAATTGCAAAGAGTTTGAAGTTATCATCATCTACAGTGCATAATATCATCCAAAGATTCAGAGAATCTGGAACCATCTCTGTGCGTAAGGGTCAAGGCCGGAAAACCATACTGGATGCCCGTGATCTTCGGGCCCTTAGACGGCACTGCATCACATACAGGAATGCTACTGTAATGGAAATCACAACATGGGCTCAGGAAGACTTCCAGAAAACATTGTCGGTGAACACAATCCACCGTGCCATTCGCCGTTGCCGGCTAAAACTCTATAGGTCAAAAAAGAAGCCATATCTAAACATGATCCAGAAGCGCAGGCGTTTTCTCTGGGCCAAGGCTCATTTAAAATGGACTGTGGCAAAGTGGAAAACTGTTCTGTGGTCAGACGAATCAAAATTTGAAGTTCTTTTTGGAAAACTGGGACGCCATGTCATCCGGACTAAAGAGGACAAGGACAACCCAAGTTGTTATCAGCGCTCAGTTCAGAAGCCTGCATCTCTGATGGTATGGGGTTGCATGAGTGCGTGTGGCATGGGCAGCTTACACATCTGGAAAGGCACCATCAATGCTGAAAGGTATATCCAAGTTCTAGAACAACATATGCTCCCATCCAGACGTCGTCTCTTTCAGGGAAGACCTTGCATTTTCCAACATGACAATGCCAGACCACATACTGCATTAATTACAAGATCATGGCTGCGTAGAAGAAGGATCCGGGTACTGAAATGGCCAGCCTGCAGTCCAGATCTTTCACCCATAGAAAACATTTGGCGCATCATAAAGAGGAAGATGCGACAAAGAAGACCTAAGACAGTTGAGCAACTAGAAGCCTGTATTAGACAAGAATGGGACAACATTCCTATTCCTAAACTTGAGCAACTTGTCTCCTCAGTCCCCAGACGTTTGCAGACTGTTATAAAAAGAAGAGGGGATGCCACACAGTGGTAAACATGGCCTTGTCCCAACTTTTTTGATGTGTTGATGCCATGAAATTTAAAATCAACTTATTTTTCTCTTAAAATGATACATTTTCTCAGTTTAAACATTTGATATGTCATCTATGTTGTATTCTGAATAAAATATTGAAATTTGAAACTTCCACATCATTGCATTCTGTTTTTATTCACAATTTGTACAGTGTCCCAACTTTTTTGGAATCGGGTTTGTATAATGTATGGTAGATAAATTTAGGTACTACTGTACTACAAGCTCTTTCTGATTATGCTATGTTAGCCACTTGACAAAATACCGTTGTCTCTGAGGCATGGTACAAACATATATTCAAGAAAACTACAGATTCAAACAATAAGACTAACTGTGTTGAACTTGTCACGTCAGGATCAACAGGCAGACCCAAGAGCAGGTGAGATTACGATCATGTTTAAAGGCAGATAGTGAGCACAGTTAATCACATCAGGAGCAAAGCAGGGATGAAAACAGTAGCACAGACGAGTCAGGTGAAGACAAAATGGAAGTCCCCACTGTTGCAATGAAAAGATCTGATCCATATTGCCTTGCAGAAAAAAATCCTCAAACACAGCAAGGAATCTGCAGGAGCCAAAGAAAAGGAACAAAGGCAAATCCTACTTGACAAGAAACACAAGTGAATAAAATCAATACAATCCACAAAACAAGACGATCTGACAAACACTCAACTCAAACACAGGGTAACAAGCACTTCCCAGCAGCTCAGACCACACCTGTAACACAAACCTGCAACACTCCAGACACCTGACAGAACTATGAGATTCGTTTTCTGTCGATAAAAGTATATTAACAGTTGCTCACCTGTCTAATAAAATGCATAACATATTAAGTACTGTATGTAAGTTTTTGACTGTACTAAAGCATAAAAATACCCTAATATGTTTGCAGATATTTACAGTAGCCCCTCACTGCAGAACACTGCAGATCCAGGGGGTGGAGATGGGTGGGTTTAGGATCCAGGGGGCGGAGATGAGTAGGTTTAGGGATATGTAAAGAGGGAGGAGTTTGATCTGGATCCAACCTCGCCCCCTGGATCTCGTGTTCTGCAGTGAGGATCTTCTCGATATTTAGGAAACATGCTGATTTCACATACTAATTTCTCTGAAAATCAACGCTACAGCCAGTTATTCTACAGTGGGGAGAACAAGTATTTGATACACTGCCGATTTTGCAGGTTTTCCTACTTACAAAGCATGTAGAGGTCTGTAATTTTTATCATAGGTACACTTCAACTGTGAGAGACGGAATCTAAAAAAATCCAGAAAATCACATTGTATGATTTTTAAATAATTAATTTGCATTTTATTGCATGACATAAGTATTTGATCACCTACCAACCAGTAAGAATTCCGGCTCTCACAGACCTGTTAGTTTTTCTTTAAGAAGCCCTCCTGTTCTCCACTCATTACCTGTATTAACTGCACCTGTTTAAACTCATTACCTGTATAAAAGACACCTGTCCACACACTCAACCAAACAGACTCCAGCCTCTCCACAATGGCCAAGACCAGAGAGCTGTGTAAGGACATCAGGGATAAAATTGTAGACCTGCACAAGGCTGGGATGGGCTACAGGACAATAGGCAAGCAGCTTGGTGAGAAGGCAACAACTGTTGGCGCAATTATTAGAAAATGGAAGAAGTTCAAGATGACGGTCAATCTCCCTCGGTCTGGGGCACCATGCAAGATCTCACCTCGTGGGGCATCAATGATCATGAGGAAGGTGAGGGATCAGCCCAGAACTACACGGCAGGACCTGGTCAATGACCTGAAGAGAGCTGGGACCACAGTCTCAAAGAAAACCATTAGTAACACACTACGCCGTCATGTATTAAAATCCTGCAGCGCACGCAAGGTCCCCCTGCTCAAGCCAGCGCATGTGCAGGCCCGTCTGAAGTTTGCCAATGACCATCTGGATGATCCAGAGGAGGAATGGGAGAAGGTCATGTGGTCTGATGAGACAAAAATAGAGCTTTTTGGTCTAAACTCCACTCGCCGTGTTTGGAGGAGGAAGAAGGATGAGTACAACCCCAAGAGCACCATCCCAACCGTGAAGCATGGAGGTGGAAACATCATTCTTTGGGGATGCTTTTCTGCAAAGGGGACAGGACGACTGCACCGTATTGAGGGGAGGATGGATGGGGCCATGTATCGCGAGATCTTGGCCAACAACCTCCTTCCCTCAGTAAGAGCATTGAAGATGGGTCGTGGCTGGGTCTTCCAGCATGACAACGACCTGAAACACACAGCCAGGGCAACTAAAGAATGGCTCCGTAAGAAGCATCTCAAGGTGCTGGAGTGGCCTAGCCAGTCTCCAGACCTGAACCCAATAGAAAATCTTTGGAGGGAGCTGAAAGTCCGTATTGCCCAACGACAGCCCCGAAACCTGAAGTATCTGGAGAAGGTCTGTATGGAGGAGTGGGCCAAAATCCCTGCTGCAGTGTGTGCAAACCTGGTCAAGAACTACAGGAAACGTATGATCTCTGTAATTGCAAACAAAGGTTTCTGTACCAAATATTAAGTTCTGCTTTTCTGATGTATCAAATACTTATGTCATGCAATAAAATGCAAATTAATTACTTAAAAATCATGTGATTTTCTGGATTTTTGTTTTAGATTCCGTCACTCACAGTTGAAGAGTACCTATGATAAAAATTACAGACTTCTACATGCTTTTGTAACCTGCAAAATCGGCAGTGTATCAAATACTTGTTCTCCCCACTGTACTTTGAAATGTGTGTTTTTGTTTTGGTCTGTGCGATACTGAACGTTGCCAGTTTACCCAATAGTATTTCGACACCACAGGTTGCCAGTTGGCGGAAAACACAGCGTATTGCAGCTATGGAAGCCAGCAAACAAACTGAGTCAGAGATTGCAGATTCTACCTGACCTAAAAAGCCTTGGAATTCATCTAAAAATCTATATGAAAAATCTCAACCTACAGTGTGTAAGTCTCCTCGCCTTCCATTGTCAATTGCGCTCGCTCCTGTTGCGTGTCCTCAAACTGGCAACCCGCGTGGGCGTTGAGTCGAGGAGGAGGGGGCGGGGAAAACTATATTTTGAATTTGGACTGCAGTACCCATTGCAACCACTAGCTGTCATTCTTACATACTGCACCTTTAAAGTGTCTTTGGTGTTTCCATGGTTTCTACGAAAATCAAGGGTAGCGCAGATATGACATCATTGACAGGAGAGGCAATGACACAGGCCGTTACACTGATTTAAACTGCTGATTTCTCTGGATTTAAACATTGTTGGAAACGTTTGTGATAATGTAAGTACAAAAGTCAACAAAATATATAACATTGTTCTAGTGGTTTTTGGATATTTTAATCCAAAAATCTTACACCGTATCTAGAAGCTGTCTACACTGGACGCGACAAAGCGACGGTTGAAAGCATTTGTACTTCATGTAAGTACGTCATAAATAGAAATAAATTTACCGTCAGGGATTTGTCGCACCGTATCCAGTGTAGACAACATCACTGATTATAATGGGTTATATTGTCTTTTGTCGCGTCACATTGCGCCGCTCGCGTCCGGTGTAGACACGGTGTTACATATTGTGCCTTTTAAGTGTCTGCCAAATGCATAAATGTAAACTTACATATGTAAAATATAATTTCTGTCAAATCATTTTCTTTGACAGATGTATGATATTCTTCCATAATGTTTTTGTGAGGTTGCCCTATTGTCTGCCTGTGTCACCTCTCTCTTGTTGGCAGTAGACTCTGGACTCCGGGTCCAAATCGGCACTGAGGAGATCTCAGGAGAAATGGAGCCTCATAAAATCCTCTGTGCTCATAAAAGTACACTGTAAGGTTTAGTAACAGCTGTAAAACTGTCTCAGCCTATACTACACAGGTTTTCATGTTCAATTTTAGTCACAGATAATGGAAACGTTCATACCTTGATAAGTATTTTCAGTCTTTGTGTTGCTTTTTTCTTTAGCATTTTGCTTTTGATTTGTTTAGTTCAATGACCTCATGTCATTTGAGTAGATGAGAGTCTTTGTACTTGACTTGATATTCCTGGTCTCACTCTCTCCTGTTTGTTCTGTGTACGCGGACATCAACAGACTGTAATGTGGAAAAGGGAAGTATACTTTGGGCCTAAGGGTTTTTGTAAAAGCTTTGGACTTCAGCAACCACAGACCCAGGTGTGAAGAGATCAAATCAAAACACCTGGCTGGCATTGAGCTGATTTAACCGGCCAGAAAATAAAGAGCAACGACTCCATGTGTCTCCATGAGAAGACTAATGTGTTGTCTCTTTCCTTTAAAGCGGGTGATTAATCTCTTTCTTCCCCACACATCAAAACTCTTGACTTTTCACCTCTCACCCATCTGCTCCAACTGCAACCAGCCAAGACCCCGAGGCTTTCTCTCCCCTTTCAAAACACCCTCACGTTACACTCTCTTGTAAATAAACAAGCTCCTCCAGGGTGACACAAGTAAACGTACCTGCTTTATGTCTCCACACCGTATTTACCCCAAACACACTCTTTAATCCCTATTGATATAATTTTGACATTAAACTCTGACATGGTATTCAGCGGTGTGTGAGTAGGGCAGAGCCTTTTGTTCAACGTGCCCAGGATCATCACATTGATGCACACACCACAAACACACAGGGTGTTTCTCAATTCCTGATTTGTGCATCCTCGTTTCCTTTCCTTCTTTCCTGTAATTATGTAGTTGTTCTCACACATGAGCCCCTGCGCCTTTGAAAGTGAAAGTGCCCTTTTCTATCGCACCGCAGTGCCCCCGCGAACACGATTTCTACCGAGAAATCGAACGCGATTTCTACCGAGGGGGACTCGGAACACCCCCCGGAACGCGATTCGGAACGCTATTGACCCTGCCCCGGCGGAGGTCTGTGCACGCCACTGGCCTGAAGTGTCTGCAGAGACTGTGTCAATTACACTATAATTGCCTTATCGACACGGCATCCTCAATAAACCCGTCCCCGGCATGATGACTCCAATCTTTTCGAATATTCCTATCTAATAATTGCCTCACCGAAACAGCATCCTCAATAAACCTGTCTCTGGCGTGATGACTCCGATCTTTCTAATATTCTTATCTAATAATTGCCTCACCGACATGGCAAGATGGCCAGAGAAGAACTGGCACCCCGACTGAGCCTGGTTTCTCCCAAGGTTTATTTTTCTCCATTATGCCACCTGATGGAGTTTTGGTTCCTTGCCACTGTCGCCTTTGGCTTGTCTTGCTCAGTTGGGGACACTAAAATTTTAAACTAAATATTCAAATAAATTTTCAACTATATTACTGATCTGCCCGCATGGTCACTATATGATAATTGAAATGAGCTGGATGACATCACCGTTTTCACCAGAGCGGCTGTACAGCCGAATCAAATTCTGTTGCATTATTTTCCTGTTACCACTGTGAAGCTGCTTTGAAACAATTGGCATTGTAAAAAGCGCTATATAAATAAAGGTGATTTGATTTGATTTGATTTTTATGACATATTTTGTTTTATTGTAGCCTAAAATATAGCTACATACAGAGATAACCGGAGTAGCCAGGGCGAGCTGAACGACGCTATCAAGAACACTGAGTTCCATTAGCAGAATCACCGGACTTGTGTCCTCCTTGGGAGTTCGTTCTCCTGAGTCGAACTTGTCCGAACTACCAAGGACGCAAGTCCGAACCTTGCGTACTTGGTATTGAGAAACGGCCCTAGGCTGTGTTCCACTCCAAATTGTTATGCCCTTCGCTAACTTCCCTCCGTCCCGTGGACTTTGAAATGCGTCATTGCTTGAGTTGTACGAGTGCCCACTACTGGCGGAACTCGTGGATAAGGTTTAAATGAAACTCACTAAGCCCTTTATCTAGGGGTGTAACGATACACTCGTGTCGATATAAATCGCGATACTGAACTCACAATACGATATGTTTTAAGCCAAATTAAAGAGGTTTTTTTTTTACTTTTGTTATTAAAATAATATTATTATTATATTGTATTATTATCAGGTCCCACAAATATAACCTCATTGCAACATTATACATTATATTCAACATTATATATAGTCGTTTAATGTAGTAATATCACTGAAACTCTGTAAATTTTAATTTTTTACCCTCACGCATTACTCGCGCTTTCAATGCAGGCAGCATTCTCTCCCGGTGCTCGATATGTCCCCTCTCTTCTGCTATTAATGCACTATACATATAAGAATAAACCATCTAAAAATGCTTTGAATAATCATACTACTATAACCAAATGTGATCTGGTGATTTAAATGATGTTTGCGCTTTCACTATAAGGAGTGCCGCTTTAAATGATGTTTGCGCTTTGAATGTGAGGAGGGTCCGTCACAGTTCTAATCGCAAGAAAGCGTGTCAAAATGACTATTCCCAAACTGTAAATGTTTAGCTCATGCAAAAATGTTTATTCTGCATTTACTCACTCTCATGTTGTTTCCGCGCGTCACGCAAGCATTTGAACGCCCGTGTTTACTACAGTAAATCTGTTCATAAAGCTGTCGTGTCTCTTCAGAAGACTTGGATTTGGATTACACACCCGATTAGTCATTTTAACAATGCCTTTATGACATTTATTGGATCTTTTAAGTTTGAGAGGAATGGACTTTAAATGGAGGGACAGAAATCTCTCAGGTTTTATAAAGAATATCTTCATTTGTGTTTAGCAGTTAAACGAAACAACATGAGGGAGAGTACATGATGACTGAGTTTACATTTTTGGGTGAATTATACCTTATAAATACAGTAAGCTGAGCCTTGGATAAAACAACTCTATACCGTGAATCATATCGTTTAAAACCTTTCCCAAACCTTTCTGTCAGCTGAACCCCTTTAACATGAAGTTCCTTCTCAGATTTGAAGTAAATATTTCAATTCTCTGATGTTGGTTAATAGTCACATGACATGCAGGTAAACAAATAAAATATTGCATTTATTTTAAGTAAATGTTTTATTTTGACTTTTTTATTTAAAAGTTATTTGTTCACAGTGTGTACACTGTAAAAAATGATATAATGACAACATATGTTTTTACATTGCTTTAACTCATCAAAATGTTTTCAACTTTTTTATGTTATACAAGATTCGGCTCATTTTTTTCAAGTCAGTTTTTTAAGTTCAAGTGACTTAAACATCCAAGTACAAGACCTCTTTCACTGATCAAACTGAACTGAGTCTAAACAAAAATAGTCTTTGCACTGAATTTGTAGCTTTACTTTAAAATGGACTCAAACCTTTTTCAGTTGTCAGTGTCTCAGTCCACATCCATTCATGCCGTCGTTTTCAGAAATCCCATAAATTGTAATCATAATAATAATACAAAAATAAGAATATTTATTCATTATAATTAAGGATGCACAGATACAAAATTTCAGCCCCAATACCGATATCCTTAATTTTTTTCTTAAAGGGGTGGTTGATTGTCCCTTTTTTACAAGATTTAAAATAAGTCTCTGATGTCCTCAGAGTGTGTATGTAAAGTTTTAGCTCAAAATACCCCACAGATCATTTTTTATAGCATATTAAAATTGTCACTTTTTGAGGGTGAACAAAAACGTGCCGTTTTTGTGTGTCCCTTTAAATGCAAATGAGCTGCTGCTCAGGGGGCGGAGCTTCAAGAACTCCAGTTAGCATCTCTGATGACCTCATGCAGACAGGCAATGAAACTGTTCAGCCTTTGATGTTCAAACCGGAGTCGGACAATGATGGAGAGACTCAAGAAAAGTGACATGTAGAATGAGACAGGACGTTTCTGAATGGGTAGTTGATGAATTTATGTAGCTAATGTGGAGTTAACTATCCTCAAGTCATTGATTAGCATATTCTATCATGATAATCACACCCCCTTTGTTGTGTGTTCCCGGAGGCGGGGTTTATGTAAATTTCAGGGTTAGTGATGTCACTAACCCAGGAGGAAGCTTGTGTAGTCCCTACCAGCCGTTTGTTGTAGTCCTTAAAAAGCGATTTCTTTAAAAGAAAATATCTCCCTTTGCTTTGAGCGTTGTAACTTTGCAGATGTTGTTTATGCTCAAACAGCAATATTACACACTAGCTAAAGTTAAAAAAGTGAAATCATAATCAACCACCCCTTTAAGGAAAAAACTCCTCTCTCCTAACTAATGCAAACTAAACTATACAAGGATCCCGCTCATGTGGTACTCTACTATAATATTACAGGTTAAAATTAATAACAAGAGTCCAAACTGTTATTTATTTTCAGATATAATAAATCACACTCAAATAAAAACTTGAGTTGTATACAAATATTTTAGTTGCACATTAGGTAGTTTTCTTAAAAATGTGTCTTCATGACACATTTATTCAACCAACCACACAAAAATACTGTAATTAACAATAAATAAGCTCTTCGTTTATTGTTTGAATTTGGTGAAAGCTGAGACTTTTTCTTATCAGAAGTAACAAAGCACAAATCTCCTAATGATTACTGAATGGAATGATTGCTACAAATAATCTTTGGTGAGGGGAAGAACCGGGGACCTGGGCTTAAACTACGGCTGATTCATAGGGTCAAACTGAACCTGCATTATAACAGCGCTGATTTCTTTTGACTGTGTTAAAACATTATTGCATTACCTTCGACAGCCCTCAATTCTACACTAGACAATTTCTTCACACACAGTATGAGTTCATACTTCATACGTTTTTCCGTCCCCTTTTGATAAATACAATACAAAACACACACTGTAAACCCTAACGCTCAAAATACTTCATTGGTTTGAGTAGGACAAACTTAAATTAAATGAACTGTTATGAGTATGAGCACTTTCTCTTGAGTTCACAGCACTGATATATTTCAAGTAAACTGAACTTTCATTGTTTTGAGTTGTATGAACGCTTTAATTTAGACTAACTTAAGTTTAACTGAAACTGGGCTGGGATTTTTTATTTCCCAGCATGCTTTGCCCATGGCACTCCAAAGGGAGAGTAAATGCTAAAATTAAGTGTTATATAATGTTTTTTGTGTGCAAGATTAATGGTAAGGGAGATTTAGTAGTGATTAATGTTTTGTTTTATGCTAATTTAGATGAGTTTCTGTTAATGTGTGTTTTTGGAGAGTTACCAGTGTGTGTGTGTGTATAAAAGGTTCTCAGAAATAAACACATTTGATTTGCTTAACCTATTAATGCACAATTTAAGCCTAAAAAGAATTTTAACATAATAGAAATTAATGTCAATTGTTACACACAAACCATCTAAAGCTTTTGTAGCATTATACACTACCGTTCAAAAGTTTGGGGTCAGTAAGAATTTGTCTTAAAGAAATTAATAGTTTTGTTCAGCAAGAATGCATTAAATGTATCAAAAGTGACAGTAAAGACATTTATAATGTTACAAAAGCTTTCTGTTTCAGATTAATGCTGTTCTTTTAAACTTTCTATTCATCAAAGAATCCTGAAAAAAATGTACACAACTGTTTTCAACATGGATCTCCCATTACAGTATCACCCGTGAATATCATAATCATTTGTTTGCAATATAATCTACAAATGCATACACAAACAGATGTTCCTGCCACGTTTAAAGGCATTTTACTCGCATACACCTAGTTTGCAGAACAAACTAAACTGACAAACTAAACGCTCCCGTGGTGTCTGCCTTTGCTAAGCAATCATGAGCCACGTTCTCCATGATGATGAAGAAGTTTCAGCAGAGGATACATGGATTTCCAGCCCTTGCAATAGCTCTACTGCTAGATATATTTATGGAGATGAGCAATAAAAAACCCACCCTGTACAGCTATGAGCAGCTGTTCGTCCATCTTGGCTGAGCTTTCAGTGTTGTTACGGAAAGGCCGAAGCTGATCGGTTGGTTTGATACCTGCGGTGCGCTTGCGGCATTCTGAAAAGTTGAGATTTTTTCATCTCGCTGCTGCACTGGAAAAAATGAGTGTTGCAACGACGTCTACATTTAAAATAACAAACTTGAGCGTGCAAATGAGGTGAACCCAAGACCCAAGACAGCCACAGCCAAAAGGTAAGGCCTTGTTTGCGGCTGCAGCGGCTAAACATCGCCCAGCTAACCCTCAAGTAGGCAAGAAGAGATGGGCGACCCCATTTGGGCCCCTAGTTCAGCGTATAGCAGTCAATAAACGGGACAAGGGAGGTCACATACGGGACAAATCAATTATGCCCAATATACGGGACGTCCCGGCTAATACGGGATAGTTGGCAACCCTAGGTAAGTCACATGTTTTAAGTTGCTGTTGTAAGACTGGAGAAACTGTAAGAACTGTAGGAGATGGCGACTCTCTGAGAAAACAAAGGAAATTAACATCTGAACTCACTCTTGTGCATTTAGCATCTCCATCCGAGACGACATCACACTGAGTAAATCATCTAAAGATCGCCTTAATTCACATGTCTTTCCCTTCACTGCCTCTTCCCCCATCTCTCCAATACAATGCACCCAAAATCTAAATGGGTTAATATACATGTTTGGTATCATTTGAAATGTCTCAGTGCGTCTGGTACAAAGGTCTCATTCTCACAGAAGTAAAGCAAAAGGTAACAAAGGTTTTAAGAGTTTAGAGATATTTTGCTTATTGTGATGGGTGTGTCCTCAGCCAATTGGTCTTTACCTCCTGTCGTCAATACAGGTCTATAGGACTTGATTAATGCTAATTCCCATTGTGAACTCATGTTTACATTTGAAAGAGTTTCCTATCTTGGTCTGGTATTAAGGAGATGTTGCATAAGAGCCAGGGCGCGAACCTTTACACAGGTCAGCCCGTAATGCTGAGTGTCTTCTAGACACTCAGTGTTATGTAATTTTCAGAAGTCAAGTATCCATCTTTTACTCTTTACTTCAGAGCATTTGATGTTATGTATGGGTTATCTTTGAATTGATTATGTAATTGGCATGATACATTTACCTGACTAATAATAAATTGTTACACTGATTTATTCTGACTTACTCTGAAATTATTAACTCTAGTAGATTACGTTAAATCCATAACACCGCACATCTATGCTCAGGTTAGTAGTGGACTAGAGCACAGTTTTGGTGAAGCATAAGGGCACACCAGACTGATGTTTTAGAGCTCCAACTAACACATTGGCATTAGATACGTATACTTAGACTGTAGAGGCTAGTAGACCAAATGGGTCTTCCGTTTAGAGCAACAAAAAGTTGTTAGACCAATCTAAATAGGGCGAGCCTCAACTCCTGATTATTGTAATATTATTCTAATTACGTGTACTTGGGAAACCACGGCATGATTATGTAAAGTTACCATTAGAGGAAGTTAAGTTGGTCGCTTGGTTCTATGGTAATGGTCATGGCCTCTGATTAGATATAGTCTTGCATTAATTAAGTGGGTTCAGATCTAAGGGGACTGAAGAAAAAATATTCTAGAATGATCAACGTGGGGCACGGGCGTCTAGGATATCAGTTAATCGCCTCTGTCTAGTGACCAAGACTGACTAGTTTGTGATAAAGAGATTGTAATCCGGCCGGTGCGAGACTCGAAGTGTTATCGGAATCTGGATGAACGGGTATACAAACCCGATTCCAAAAAAGTTGGGATACTGTACAAATTGTGAATAAAAAAGGAATGCAATAATTTACAAATCTCATAAACTTATATTTTATTCACAATAGAATATAGATAACATATCAAATGTTGAAAGTGAGACATTTTGAAATGTCATGCCAAATATTGGCTCATTTTGGATTTCATGAGAGCTACACATTCCAAAAAAGTTGGGACAGGTAGCAATAAGAGGCCGGAAAAGTTAAATGTACATATAAGGAACAGCTGGAGGACCAATTTGCAACTTATTAGGTCAATTGGCAACATGATTGGGTATAAAAAGAGCCTCTCAGAGTGGCAGTGTCTCTCAGAAGTCAAGATGGGCAGAGGATCACCAATTCCCCCAATGCTGCGGCGAAAAATAGTGGAGCAATATCAGAAAGGAGTTTCTTAGAGAAAAATTGCAAAGAGTTTGAAGTTATCATCATCTACAGTGCATAATATCATCCAAAGATTCAGAGAATCTGGAACAATCTCTGTGCGTATGGAGCAAGGCTGGAAAACCAATCAAAATTTGAAGTTCTTTTTGGAAAACTGGGACGCCATGTCATCCGGACTAAAGAGGACCAGGACAACCCAAGTTGTTATCAGCGCTCAGTTCAGAAGCCTGCATCTCTGATGGTATGGGGTTGCATGAGTGCGTGTGGCATGGGCAGCTTACACATCTGGAAAGGCACCATCAATGCTGAAAGGTATATCCAAGTTCTAGAACAACATATGCTCCCATCCAGACGTCGTCTCTTTCAGGGAAGACCTTGCGTTTTCCAACATGACAATGCCAGACCACATACTGCATCAATTACAACATCATGGCTGCGTAGAAGAAGGATCCGGGTACTGAAATGGCCAGCCTGCAGTCCAGATCTTTCACCCATAGAAAACATTTGGCGCATCATAAAGAGGAAGATGCGATGGAATCGGGTTTGTAGTTTCAACAAAGGGTTAGACAGAATAATCAAATGTGTAGTTAAACTATTATACAAATGACCAAATAACCAACTGGCATTCTAACCTAAATTCGAGGTCATGATAAAATGGAGTCAGATAAAAGTAAATTGGAATTAAATTACTTTGCCCCGCTGAAAAGACCGAACGCGCAGAAGCCTTCACCCGCCAATCGTAAGGCCTCATTGGGACGACTGAGCAGGCCTTACACTGTACTCATTCAGTAAGTGCTATACTATTGTTAACATGTTAGCACATGAGCAAGTTGGCATTTTCTGAATTAGTTTGTTATAGCTAGCAAAATATTTCTTAACTTAAAAAAAAATTCTCATTCAACTTTTTTGCGTTCTGACAACTTATTAGATTTACAGTGAAGTAAATAACTCATTTGATTTGCAAGAACTCAAAATAAAAAAGTTAATTAACTAAATATTTTATGTTAATTGCTATCAAAACGTATGAGTTAGCTAACTCAGTACTTCAAGTTAGGAGCGATTAACACGCATGAGTACTACAAACTCAAAACTTGATAGTTCTGCTTACTTCAAATTGGGAACATCATAACTCAAAAATGTTTTATGTAACTGATTACCTCAAATTTTTTGAGTTAGCCCAACTTATTCGGGTTTACAGTGCAGGATACAATCGGCCCTGACCATCATCTGTTTTTAAACTGTCAGCTAATGTCTGATGCAGATAACTGCTTTTATCAGCTGCTACCAATCACTGGCACATCAATCCATCCCTAATAGTAATAATAATAATAATAATAATAATAATAATAATAATAATAATAACTGTATAATAATAATTTAAAGTAAGGCATTACTTTTAAATGTACAACTAAATATCTGAGTTAGTTTTTCAAATAAGTAACGCAAGTTTTCCAATGTATTGACTGACACACCTCTCTTGTCCTCATGTTGAATGAAATCGTGAGTGCAGAGGTGTGTGTGCGCTGTGTAAACATGATGGGTATTCTAGACTAATGTGAACATGCATTTCCTCATCTCACTTGCACAAAAACCCAGATTCAGTATTCCTCAAAACGAATAAAAACAGTGAAATACAAACTCAGAATATTACGCAAACCTGCAATAATTAAATTACACAAATGTACTTTATGTATTAAATCTCACATTATTAAAGGGATAGTTCACCCAAAAATGAAAATTCTGTCATCATTTACTCACCCTCAAGTTGTTTCTTTCTTCTGTTGAACACAAATAGTAGGAAAAAAATACTATGGAAGTCAATAACTACGTAACTAAGTCAATAACTGTCATTTCACTTTTGGTGAAAAAAAAAAACACTTTTTTGTTGTTATTAAAAACAAACAATCAAACCGCCCAGCTCATATGAGAAAAAGTTACACAAAAGTAATGTATAACGATACATCATATATCGAGATATAAAAATGCGACGATATGTATCGTTGATGTAAACGATATGATTTGAGATACAGAGTTAGTTTTATCCAAGGCTCAGCTTACTGTATTTATAAGGTATAATTCACCCAAAAACTTAAATTCTGTCATCCTGTACTCACCCTCATGTCGTTTCAAACCTATAAGATTTTCATTGAACTTCAAAGCACAAATGAAGATATTTTTCAAGAAACCTGAGATTTCTGTCCCTCCATTTAAAGTCCATTCCTCTCAAACTTAAAAGATCCAAAAAATATCATAAAGGCATCGTAAAAATAATCAATCGAGTGTCTAATCCAAATCCAAGTCTTCTGAAGAGACACGATGGCTTTATATGATGAACAGATTTACAACGACGCGCATTTCATAAAAAGTAACTAAGTAATGCATTTAGTTACTTTTTTAGGGAGTAACTCAATACTGTAACGCATTACTTTTAAAAGTAACTTTCCCCAACACTGCAAGTTACTATATATCTCTTCAAACCTTCAAGCTTTTATTTTGTCTGAAAACTGCAGGGAGACTTTTAAAGCCTGTGTTTTTGCTTTTATTGGGATATGATATGAGATGACCGTCAGAAAGTGAAGTGGGAGCAGAGAGGGTTACAGGATTGGGAAAGGACCACGAGCTAGGACGGCTCTGGCTATAAACGCTTCAAATCTCAGGATGTCATCGCTGCAGTCTGAATCACGATGACACACTGGATTATATCCAATACGTAGTGGACAGATGATTTTTTCCCAAACCAGGTTAAGGTTAGGGTATAGGGTGTTAGTATCGGTTGTGTATGTGTAGGCAATCAGCACTGTGATTGGCATGAGTAATGAACAGGGTTGGGAAGGTGTATTGTACTACAGAATGCAAAATACATGCTTTAAAAAGTAATTTGTAATGTATTTCGTTAGATTACACAAGTTTTGTAACTTAATCTAAATACTTTAGAACACTTTGGAATAAGGCGTGTAACACAAAACATAGGTGTAACGTACTGCTCCGAGACACGAAGGTTGGAGATTCAAATGCAGCTTTTATTAGAGGGACAATCCAGACACGTAATCCAAAATACAGGCAATAGGTCAATATCCAGACAGGCAATCCAAACAAGCAAACAAGACAGGGGACAGAGGCAAAAGGGTAATCCAAGAACAAGCGACAAGAACCAGGGAACCGTTCAGAAATGCAGTGTAAAAACATACAAGACTTTGCAGTGAATGACAAGGTAACCAGGTTTATATAGGGTGAGATAAACAAGGTAATGAGACACAGGTGGATGTAATCAGGGATGATGAGTCCGGGCAGTGAGTTACAGGAAATGTAGTTTGTGAGGGAATGACAATAGTCCGGAGTGGAGTGCCCTCCGGTGGTAATCACGGGCACTCTCACTGGTGATCATGACAATAGGACTGGGTTTTCCTCTGCACATTATTTTAAACAACATCAGTTTTCCACAATATTTCTTGAAGCAAAAAATACAGACAATCTTAGAAAAAAAATATATATACTGATGCTCAAGAAGGAAACACGACGCATTATATAAGATCTGGGGTGTGTAAACTTTATGAGTCGGATGAACAGGATGAACTTATTGTGTCTTCTGGGAAACATGTAGTTATTAGCTTCTGAAGGGCAGGACTAAATTAACAAATATGATCTTTAAACAAAATAAGACAAATGTACACATCCCCTGCTCTTAATGCATTGAGTTTCATGGATGCTTGTTTCCACAATTAAATATAAAAATAAAAAAGGTAATGACATTTTTTTTCTCAGAATTGTGTGATATAAACTCAGAATTGTGTGTTATAAAGTGAGATAAAAAGTCTTTTCAAATTTTTTTTTATTAAAGTCGAAATTCTTAGAAAAAAACATGTTTTTTTTTTCCCCTCATAATTTGACATTATAACTCGCAATCGCAAGTTTATATCTCACAATTCTCAGAAAAGAAGTCAGAATTGTGAGATAAAAAGTCGCGATTACCTAAACAAATGACTGAACATGAAACACGAACACATCATGTTGTGTGGATCATCAGGTACCGACAGACAGTTCAGATTTAAGGGTTTGTACATTTTTGAATGTGTTGATTTGTATAAATTCAGTCATTTTGTCTTGTGGAGTTTATGTAAACATCTATTATGTTGAATAGCTTATTGAGGACAGTACTGGTAACATATAATTTTTATGATCCAAGATTCCTCTTATTTTGTTAAAATTATTAAAATTTTGCATATTCTGCAAGGATTATGAAACTTATGATCAGAACTGTATCTTAGGATGCTTTTGAGTCTGAGAATCACCAATCGCTGTTTACATTAATTGCCCATTACAGTTCACATTAATGTTTAAATGAAATAAATGACATTAAAATTCAAAGTAATCACTTTGGGAATCTAAAATACTTTTCGGATGTAACTGTAATTTGATTACCACCCATTTAAAATGTAACTGTAATGAAATACAGTTACTCAAATTTTGTATTTTAAATACGTAACTAAGTGACGTGTATTTCGTTACTCCCCAATCCTGGTAATGAAATCGTTTCAGTCGGCTGTAGGGCGGCGTTTGTGCTGAACTGGATTGGGGGGGGAAGCACACGTCTGCTACATTTAATTCAGTACGTCATCGCGCCACAGTCTGCAGCGAGTGCCCACAAATAGGTTGGAAATTGTAAAAATAAAGTGATCCTGGTTCACATTGCATTTCTAAAGATGGATTTTGTGCGGAGCAGCAACCTGAGACAAAAAAACTGTTCCAT
Source organism: Coreius guichenoti (assembly GCA_039654105.1). Lineage (NCBI taxonomy): Eukaryota > Metazoa > Chordata > Actinopteri > Cypriniformes > Gobionidae > Coreius > Coreius guichenoti. The sequence goes on from CM077171.1 coordinate 3,459,548, forward strand.
CGACTTCCATTCATATCACGTGACCAACAGAAGACTGATACGTCATGACTTAATTAAAAGTGCTCATGCTTAATTATGCTGTGGGGGCAATCGCTAAAAAGCCCAAATTTGCAATAGTATGCTGGAAATCTGGATCTCTGCTGGTGCCAGCACTGATGTGTTCTTCACTGGTGTCAAACACAAACCAACCGTACATTATAAAGCAATGTGACGATGTGCTCCACTACGGCTTGTGCCACTAACTGGTACATTTCAAAGGGCCATTGGCAGCCTGGACAATGGCCATTGTTCTTGGTTGTCTTTGATTTAACAAAATAGGAAAGAGAGAGAGAGAGAGAGAGAGAGAAAGAGGGCTACTATTCATATTAAAGAGCAAGATTGTTTGTCTCTGAACAAATACAGCAGGGGAAGAACTATTCCTTTATTCTCTGCCTTCAATCACTTCATATTCTTAATCAAACGGGCCCATTGTCTCAGCCGCTGGTCTGAGCGCGAGGAACACTATGGTGCATTGACAAGCCGCAGACAGATTATCTGGTTTGAATGGCTTTTCCAGACCAGCGAGAGGCTAACCAAACAATAGTGAACTTGTTGTAAGTGAAACAAATCCAATATTCATTGTGCACAGCTTCACAGCAAAGAATTCATGAGGAAACTTGTGTTTGTAATTGTAGAAATAGGTATGTGTCGCCTACTATAATCTGTTGTATCAACTGTTCTCTGGTGTTCTTACAATCCTATTTTATTCATAACAGGACTGGATGAGAACACAGAATGCACCTGGAATGGAGTCTAAATGGGGGAAAAATCAAAACGTTTGGAAACATTCATATTTATAATGTCTTTGAAAGAAGTCTCATGTTCATAAAGCCTGCATTTATTTGATGAAAAATACAGAAAAAACAGTAATATTGTGAAATATTATTACAATGTAAAACAGCTGTTTTCTATGTGAATATATAGTAAAGTGTAATTTATTCCTGTGATCAAAGCTGAATTTATCATCATTACTCCAGTCTTCAGTGTCACATGATCCTTCACAAATCATTCTAATATGAGGATTTATTATTAGTGCTGGGGAAAAATTAATCGTGATTTATCGCATCCAAAATAAAAGTTTGTGTTTACATAATATATGTGTGTGTACTGTGTATAATTATTATGTATATATGAATACACACACATGCATGTATATATTTAAGAAATATTTGCATATACTGTATATATAATTGATCTTATATATAAATATAATTTTTTATAAAAATATAGCATATTTTTCTTAAATATATACATGCATGTGTGTGTATTTATATATACATAATAATTATACAAAGTACACACACACATATTATGTAAACACAAACCTTTATTTTGGATGCGATTAATCGCGATTAATTTTTCCCCAGCACTATTTATTATCAATGTTAGAAACATGCTTCATATTTTTTATATTACTTATGATACTTTTAAGGATTCTTTGATGAATAAAAAGTTAAAAAAAGAACAGCATTAATTCAAAATATAAATATTTTGTAACAATATACACTACCTTTCAAAAGTTTGGGCATCAGTAATTTTTTTCTTTCTTTTTTTGGCAGAAATTAATACTTAGGAAGGAAAAAGTGATAGTAAAGATTTATATTGTTAGAAAAGATTTATATTTTGAATAAAGGCTGTTCTTTTTAACTTTTTATTCATCAATGAATCCTGAAAAATGTATCACAGGTTATAAAAAATATTAAGCAGCACAACTGTTTCCAACATTGATAATAAATCATCATATCAGAATGATTTCTGAAGGATCATGTGACACTGAAGACTGGAGTAATGATGATAAATTCAGCTTTGATCACAGGAATAAATTATATTTTAAAGTATAGTAAAACAGAAAAACATTATTTTAAATTGTAATAATATTTCACAATATTACAGTTTTTTTCTGTATTTTTGATCAAATAAATGCAGCCTTGTTCAGCAGACGAGACTCTTTCAGAAACATTAAAAATAGTAATGTATCCAAACTTTTGACCAGTACTGTATATATACAGTAATGAGTTGCAATGAGCACATTTTCAAAAATGAGTTATTGTTATTTTCACATTTTCTATGAAAAAACCTTCAGAATGGTAAATGATGCATTTGTTTGTTTGAATCTGACAAAAAATGACTACGATGAGCTACACCAGTTTAAAGTCGATAGAGTCAGCAAAGTCAGTTTTGAGAAAAATCGAGTTAAAGTTTTCTGAAGTTTCCAAAACAAAATCACCTTAAAATCCCTGGTCATAACACCAAATTTGGCACACACCAAGTCAACACCCATATCTATAGGAAAAATATATATTCACCTTTTTTTCCATGATACCACAGTTAACATTAATGAAACAGACAGTCTATATATTAAGACCGACTGTAGCGCACGGATCTAATATAATGTTACACATCAGAGGTTTTTCCCCAACAGTTAACCAAACTTTCACTTAAGACATAACAGATAATGTGTGTGTGAATACTCACCATGACAGATATTTTGCAGTACTGTAATTCTGTGTGTGTGTGTATATCGGGATCGTGCGCTGTGTGAGAGTCTTTGTGCGCACGCGTCAGATCTGTCAGTCAGCGTCAGTGAGATCGTTTTCATGGACAAAGGAAAGGTACTCCTCTAAAAAAACACACAAATAAAGATACTTTTAGATGTTTACTTGCTATTTGGAGCATTGGGATCGCTAGACGAGGGCTTGATGAACTCATTTTTATGAAAACCTCAAAATCGACATTTTTCACTTGTTTTGCCTGTAGCTCGAAATTATCCCGTGCGCATTCCGACTCACTTTGCCAGCACGGCTCACATATGATAAAATGATGAAAAAAACATTGCATTGTTCTTATTTATATTAACATTATTATACATTTCCATTTGAAGTGTAAGCGTATTTGAATAATAAAAAGGATCTCCTGTCTCTATTCCAGTTTTGGAGGGATTTAGGCCAAGATTCAGGAAACAGATACAGACGTGCTCTCGGCCACAAATGCACAAACACCTCAGGGAAGAGAACCACAGAGAACAATCCCAAAAACTGAAGCCGTGGGCCCTGCCGACATTCCCTCCTCAATATGATCTTCTGCCGAGGGTGCAGATTCAGTCCCGACTGGGATCTCATCAACATCTGAAAGGGTCTGAGGTGCAACATATCTAGAGAAAGAGCAGTCAAAACTGCAACCGTAAGTCCTCACATCCTTTGGAATGGAAACAACCTACTCTTGAACATCACTAGTCTCTGGAGTGCTGATCGGGTGGAGGCATCTCGACTGAACACAACTCTCAACCCAGAAAGCACATCTGTTTCTGTGGCAACAGAACACTCTTTTCAAAGTTGCCTCGCAGCCCCAGGTCCTTCAAATGCTTGAGTACAATAACACCAGCCAGTCGTCAAGAGAACTCAAAATTCGCATTGCCCAAAGACTCAGGCGTCAGCGCTGCATCCAGGCATTTTGTACCAGGCACAGTCCAAATGAAAAGATGAGAAATCAGCTGGGTTTCCATCCAAACGTGAAGCGAATCTGTTCAAAGTTCGCAAAAAAGAAAAAAACAAACAAATGCGAATTAGGTGCGTTTCCATCAAGCTGTTCGAGCGGATGACGGTGGTATTGGTAACCTAGTAACCAACAGTCAATTAAACTCCCTCAGCTTAACCTTAATGTGAAAAACGCTGAACGTGGCTTAAGAAAGACCAAATTCGGTAAACACCAACCTAATAAAGCACGATGAGTCCAGAATATGAACGCAAGGTGTTTAATTACATGTTAAGCATTTTCCTCCCATAGAAAACCAAGAAAACGCTTATAATGAGGCTTAATGGACCAACAGTTATAAAAAAGACAAAATACGTTATTAACAGGGCTTGACATTAACACCCGCCATTTGCGGGCGTATTTCAGCTGTGGCGTAACACAGTCACTCCCACAAGCCACTTTGGCAGGTTGAATTTTATTGTAGTCTTCTCAAAAGGCATCTGTTATAATCACGTTCCACATTATAACCAATCACACGCGATTCTGTTGAGCTTATGAATGCAATGTCTAATAATCAGAGGCGTTCAGTTTTGTTCTCGCTCACTGAAATCTGCACTCTCATCATAAACGGAGCAGAGATGTACGCAGGAGATTCATTCATCTTACAGCGATTGACTGTTTTTGCTCTATTTCAGCAGAGAAAATGGTCCAGACAAAGATCCCAGCAGAACCACAGCGCATCTGATGTGACGCTGGGTGTTCGATATTCGTGAATTTAGGGACTAAAGTTACATGACATTGGTATGCACGTTTCTAACTTCAATAGCATTTGAAGAGAATGACTTACAGTCATAAAACCAACTGTAAAGTGTTCATCTAGGTATCAGGTATGATGCACACCTCTTAGGTTTTAGATATTTAATAAAATAAACTGTCAAATCACATGAAAATATGGATATGTATTTCACTAGGCTACTGTATGGGCTCATACACAAAATATGCTATATTTAAATATGCCATAGCTGATAGAACACTGATGAGAATATTGCTTGAGAATAAATCATATTTACACCAAAATATCTATTTTTTTCAGGCAAGCAACTGTTAGTGTTTCTCTGTCTAGATTAAGGAGCTTTACACACAACCGTATCAGAGCTAAATAGGCCTATTTGATGACCAGTCATGTTATACATTTCATGTATACTTGATTTGGGTGTGTACAGTGGTCATTTACATATAGCCAACAACAAATTTCCCAACAACAAAATTTTGGCCAGTGAAAATGCTGAGTGGCTAGTAACTTTGGAAAACCACTAGCCACAGTGGCTGCTGAGCAAAAAAGTTAATGTTAGATTGTTATAAACACAGAGGGAGAACTATTCCAACAAGCTCTCTCACCCCGAACACAAATTTGCATTCTTTCGTCATATTCCTGGCTCATCTGCTTTTCTGCACATATATGCTTTATTAGTGTTGTGCTTACTGATTTTGGTCTTTTAATATCACTTTATTAGTACATTAAGCGTTTTAGTATGTCCCCATCAGAGGAAACAGACGATTAGTCACGTGGGTTTAATCTCAGAATTTATTCGGCAAATGCATTTCCATCTCCCATTAATCACATTAACTCTAAGTCAAAAACCTATGGAAACCCGTTTCCGCCACTAAATAAAAAAATAAAAAGAGTAATTGCGACTTTTTATCTCAGAATTCTGACTTTTTTTCTCACAATTGTGAGTTATAAAGTCATAATTCTGAGATATAAACTCGCAATTGCGTGATATAAAGTCACAATTCTGACTTTTTTTCTCATTCTGACTTTATTCAACAATTTATTCTTCACGTCTGTGTCGGTCTCCTACATTCCCCCGATGAAGGTCTTACGGGTTTGGAATGACATGAGGGTGAGTAATTAACGACAGAATTTACATTTTTGGGTGAATTAACCCTTTAAGGGTATAGGGGGCAATTTCGGACACAGCCACAGACTCGTTGTCAATGCTGATGAGTCAATAGTTGGCTAACAATGCTATCGAGAAACGCAGCCCTGCATAGCTCAGCTCCAACATTAATCAAAAACATCTGAAGCAGCTTATTAAAGTGTTCAGGGTTACTTGAAAATAACAGACAGGTGTGTTGGAGCAGGGTTGAAACTGAAGATTCCTCCAGAATCAGGCTACCCCTGATTTATATTGTTAGTATTTAAGTTGGGGTGCAAATCCGGATACAAACACAGTTCTTCGAACTAGGGTGCAAATAGCATCTGCCTTAAAATGGTTAGGGACTGATTTCAGACTCCGCTTATGTGTTGATTTTTGTGTGTAGCCGCATAAAACAAGACGCTTTGACAACTGTACAGTTTTTCTGATGCACTGCTCATGATGAACGTGATGTTATCTCTAGAGATTGCTATGCTAGAACACTACAGATGGTCTACCCAACTAGACATAACTTCTCTAAATTTGATCACAATCGAGTTTTTTTGTTGTTGATGTTGTTTTTATGTGTCCAATAAAAATGAAAGCTCAAAAATAAAACGCAAAAGTCTGAGAAAGTGAGAGCTCAGGAGAGCAGGTGCTGAGTCAGAGAGGGCTGGAATGTCTGTGGAATGAGGAAGAAGCGTGTGTGTGTGTGTGTGTGTGTGTAAGGCTGAGAATGATCTGGGGAAGGAGAGGGCGGAGATTCTCCAGGGATTGCGTGCGGACATCAAATGTTTACCTGTAACAAAGAGAGAGGGGGAGGAGAGGAGAAATGGCTGTGGTTTACAGGAGTGGGCGGAGAAACAGAGCCTCCAGCATGAGCTTCGCACGCAACTTAACAATACTACCTTTATGAAGACGGCACACACACACACTCACACTCCTGCAGGAAGAAATCCAGGGTTTCATGTCAGTGGAATTTCAGTGGTAGTATTCTCTTATCACAAACCACAGGTCACACAGTCAAATCACTGCAGAAATGTATTGGAGTTTGTGGTAACAATGAAACTCATTTGTGTGGGTTAAGAAACATAACAACAGATTTTGTAAAACTATTGAAATATGAAGGAGAATTTTAGGGCCATCTTTCTTTTTATTTTCTAATGTTCACATTGAGGATTTCCTGAACTGTATTCTTCTTTTAATTGATCCTATCACTGGAAAGAAAGGGTTCCCTGAAGAGTTAAGTATTGTTCACTGATACAAATGTATTTGGAGATATCCACTATTCAGTTAGGTAAACACACTCCATTTTCACGGCCACATAAATCACATTTTATGCAAATATCACTCAGTTAACCTCCATGATGATGCCAATGTCATTTATGTGGCACGTTCATTCACTCCATATGTCAGTTACGATCTCGTTCTTGATTGCTCGCTGTACGGTGATTGAGACGAGTAAAGTTTACGGATGCGACCCCAACAACTAGAGGCATTAAAGGGGGGGGGGGGGGGTCTAACGCTATTTCCTGCATTCTGACTTATTTACACTGTTAAAGAGTTGGTTCTCATGCTAAACATGGACAACATTTCAAAAAACGAGTTGGACGTATGACGGAGTATTTCTGTGCCAGATACACTCCTTCAGGATTCAAACAAGTTTCGGAAAGTTTTTTTCGAGCATGGCCCTGTATGACGGTGGCCCAGTAGTGCACAATACAACGAAATTTAAAAAGCATACATAAGTTCACAACACAACGGAATCAGGCCACAACACAACGGAAAAGCCACAACACAACGGAAATGCTCCCGACCACTAGGGGGCTCTCGGAGTGTGGTTTTCCTTGCCATTGTTCTATAGATTTGGCAGTCTTACAAATATATAAACACTACGATCAGTTTTAAGTGTGCAACTGTATATCGACATGAAATATAAATTCAAAATCACCTACGTGCATTATAGCTGCATATTTATACTCGAGAACACTTTTACCCGCTACCACGGCACATGATGCCTAAGGTAACGTCTGCCAATTCCACCAAGTGGTTGAAACGTATAATTTCGTTGTGTTGTGGCTTGATTCCGTTGTGTTGTGGCTTGATTCCGTTGTGTTGTGGCTTGATTCCGTTGTGTTGTGGCTTGATTTCGTTGTGTTGTGGCTTGATTCCGTTGTGTTGTGGCTTGATTTCGTTGTGTTGTGGCTTGATTTCGTTGTGTTGTGGCTTGATTCCTTTGTGTTGTGGCTTGATTCCTTTGTGTTGTGGCTTGATTCCGTTGTGTTGTGGCTTGATTCCGTTGTGTTGTGGCTTGATTCCGTTGTGTTGTGGCTTGATTTCGTTGTGTTGTGGCTTGATTCCGTTGTGTTGTGGCTTGATTTCGTTGTGTTGTGGCTTGATTTCGTTGTGTTGTGGCTTGATTCCGTTGTGCTGTGGCTTGATTTCGTTGTGCTGTGGCTTGATTTCGTTGTGTTGTGGCTTGATTTCGTTGTGTTGTGGCTTGATTTCTTTGTGTTGTGGCTTGATTTCGTTGTGTTGTGGCTTGATTCTGTTGTGCTGTGGCTTGATTCCGTTGTGCTGTGGCTTGATTTCGTTGTGTTGTGGCTTGATTCCGTTGTGTTGTGGCTTGATTTCGTTGTGTTGTGGCTTGATTTCGTTGTGTTGTGGCTTGATTCCGTTGTGTTGTGGCTTGATTTCGTTGTGCTGTGGCTTGATTTCGTTGTGCTGTGGCTTGATTCCGTTGTGCTGTGGCTTGATTCCGTTGTGCTGTGGCTTGATTCCGTTGTGCTGTGGCTTGATTCCGTTGTGTTGTGGCTTGATTCCGTTGTGCTGTGGCTTGATTCCGTTGTGCTGTGGCTTGATTCCGTTGTGTTGTGGCTTGATTTTGTTGTGTTGTGGCTTGATTCCGTTGTGCTGTGGCTTGATTCCGTTGTGCTGTGGCTTGATTCCGTTGTGTTGTGGCTTGATTTTGTTGTGTTGTGGCTTGATTCCGTTGTGTTGTGGCTTGATTTTGTTGTGTTGTGGCTTGATTCCGTTGTGCTGTGGCTTGATTTCGTTGTGTTGTGGCTTGATTTCGTTGTGTTGTGGCTTGATTTCGTTGTGTTGTGGCTTGATTCTGTTGTGCTGTGGCTTGATTCCGTTGTGTTGTGGCTTGATTTCGTTGTGTTGTGGCTTGATTTCGTTGTGTTGTGGCTTGATTTCGTTGTGTTGTGGCTTGATTTCGTTGTGTTGTGGCTTGATTCCGTTGTGTTGTGGCTTGATTCCGTTGTGTTATGGCTTGATTTCGTTGTGTTGTGGCTTTTTCGTTGTGTTGTAGCTTGATTTCGTCCCAAATAACTCAGCGTTAAGGGAACAGTGGATGCAGTTTGTGTTTCCGGAGTTATGCAAGTGTGTGCGTTTGTTCCCGGTCATGAGTGGAAACTGCAGGCAGTGCGTGAAACTGCATCAAATGTGTGTGTTTTGTTGGCAATCGGCGCGTGCATATAATGTGAACATCACGAACGTATAGTGAATCGAACGTTATCCAGGGATAATGCCATGATGTATTGAGTGTGTGTGTGTGTGCTCGTGACTCTTTAGCTCCACCCACTGCACGCCTCCACGAGCTCGGCTGTTTTCTGAAAGAATCGGTACAGCGTATCTGTCTTTTATAAATATGATAAAGACTCTTGGGAGATATGAAGGATGCAATACTACTCTATAGGTACTCAAGATTAACATGAGACTGGCAGAAACTGTGTGTGTTATGCACCCTTTAATAATTGGCTGATTTGCGTCTTGTATGCTTGTCAAACCATGTCCTGAATGATCAGATTGTGATCCATCTCGAAAAGAAGGTGTTCACACTTTATCTTTCCATGATCAGATAACAATCCTATCAGCAGAAACACATTGATCAAATAAGTCATAAACAACCCTGAGAGCTAGAGTTGACACCAAACTAAGCTGACTACCACTTTGCGTTGTAAGTAAATGTCTTCCATAGAAGCTCAGGTGAATGTATAACTATAAATAAAGCATGTGTGCTCACAGGGTGTGTGTATATGTGTGTGTGTACACACGTGTGCGTGCGTGTGTGTGCATGAGCCAGGCCGGGCTGGGTTCTCCTCCTCTCTGTGAGTTGCGCGTCTGCAGTCAGAGCTCGTCACAATGGCAGTCATTGTTCTGAAGGCAGGCCCCTGCGTGCTCACACCCTCCCCTACCTGAGCAGCAGACAGGTGTATCTCTGCTAGTCACGCACAGCCACGCTGCCAAATATCCAGCAATCACCACAATGCTTCACAAACCACCTCTGTGTGGCTGGACATTCCTGTACATTTCGTTGGAATGCCAATGTCCTTTTAAAAGTTCTACTATCAGAAGAGTGTTCTACTATCATAGTCAATAACCTAAAAAGCATAAAGTAAAAACAGTAATAATATGAAATTACCCTAGAAAAAAAAAAGTTCATTTTGTCTTCAGTTTCATTAGGTTGGCCTTGTAGTCTCTTTTTCTTAAATTCTCATAAATACTTTTGGTTTCATGATCATTTTTTATACCAGTCACTAATTTGGGATTTGGGTTTCAATGGCATAACGGGACTTTCAAAAGATTTTCAGTAGATTTTATGCACAAATTAATGCATAACAACAGTCAGTAATTGACAACCATTGTTTGTCTGAGCATCCCAACTTTGATCCTGGAATGTTTTCCTCAAAAAATTTTATTTCTTTTCGACAACGAAGAAAGACATGAACATCTTGGATGAGATGGGGATGAGTAAATTATCAGGAAATTTTCATTTTGAAGTGAACTAATCCTTTAAGGGGGTCGCACACTGTCGACTTATCAGAAACATGAATGATTCAAACATAGCTTTCTGTGTGTTTACATACACCGATGACACCACCCAGCTAAGGCTGCTCAAAATTTTGCTGTGCCAATAAATTGTTAAATGGAATCCCAAATCATTGTTAACATACATACTGACATCACCCTATGGCTGGACGATACATTTTTCAGTAATCAGGTTGTCTTTTTGTGTTTTGACAGCTTGTATGAAATCTATGCTACATACAGGTATAGAGGAAATGCATAATATTCATTGCGCCAAAGACTTTATTGTAGCGACTCGGCTACATATGTTAATAAATTAAATTAGCTCAATAGGAAATTATGGGTATTGATATTTAATTATTTATAATTAATCGTAACGTGTTATGATCAAATTATAAATCTCCAAATCACCCAAAAGGGAAATACCTAGCCTAAGTATTTGTACAAATATATATATATATACACTCACCTAAAGGATTATTAGGAACACCATACTAATACTGTTTTTGACCCCCTTTCGCCTTCAGAACTGCCTTAATTCTACGTGGCATTGATTCAACAAGGTGCTGAAAGCATTCTTTAGAAATGTTGGCCCATATTGATAGGATAGCATCTTGCAGTTGATGGAGATTTGTGGGATGCACATCCAGGGCACGAAGCTCCCGTTCCACCACATCCCAAAGATGCTCTATTGGGTTGAGATCTGGTGACTGTGGGGGCCATTTTAGTACAGTGAACTCATTGTCATGTTCAAGAAACCAATTTGAAATGATTCGAGCTTTGTGACATGGTGCATTATCCTGCTGGAAGTAGCCATCAGAGGATGGGTACATGGTGGTCATAAAGGGATGGACATGGTCAGAAACAATGCTCAGGTAGGCCGTGGCATTTAAACGATGCCCAATTGGCACTAAGGGGCCTAAAGTGTGCCAAGAAAACATCCCCCACACCATTACACCACCACCACCAGCCTGCACAGTGGTAACAAGGCATGATGGATCCATGTTCTCATTCTGTTTACGCCAAATTCTGACTCTACCATCTGAATGTCTCAACAGAAATCGAGACTCATCAGACCAGGCAACATTTTTCCAGTCTTCAACTGTCCAATTTTGGTGAGCTCGTGCAAATTGTAGCCTCTTTTTCCTATTTGTAGTGGAGATGAGTGGTACCCGGTGGGGTCTTCTGCTGTTGTAGCCCATCCGCCTCAAGGTTGTGCGTGTTGTGGCTTCACAAATGCTTTGCTGCATACCTCGGTTGTAACGAGTGGTTATTTCAGTCAAAGTTGCTCTTCTATCAGCTTGAATCAGTCGGCCCACTCTCCTCTGACCTCTAGCATCAACAAGGCATTTTCGCCCACAGGACTGCCGCATACTGGATGTTTTTCCCTTTTCACACCATTCTTTGTAAACTCTAGAAATGGTTGTGCGTGAAAATCCCAGTAACTGAGCAGATTGTGAAATACTCAGACCGGCCCGTCTGGCACCAACAACCATGCCACGCTCAAAATTGCTTAAATCACCTTTCTTTCCCATTCTGACATTCAGTTTGGAGTTCAGGAGATTGTCTTGACCAGGACCACACCCCTAAATGCATTGAAGCAACTGCCATGTGATTGGTTGATTAGATAATTGCATTAATGAGAAATTGAACAGGTGTTCCTAATAATCCTTTAGGTGAGTGTATATATATATATATATATATAGTTAACAACAATGGATTGCAATTAACTATGAATATATATTCTTTCTATCAAATCTTCAGGAAGATTATCCTTCTGCCTCAAAGAATAACTTTCTGAACTAGATATTAACTAAAGTATTCAACGATATATGCAGGCTTGTAGCAAGATCTAAACATTAAAGTGACTATGTTTTGTGAGCGGCAACAATGACAATCAAACGTGGATACAATGGTTTTAATAATTGATACTATGAATATGACTAAATGAAGAATACATATATGTACAGAATAACAAAAAGTAGAGAAAGAAAGAAAGAAAGATCAAGAATGTCAATTTCACAAACAAGAGTCAGCAAAGAATAATATCACCTTAAACGGGCACAAATCTTAAACGCATCTAAAGCTCGATAGAATTTATACTTGCATGGGTTTCTTTTGTGCTGAGTATAAGAGGATGCGTGCGAGGCTTCTCAGAGCGTTCCTTTGAGCTGGAGCTTCTCTCTCTTCCGGAGATCGTGTCTCCGATCCGCGGGAAGTTTGAAGGTAGCTTGAGCGCGAGTGTTGCCGAAAAAGGGAGGAAGAGAAGATCGTCTCGTCTGAGTTTTTGGAAGTTGACTGAGCGCTGAGATGATCTCGCTGAGATGGAGCGCGCTGCGATGGAGCGCGCTGCCTAACCGAACTTCAAAGGATCCAACCAACTAGACTGAGCCGCATAGCCAGGTCCTGAGCCCCTCCGGCCAGGGGACGAGCCTAGATGAGATGAAGGGAGGAAGATGCGAAGTTGACTGAGCAAAGATATGCTTGTGTTATTGTCCTTTAAAGCCCATTAACATACGCCCATCTTTCCTGAAATGGCCAATCATAGGTGTGGACTTTAGGCGGGAGAGAGTCCCTTTGTCTTGGTTTACAACCTAATGGCATGTCCTTATGATGATTTCAGAATTAGTACAGTTTTACTCCCAAGGGCTAAACATACTAATGATGCATCTCATAATCACATACTGTGCACCGTTGATTAAGAAAAAGAAAGAGGAACATTTAGGTACCAAACAAGCTTTGGCTTGAAGGTATAAAAGCAGAAATACATCCTTTACACATTAATACAAGCATTTAAAATGACTTTAACATTACACACATCATGACTTTGTAGAGTATAACATAGGGAACATGCGTACACATAGGAATCATCATATACATTCTGGAATAGTTTAATTATGGGCTACATTAAGAAAATGTTTGTGTCTGTGTATTGGAATGCGTCTCTCCCTGTCCAGGCCCCTCTGTCGGCGTGGGATGGGGCATGTATTGATAGGAAGAGAGATTGTGAGATAGTGAGGGCATCCTCTGTCCACCGTGCACCTGCCCAGCTGTACTGTGTGACAGTGCGGGGATAGTGTGCTTGGTAGACGTTGCGAGGGTCGAGTCGAACGTACACTTTCTGGGCGTGGGTCCTGCAATTGGTGATCAGGAGTCCAGGTTGTCCCCTAAGTACAATGCCTGATGCTGGACCTGGTGACAGGATATCTGGTTGCAGTTGTCCTCTGGTGAACTGGAGGCACAGGACAGTGAGCCACAGCAGCCTCCTGGTACAGAAAAGAGAGAGAGAGAAAGAGAGATGGGGAGAGAAGTGGTCGATCAGCGAGGGGTGTCCTTGGTTGGTCAGGACAGTCTTTTTGCTGTGAGGTCTGCAACTGGGTTTAGCTTGCATTGGCCCCTCCCTGTCTTTCTCTGCCAGTAGCCACATGTCTTTTGACTGGGTTTCGGTGGAAACCTTTTTGTCTTTTTGTCCCCGGCTCAGTTGGATTCGGTTCACAACCGGGAAGAGTTTGTCCACAATCTCATAAGGTCCTGTCCAGTGGGGGAAAAAATTTCTTTGACAGCCGATGGGAGGCTGTCCGGGGCGGCTGGGCGAAGCTATAATGCCAGACCCTGTCGCCTACGTCCAGTTCCTGGTGTGACGCTTTCTGGTCATAATATGCTTTCCGGCCTTCAGCACTTTTTTGAAGCCTGTTGCTGGGCGAAAACAAAGGTTGTTCTCAGGTGCCGGTGTAGTTCGTCGAGGTACTGGTGAGTGGTGTAGGCTGTGACAAGGCTGGAGTCTCCCGTTTGATACAGCAGGTGCAGCGGCAGTGTCATTTGCCGCCCAGTCTTTAGTTCAAAGGGAGACACATGAATTGATTCATGCGGGGTGGCTCTGATGGCCATGAGCACCAAAGGAAGTTTCACATCCTAGTCTTTCTGGTTGGCAGACACATACTTTCTCAGCATGCTGACAACAGTTCGATTTGTTCATTCCACTTGGCCGGACGAGATGGGATGGTGGCTGATGTGCAGTTGAGCTTGTACTCCCAGGAGTTTCCAAACCTGCTGCATGATCTCAGCTGTAAAGTGAGTGCCTCTGTCCGAGTTCACTTTAAGTAGCAGTCCAAACCTGGCGAAGATGTGGTTCATCAGGAGGTATGCTGTGGTCTGGGCAGTGTCATTCGGTGCTGGAAGACACTCTACCCACTTGGTGAACTGGCACACAACCGTGAGGAAATACTCGTTGCCCCTCGTCGATCTGGGCAGGAGTCCTACCCAGTCTATTTGGAGGTCTGACCATGGGAATGTGACTCCTCTGCTTTGTAGTGGGGCTCTATGGTTTGGGTTTGCTGGTTGGAATTGGCAGCAAACCAGGCACTCTCTGACATATTCTGCCACGTCTTGCTGCATGCCAGGCCAGTATGCCAATTGTTTCAGTGTCTTGTAAGTGGCTGTGGTACCGTGATGTCCGGCACATGGTGCGTCGTGGGCATACATTAGCATGACCCCCCTTTGGCAATGTGGCACCACAAGCCTTTGCGCTGTGAGGTCATCAGGGGCATACCACAGAATGTTGTCTTTCACACGCAGCATGTGTTTGATGTCATGCAGTCGTCTGAGGCCTGAGGCAGCAGTGAATTCGGATGCAGTGATAGGGTGGTTGGAGGGGTCTGAGAGGTGGTTTAGCATAGCTTGTATGGCAGCATCAGAGGCTTGCATGTCAGCTATGTCAATGTTGGAAATTTGTGGAGCCAGCGTAAGCGGCTGTGATGTTGGAACCGTCACAGGAATCGTTTGCTTGCTGCGGGTTATCGCTGCAACATTAAGGGTGGGTGGGTGGGTTGGAGGTGACCATAGATTGCCGTGAAGTGTGGCAGTCTTGGCCAGGGCATCACTTTGGTCAATCAAGTCTTTGTCAAGGCCTGGTTGCCTTAAGTGTCCTTTCACCTTTTTCCAGTAGACGATCATGTCGTGCACTCTTGTGATGTCGTCGCACGCTTGGAACAGGTGTTGGTGTTTGACTGACTTGTTGTTTGCTGTTTTGAAACCATTTTGTTTCCAACCTGGAAGGTGGCATGTGAAACTGAGTCTGGCATAGTTGGAGTCTGTGCAAATAAGGAGTTCTCTGATGTTATGGGCCGATGCGATTTGGAGGATTATTAGAATGGCTGCTACCTCAGCATATTGCGATGACTGAGGACCCAACTTGAAGTGCTGTGGAGGGCAAGGCTGGTCATTCAGCCATAGTATGCCTGCACCTGCTTTTAGGATGCCCTCTTAGTTGTAGGAGCATCCATCGACGTACACGTCGATGTAGACTACACGGGATGACAGTTCAGTGAGTGGTGTGGCGTCCAGAGTGAGTCCAAGTTCCACACCTTCAGGTGAAGGTTGGAAGAAGCCCAGCGTGTGGTTTAGTGTTTGACCACATTGCATGTTGAGCTGAATAGCGACCCCTTTGGTGTAAGCTGGTACTGCAGTTTCCTGTTCGTTGATTAAGGTACAGACTTCTGGAATGGTCTGGCCTGACAGGAGGTTTTCAGGATTGACAGGAACCACAGGGGGCTGTGATGTCTGTGGGGCCCACACCCCTGCTCCTATGTAGACATTATGCGGCTGGTCTGGAAGGACCAGGAAGTAGTGGGTGAGACACTGGTCATTCCATTTCAAGTTCAAAGCGCAGATGCCCTTGGCAGTTATCATGGTTGATAGGCAGGAGTCCAAAGAGAAGCGGGTGCGCTTGCTGGCAGACGGAAGGTCTGGTGTGTCTTCCATGAGGGCTTTGAACAGTGCTAGACTGATGGCTGAGTTGTCTGCCCATAGTGCGAGTATGATGTCTGTAGTTGTTACGTCATTCAGCTGGAGGTCAGTCATGACCTTGGGGCAGTGGGAGTCAGAGTCTATGGTGAGTTGAAAAGTGCAGAGTAGCGAACTTGAACTTTGCTCTGGTACTGAGACGGTGTTCTCGTGGCTGGCTGTGAGATGTCCCGTGACCTCTGTGGCCTGACAGTCTGGCTCAGGTGATGTGGGGGGCTGGAGAGGCAGAGGTTCTCGCACTTGAGCCCAAATTTTCAGCTGTCTGAAGTCCAATAGGGGCTCGAAGCGGTCTAACAGATCTTTGCCGATGAGAAGGGGGTACGTGTCCATTGGTGAGATGTACACAGGGTGTACCAGACTCATTGGACCAATTGTTAGATGGATGGGAGCTATCTGTTCAAGTTGGATCTCTTTTTGGCTGTATGACTGCACATTTAGCTCACATTTTTGCGATTTCAGAGTTCGATTTTGTCTCTTAGCTTCAATTTGGAGTCTGTCAAAGAGTTGGGATGACATCAAAGTGAGATCAGCTTCGGTGTCGACCAGGGCTTCAAGTCTCACCTCATTCTCCAATGTGATGGCTAGATAGAGTTTCCGGGCCACTCCCTTTTCGATCAGATTTCCCAGGAGTCTTGGTTCTGGGGTTTGTGTAGTGATCGATAAGCAGTTAGGGATGGTCTCATCTGGCTCGTTAGGGAGGCAGACAACCAAAACAGCACTTTCTGGTACCTTGGGATTTTGGTTGCTGGCGTGATGACTTGTGTTGGATTTTTCAGGAAGTGCAGCTGTCAGCTGAGGTGATTCGGCGACGCTGTCACTTGGTGAGGAGGTATCTGGTTCTTTAGACTGTGGCTGGTGAGCAGTGCTTTGGGTGCTTGGTTCGGTCGGAGGGCAGTCAGAAAGGATGTTGGGTGCAGGCCTTACACTTAGTCATAAGGAGTCTGGCCTGTCCCTCTTGTCTCCCTTGCGAGGTTTCTTCAGAATGAGTTCTTTCAGAATCCTCAGGATCTCTGCTGACTCAGACGAAGCTGCACTGTTTTGCTCTGGTGAGTGCTCAGACTTGGATTTGTTCGGGGCGTGTCGCGAGTCGTTCCGCCACTGGCTGTCTGGGCTGGATGCTCTGGCCGATGAAGGTCGGCCATTTCTGGGCCGCCGGCTGGCATCCCACGTGGCTCCACCCTTTGGGTGGTTAGACGGATGTGGCTTGTCCCAGAATCTTTCAGAGCACCCGGTCTGGTGCTTAGGATGGGCACCATCCCAGTTGTGCTGCTCTCTGCTGGCTTGGAACGATCTTGACTCTGAAAAAAATTTGAAAAGTCTGTCACTGTGGTGTTGCTGGGCGCCCTCTAGAGCCAGCTCTGAACGGTGATCAGAGACAGGGCAAATTATTGGATTTCTCACAGTCTTTTCAGAAGCAGTCTTTTGCTTGGCATAAGCTTTATGGGCTAAGTCCCATAGCTGTTGGGACATGCTACATGGGTAGGCCAGGACTCCTAAGTGATGGGTTACTGTTGGATGCATATTTTGAAGGAATAGAGTTCTGAAGTTGAAATCCTCCTCCATCCCTGGCTCGTTCTGTGCTCCAAAGTAGGCCTGTCGGAGTCGGTTGTAGTAGGCCTGTGGGGTTTCCAGTCAGCCCTGTCTCAGGTCCATGGTGCTGATGATCCCTCGGTCTGAGTCAGGGTCCGAAAACTCTCTAATCAGGGCCTGACGCAGCTGTTGGTAGTCTGATTCGACGGTCTCAGGTTGCCGATCAAGGAAACTCCGCACATCACGGCTGGACGTGCTTCGGAGTAGATATAATCTGTCCCATGTGGTCACGTTAGCCACAGTTTGCAAGTGAAAGTCTATGTCCTGCAGGTAGGTGTGACCTCCTGCAGGGTTTGGGGTGAAATTTGGGATGTTTCTGGTCAGCTTGTAGAGTTCTTGGGGAGCCATGGCGTGACTAGGGGCACGGATTTTCTGGACGGGCTCCCACCCCTTTGCTGCTGATGGGGGCTCTTGGAAGCTGGCTGGTGACATCTTGAGCAGTGGGCTTTTACCCCCCTTTTGAGCTCGGAACTCTTGACTGGGAGGCATGGGCCCACTTGTCAGGGGAAACTCTGTGTTGTGTGATTCCCCTTGCTGGTCACTCTGCAGTCTGTAAGTGTACTTCAGTTCTCTGTGAACAGTTTCAAGTTCTTCTTTTAAATAGTCTTTTTGTTGAACCAAATCATGGATTTTGGCACGGGCCATTTGTAAGTGGTTTTCACAGGTTTTGGCCTTACCGCCCCTTTCTTTCAGTTCAATTTCTGCTCTTGCTAGGAGAGCTTCACCTCGTTGGAGTTTTTCTCTTAGTTCCTCTTTGGATTCTTTCTCCAACTGCTCTCTGTGCTCTGTCTCTACACAAAGCTCTGCCAGGGCATTTTGAAGTCTCTCCACTTCCTCCTGAAGCTGTGAGTCCATATCATCCTCTTTCCCGTGCTGGTCCTGGGCCTCAAGGAGTAGCTGATCAAGATGACTCTGCGCGTGGGCCTGGTTGCTCCGGGCCTCCTCAGCCTGGAGCTTCAGCGCTGCTGCTTCTTGCTCCAGGTGGATGTTGCTCTTTTCGCTGAGCGATGAGGTTGTGGGCGAGGCCCCCGACAATCTTGGCCCATTCTTTGTAGTTGTAGTTCTGGGTTGGATCGTGGGCCATCAGCCGGTTCAAGTCGTCGTCCAGCTGCTCTTGGCTCAGGTGCTGCAGGTCACCGGCGGCTTTAAGCAGGAACGCAGTCGTCATGACGCTCAGCCAGGTCTCGACGTGATCCCAGTGGGCGGTGGGGCTGGATGAACGGGACATACTGGCTCACTGCAGGCAAGAGAAAGACAACACAAAAGAGGCCAATGCAAGTCCGTGTAGGGTTTAGCGAGCTATGTGACTGTTTAATTTGTGTGTGTAATTTTGACTAACTGGTGCAGACAGTTAGTGAAACCTAGGCCGAGCACCTATTGTCTTGGCCGTGAGTGGCCAGGTGGGACCGATTTATGTGGGTGAGTGTCAGATCTAAATAACGATTTTGACAGTGCGGTAGCCTAGTGGGTCATTTAATGACACTGGCTGCTTGTTCGTCAATCTATTATTCAGCTTTCCTTGATGGCTCTCATAGGTTCTGTCTTTAGGTGAACTGAAAGAAAACAAAACAACCGAAAAGCAAATAGAACAGAACAAAATAACCAAAAATAACTAGAAGAAAAGGCATGAAATAAAAAAATTAAACAAAAACAGAACATAGGAAGAGATAGAGAGGGAAAAGTTCTAAGCGTACTACCGCTGCTAGGGTTTATGGCAGGGCCAAATGAGTGGGAGGCGCTGCTGAGCTATAAAGCCTAGGGGGATGGTATGGCTTAAGAGAGGAAGGTTGGGCCAAACACTTAAATGACCGGGGAATATGTATATTCTATGGCTTACAATAAGTGAATGGGCTTTACCTTATTTACTATGCCTGGGGTGAATTGGGGTCATTCAGGTGAGAATCAGTGGTGAGGTCAATCTCACCAGCAGTCCCGGACACTCGACTGCGGTGTTCCCGGATCCTCGTCCCCCTGGTACCACGGTGCGCCCACTCAAACAGCTTGTGACTTTTAGCACAACTGGGCAGCACTCAGTCAGACTGCAGGGTCAAAATTGGGTTTCCTCTGAAACCCCTTTGGAGTCCAAACCAGAGTAATTAACCAAAATTGCTCTTGTGGTCAGCTGGACTCGTTGACTTCTCCCTGGAGTGCCCGAATTGCTGATGTCGGCTGCGTGCCGCCGCCAATGGTACGAGGAGAGAGGTGTCCGAGATTCACACACGGCCAGTGTCAGTTACGCCGGCCAGGTGACTCCACTCACCGGTACCCAACCTGAAGATAACCGTCGCTTCACCACCGAGCACTAGGGGATGTACTACCTGTAAGTACACAAATGGCTGAACAAGTGAAACGTAACGTCAACTTAAGCTTAAACTTGTTTAAACCAAATTTAAATAATTAGGTAAAGTAAGAGAGGTAAGAGATTATTTACCAAATAGTGCTAAAAACACAAAGAATGATGATAATATTGGTAATTATCAGAATAACCTTGAAAAAGGGAGAAATAGAAATAAATCTATTCAAAAATGGAGCCAAAGGAGAAGAGAGTCGAAAGCCAAACTATATGAGAACGCCCAGTAGGGGGCGTGCTACTGATACGTGGCTATCACAGGCTGAACAGAGAAGGCTTAATTTAAATTTAAGTTCAAACTTGTTTAAACTAAATCTAAATAGGTGCAGAGTACTAGAATGGTACCAAATGAAAATGAAGTAATGATATGAAAAAAAAAACACTAAAAGGGAAAATAGAAGCAAAATAATTCAAATTGAAACAACAGGTGAAAAGAAGGAAAAGCTGACTTAGCAGAGAATGTCACAGAGGGGCATGCTCCCACTAAGTAACATTAATGGCTGAAATGAGAACTTAATTTAAATTCAAGTTTAACCTTCGTTTAAACCAAATTTAAATAAGTGTGGGAAGTCAGCGAAACAGAAAGATTGAATAATATCAAATAATAGTAATAACAGGAAATAAATGATAATTATAATAATAATCATAATAGTAACCAAATAAAATAACCAAAATAGAAATGAGTTCACTTGACAAACGAGAGAGAGAAAAGAAAAGAAACATCCGCATATGCCCACACGATGGCGTAGTTGAGTCCACACCAAGCAGTGAGGCCGGGGGGTGTGCGTAATTTGAGAGGTGTTGGACACCTGACAGGTGTTAGTCAGAGGTATTACGACACTTTTCAAAGGGTGATTTAAATTTGAGTGTCCGAAAAGAGGAACTGTTTTTCCTCTTCCTAAACACGTCGATTTATTGCATCAATCACGAGTGAGAATAGAATTTGTTTTCAAATCTCCTTTTGTGCCAATTTGTAGCACAAGAGTGTGTGGCCGGATTTCTTTTACCGCACGTACACGAAAATGTATGCAACAGAATGTTTTTTTCCTGTTACGAATTTTAACTTGATCAAGGTTTAAAATACTCCCATTTACATATCAATCAGACACTGGCCAGCAGTTTTTCTGATTGATTTGCGTAAGGTATGGCTTAGTTAGCTACTCTAAGCTTTAACCTAAAGGAGTGAGATCGCTTAGTTGAATAACATTGATACACCGACGCAATGAATCAACTTTAACGATACATTAATAAGGCCTTTACAAAGAAGAAGTGAGGAACATCGCTCAAATCATTATTTTAATCACGCTGAAAGAAGATTTCTTCGTTCTTACAGGCGGGTTTGATAATATTAAAATGTGCTGTAAAGAGGTTTCTCTTCTCTTCACATAAACAATTTTAATATTATGAACTGCAGTTTATTTTAACAATTAACAGTGACTAAAATGTTTGACAAATAGCCGCTGTTAACATACTGAACTGAAATCAGCTTTGGGCCTTTCAGTATCAGATACGTGAGTTCTCATCTGCGACTTATCTCACTCTCTGAAGCGTGCATACAAAAACAAAAATTAATACCAGTAATATACACATAAAACTGACACTGTTGCTCACAAAACAAAGTTTAAAATGTTGCTCGAATTTTTCTCCACCAAATATACTGTAGCGACTCAGCTACATGTGTTAATAAATTAAATTAGCTCAATAGGGAATTATGGGTATTGATATTTAATTATTTATAATTAATCGTAACATGTTATGATCAAATTATAAATCTCCAAATCACCCAAAAGGGAAATACCTAGCCTACCTATACAATATATATATTGTACAAGTATTTGTACAATATATATATATATATATATATATATATATATAGTTAACAACAATGGATTGCAATTAACTACGAATACATATTCTTTCTATCAAATCTTCAGGAAGATTATCCTTCTGCCGCGAAGAATAACTTTCTGAACTAGATATTAATTAAAGTATTCAACGATATATGCAGGCTTGTAGCAAGATCTAAACATTAAAGTGACTATGTTTTGTGAGCAGCAACAATGACAATCAAACGTGGATACAATGGTTTTAATAATTGATACTACGAATACGACTATATGAAGAATACATATATGTACAGAATAATGAAAAGTAGAGAAAGAAAGAAAGAAAGAAAGAAAGATCAAGAATGGCAATTTCACAAACAAGTAACCCGAGAGAGTCAGCAAAGAATAATATCACCTTAAACGGGCACAAATCTAAAGCTCGATAGAATTTATACTTGCATGGGTTTCTTTTGTGCTGAGTATAAGAGGATGCGTGCGAGGCTTCTTTGAGCTGGAGCTTCTCTCTCTTCCGGAGATCGTGTCTCCGATCCGCGGGAAGTTTAAAGGTAGCTTGAGCGCGAGTGTTGCCGAAAAAGGGAGAAAGAGAAGATCGTCTCGTCTGAGTTTTTGGAATTTGACTGAGCGCTGAGATAATCGCGCAGAGATGTTAGTGCCTGGCCGAACTTCAAAGGATCCAACCAACTAGACTGAGCTGCATAGCCAGGGCCTGAGCCCCTCCGGCCAGGGGACGAGCCGAGATGAGATGAAGGGAGGAAGATGCGAAGTTGACTGAGCAAAGATATGCTTGTGTTATTGTCCTTTAAAGCCCATTAGCATATGCCCATCTTTCCTGAAATGGCCAATCATAGGTGTGGACTTTAGGCGGGAGAGAGTCCCTTTGTCTTGGTTTACAACCTAATGACATGTCCTTACGATGATTTCAGAATTAGTACAGTTTTACTCCCAAGGGCTAAACATACTAATGAAGCATCTCGTAATCACATACTGTGCACCGTTGATTAAGAAAATGAAAGAGGAACATTTAGGTACCAAACAAGCTTTGGCTTGAAGGTATAAAAGCAGAAATACATCCTTTACACATTAATACAAGCATTTAAAATGACTTTAACATTACACACATCATGACTTCGTAGAGTATACTCCAGAATATAGTATACTCCAGTATACTCTAGACACTCCAGATGCTACATTATATATGCAAAGACGGTACACTCATCATATTACTATAAATGGGAGAAAGAGCAAGAAGCAATATTGTCATAGAAACAGTCCTGAGACACACGCTTGGGGATGCCCATTGGCTGGTCCAGCCTGAAATATAAGCATTTAAAGCTATTTGAGCATAAGAAACAACATTTAATGGGACAGTTGATGTCAGATTTCAGCAGAATATAGCTTCACCAAGCAAACCTCCCCATGGATAAAACTGAACCCATGCAGATAGGACAAACTCGTTTGCTGCCCACTTCATGTATAGAAGTACAGATAATTTCCTCTACGAGTACCATAATTTCTAAGGCCCTACTTGACTCTGGTGCCGCAGGCAGTGTTATTGATGAAGATTTGGCTTGACAATATGAGATACCACTAATCCCCATTGAATCTCCCTGGGCAGTGGCAGCACTAGTTGGACGTCTCTGGGAACCGGTCACGTCCAGTTCCACCACAGACATCACTCTACAAGTTGGAATTCTACACACAGAACAAATATGCTTACCTCATCCGTTCCCCTCACAATCCAGTCATTGGTCTGCCTTGGCTTCAGAAACACAATCCTTCGGTTTTATGGTGAGAGAAACAAATCGCCGGGATTCCACTTGTTCCACTTGTCTGTCCAATTGTTTAAAGCCAGTCTCACCCATGTCCATTGGAACCACGACCATCAAAGTCGAATCTACGCCAGTGCCAAATTTGCCCTCTGAATGCTCTGACCTCATTGAAGCTTTTAGTAAAACCATGGCCTCACAATTACCACCGAGCCAGCGAATGTGCCATTGAACTTATGCCTGGCATCACTCCGCCCTGAGGAAGAATCTTCCCAAAATATATATCTGAAGCCCAAGCTATGAAGGTATACGTCGACGAGGAATAGGCAATGGGTTTCATTTGATCATCCACATCACCAGCTGAGGCTGGATTCTTCTTTGTGGGCAAGAAGGACGGTGGACTCTGCCCTTGTATTGATTACCATAGTCTCAATGAAATAACTGTCAAGTTTCACTATCCATTACCTCTAGTCCCAGCAGGCAATTGAGAACAGCTAAATTCTTCACCAAACTCGACCACCACAGTGCATACAACCTTATTCACATTCTGTGAGGGGGGGCGAATGGAAGACGGCCTTTTCCACAGTAGTACTAGGCACTATGAATATCTCGTTATGTCGTTTAGATTGGCCAAAAGTCCATCAGTGTTTTAGTCATTCATAAACGATGTGTTCAGGGACATGTTAAATCAATGGCTGATTGTTTACATTGACGACATCTTAATATACTCTGACACCTTAGAAGAGCACATTAAACATGTCAGAGCAGTCCTGAAATGCCTATTTGAGCACCAACTGTACGCCAAGGCCAAAAAATTTGAATTCCACCAGACATCCAACTCCTTAGGTTACATCATCAGTTCTGAGGGGGTAGCTATGGATGGGTGGTGTTGAATTGGCCTCAGCCTACCACGGTGAAAGAGCTACAACGATTCCTAGGGTTCGCTAACTTCTATAGATGATTCATCAGGAACTTTATCACAATCACAGCCCCAATCACCTCCATGCTAACCCTGCTG
Organism: Coreius guichenoti; assembly: GCA_039654105.1. Classification (NCBI taxonomy): domain Eukaryota; kingdom Metazoa; phylum Chordata; class Actinopteri; order Cypriniformes; family Gobionidae; genus Coreius; species Coreius guichenoti. The sequence goes on from CM077171.1 coordinate 3,484,165, forward strand.
AAAAATCCAGCATGCTGGCATCCAGTAAACCAGAAACCAGCATCCCATGCTGGGATCCAGTAAACCAGCAACCAGCATCCTATGCTGGGATCCAGTAAACCAGCAACCAACATCCAATGCTGGGATCCAGTAAAACAGCAACCAGCATCCCATGCTGGGATCCAGTAAACCAGCAACCAGCATCCCATGCTGGGATCCAGTAAACCAGTAACCAGCATCCAATGCTGGGATCCAGTAAACCAGCAACTAGGCTTGCTTCGATAGTCGGTGTTGCCGGTGTTACCGGTGTTCAGGTGAAACACCAGTTACATCACTTGCCCACCGCGGCACCGCCCCCCACCGTCGTTTTGATTTTTATAGTAATAAAATCATTTAGTTCAGTTAGAGAACAGACACTACAATTAAAAACTGAACGTGTCTGCTCAATACAGTGTGAGCCGAACGAGAGTCGCAGCACAAACGCAGCAGGAGTCAGATTTTATTCATCACGAGTGAGGAGATGACTGACAAGATGATCGCGGAAGATTTGGCTTCAAAGCTAAATGTAAAAGTGCCTATTTAAGTGAGTTTGTCATTATAATGTTTTGTTGTTGTGTTTTTCATTAAGAATAATAGGCTAATGAACCCACAATTCAAGCAACCCGCCCCCGAATTGGCGCTAATTCTAAACCGAAACTAAAATGAGCACGGCCGTGCAGTCATTCATTCACGGCCGCACAGGTGCACGCATTTACGGCCACACTGTCATTCACGGTGCGTGTCCACTGGCGCGTTTTCAGTTCATGCCTGAAAACACTCGCTTTGCTCCGCACCGTTATGAATGCCCGAGCAGTTGTGCTCATTTTTACTTTCGGTTTAGAATTAGTGATTTAAAAGCCCTCGCCGGTGATACCGGTATTACCGGTGTTGTCACACGTCGATTAACCGGTGGGAAAATTTCCTCACCGTCACATCCCTACCAGCAACCAGCATCCTATGCTGGGATCCAGTAAACCAGCAACCAGCATCCTATGCTGGGATCCAGTAAACCAGCAACCAGCATCCCATGCTGGGATCCAGTAAACCAGCAACCAGCATCCAATGCTGGGATCCAGTAAACCAGCAATCAGCATCCTATGTTGGGATCCAGTAAACCAGCAACCAGCATCCCATGGTTTACTGGATCCCAGCATAGGATGCTGGTTGCTGGTTTACTGAATCCCAGCATGGGATTCTGATTGCTGGTATGCTGGTCCCTGGCTTGGGATGCTGGTGTGCTAATGGAGCAGCATATGTTGTCTTTTGGGTGCTGGTATGATCCCAGCAAGACCACAACAAAACTTGTGTATGTGTTAAAGAGAAGAGATGGGCAGAAACACAACAACTAAATGACTTACAGCTACACAGCCTTAGATGAAATCAACTGCCAAAAAAATTAATATCTCACCAGAGGATGATTAAACTACTTCAAAAACAGCATTACCATATTCGTTTATTACAGACCAGTTTGGCTTTATATCTTTCATATGATACATGTACAAATGTTGGTGAAGCCATTTAGTTGGGCACTTGGCCATTGACTTTGGTTGAATTAATTATTTTTAAGCATTTGTTGAAAGTGCCTGATATCAATATTGTCTACATTATTTCATGCTCCTGACTTCAATGACATACCTTTTACTATGTGAAGTTTTTGGAATCAGTGACTGACAGCTGGATTTTGACAAAAGTGAGTTCCCAAATGAGTATGAAAGTCTTCAAAAACAGCAACTTTCAGTTTTGAACTTTCATTATCAAGTTGTTATTAACTGTGCCATTATAATAACTCTTCTCATTACCTCTGTTATTGAACAAACCGCTTATGGTTATGCTTTTACTAGGCATTTTTCTTGGTTTTCATATCACTTAAATGTTTTTGTTTTGCAATGTACACAAGCTGATTTAGCTGATTTTAACTCCTGAGATAATTCCTTTGATGCTTTGAAACATTTTACCAGTTTACAGTGACATTGATTAATAATGTAATAACTTTAAGTACCTGGAATGATTGCACACACACTTGTTCCCCATTTCATGGACTATTTAAGCACGTTAGGCTCAGTGCGAAGTCTTGTTTTGCCTTTGCTAACATTTCTGAGCATTCCCACGATTGTCTTGCCTGGTTTTGACCATTTTTCATTATTGTTATCACGAGTCTTGCTGCCTGCCTTTTGACCCTGCCTCTGGATATTGTATTTGTCTGATCCTCTGCCTGTTATGACCACAATTACTGCTCTGTCTACATTGCTGTTGTTATTCGACCCATGCCTGTCTGTACACTGACTCTGCTGTTGTTAATAAACTGCCCATGGATCTTAATCCTAGTTCGCCTGAGTCATCATTACAGTTAATTGCAATTAAATGAAAATGTATTATTATTTACATTTATTTTAAATGGAATTAGCTGAACTTTAGAGTGCTTTTGAAACCCACCTAAATATATCTTTATATGTAATTTCATAATAACTTGGTAAGTGTTCTGCCAAAATATATTAACTTGAAATGTAATATCAAATAACACACTAACACAGTTAAAATTATATTCAAGTACTTTACATGAGCTGTAGTATGTTAGTCAACACATCAAAACAAGTGTATTTTAAAGCACAACAAAAGATTATAATAACATTTAAAATATAACTTTAATCTAACATTATTACAAATTGGACTTTTTAAAAGTCTACTTAAGTGTGTTAAGAAACAGTCATGAAAGTGTACTCTCTTAAGTACACTTAAGTGGGGGCTTTTATTTCTTTAATATTATATTATCTGCAAGTATAATTTTTTTTAAACGCTAGATGTACACATTCAATACAATTAAGCACATTTCTTTTTCACACAGGCTCCCACCATATGGTTATATAAAGAAATTTTGTGCTAAGGGCAGAGGTTTATACAGTGGGGAGAACAAGTATTTGATACACTGCCGATTTTGCAGGTATTCCTACTTACAAAGCATGTAGAGGTCTGTAATTTTTATCATAGGTACACTTCAACTGTGAGAGACGGAATCTAAAAAATCCAGAAAATCACATTGTATGATTTTTAAATAATTAATTTGCATTTTATTGCATAACATAAGTATTTGATCACCTACAAACCAGTAAGAATTCGGGCTCTCACAGACCTGTTAGTTTTTCTTTAAGAAGCCCTCCTGTTCTCCACTCATTACCTGTATTAACTGCACCTGTTTGAACTCGTTACCTGTATAAAAGACACCTGTCCACACACTCAATCAAACACACTCCAACCTCTCCACAATGGCCAAGACCAGAGAGCTGTGTAAGGACATCAGGGATAAAATTGTAGACCTGCACAAGGCTGGGATGGGCTACAGGACAATAGGCAAGCAGCTTGGTGAGAAGGCAACAACTGTTGGCGCAATTATTAGAAAATGGAAGAAGTTCAATCTCCCTCAGTCTGGGGCACCATGCAAGATCTCACCTCGTGGGGCATCAATGATCATGAGGAAGGTGAGGGATCAGCCCAGAACTACACGGCAGGACCTGGTCAATGACCTGAAGAGAGCTGGGACCACAGTCTCAAAGAAAACCATTAGTAACACACTACGCCGTCATGGATTAAAATCCTGCAGCGCACGCAAGGTCCCCCTGCTCAAGCCAGCGCATGTCCATGCCCGTCTGAAGTTTGCCAATGACCATCTGGATGATCCAGAGGAGGAATGGGAGAAGGTCATGTGGTCTGATGAGACAAAAATAGAGCTTTTTGGTCTAAACTCCACTCGTCGTGTTTGGAGAAAGAAGAAGGATGAGTACAACCCCAAGAACACCATCCCAACCGTGAAGCATGGAGGTGGAAACATCATTCTTTGGGGATGCTTTTCTGCAAAGGGGACAGGACGACTGCACCGTATTGAGGGGAGGATGGATGGGGCCATGTATCGCGAGATCTTGGCCAACAACCTCCTTCCCTCAGTAAGAGCATTGAAGATGGGTCGTGGCTGGGTCTTCCAGCATGACAACGAGCCGAAACACACAGCCAGGGCAACTAAAGAGTGGCTCCGTAAGAAGCATCTCAAGGTCCTGGAGTGGCCTAGCCAGTCTCCAGACCTGAACCCAATAGAAAATCTTTGGAGGGAGCTGAAAGTCCGTATTGCCCAGCGACAGCCCCGAAAACTGAAGGATCTGGAGAAGGTCTGTATGGAGGAGTGGGCCAAAATCCCTGCTGCAGTGTGTGCAAACCTGGTCAAGAACTACAGAAAACGTATGATCTCTGTAATTGCAAACAAAGGTTTCTATACCAAATATTAAGTTCTGCTTTTCTGATGTATCAAATACTTATGTCATGCAATAAAATGCAAATTAATTACTTAAAAATCATACAATGTGATTTTCTGGATTTTTGTTTTAGATTCCGTCTCTCACAGTTGAAGAGTACCTATGATAAAAATTACAGACTTCTACATGCTTTGTAAGTGGGCAAACCTGCAAAATCGGCAGTGTATCAAATACTTGTTCTCCCCACTATACATGAAGATAATTCTATAGATTGGATTAAATTCAATTTAATTAAATTAAATTACATTTGTATAGATTATAATTCCATTAGACTTCACTTTCATTGTGCAAAACACAGTATATTATAGCATCTATCTTATGATCATTGTAGTGCAGAAGACAGCGGATAGTTGACACATAACATTCAATCAATCAATAGCATGATTTTAGGTCAATACGTATCCTCAAAGGTCCAGGAAGGTTTTAAGTGTGCTAATAATATGAGCTGTGCGCATCACAGCATATTAAATAACTTTTAGACCCTTTATTTGCACTTTTCGAATATTTTCTTCATTTTTATTTAAAGTTTATGCCGGTTTCAGACTAGCTACACAGTATTTTGTCTGTTAAGATCAGTCACTGTGTCAGATGGACAACAAGCATGTCAGACTACACATTGCTTCCCGACCAATCATCGATTGCCGCATGGCCGTCGGAACCATTATATGTGGGTGATTTTATCGTCTCTAATTCAGCCGTCTCTGTTCACCTACCATTAACCGATAAACACTTTATTATTAAACACACGTTAGACACTTTATTTCCTCTTTTCGAATATATTCTTTATTTTTATTGACAATAAATGCCTTTCTAATCTGATATGTGATGGGAAAAGGGAGTAGAGCAAATTCGGCAAAAGGCGGATTTGAACCTCGGGTCGATTTGCGTCAAAACTTTCTGCCATGTGCCTTACCCCTATACTATTGCTGCTATAGATAACTTGGAGTCTTCCATAATTTTGTCTGACCCAACCAGACGTTTAGTAAACAAGGCGGGCTATTTGCACTTAATGCAAATGGCATTTACTCCAGTAAAAATTTTCTGGGGAGGACCCACCTACATTTTTTTTGCTTCCAACGCCCATGGATTTCCATCTTTAATGACGTGTGTGAAGGCGGAACTAGTGACTGACATCCGGAAACAAGAGTGTAAACAAATAATGGTTGAACTAGCCTAATGCTAATTCCAGTGCTCACCGGGTTACTGAAGCTCCTCCGTTATCGTTCGCCAGCATTTATCTTTTTTCACTCTGTCGTGGTCGTCCCTCGAGGAAACATCCTAAAGGCAGGAGTATTGTTGCCATAGCTCCATGTACCTTTCCTCCATTGCATAATTCAGCTTAGCAGCACCAATACCATCGTCTCGCTTTCTTTCGTTTCGTCATGTTTGAAAGAGCTTCTGTGCTCCTATTGGTCAATGTCACAGATGTGACGGAACCCGTCGTGGTGGACCGAAAAAAATTAAACGTGCTAGTGTTGTGAAGGGTTGCAGATGCGGAGTAAAGGCCAAAGTATACTTCACTTTGTACGCGTACACGAGGGTCAGCGTACAGTGCGCGTGATGCGAATTTCGTCATCAGATGAGTCATCAGGTTGCACATGCGCATTTTTTACAGTATTTACATGGGTTGTAACTCGTGGCGAGAGATTCCTCAAAACTGTGCATGCGTTGAACGCCTGTGTACACGTACGAGTCAAAAGAAGTATACTTTGCAAGGCTGTGCATTCGACTGTGCGCATACACTCGCGTACACGTAAAAAGTATACTTTCGGCTTCAGTTGTCGTCTACTATGACAGACTATACAAGATGAAATGATCAATTCTTGCGTCCCAACGCCCATTGTCATTTACGAATCACCACAACACCCTATGTCGAATGGATTGTGCCAAAACCAGGCCAATTTTGTGTAGTCTGAACCCGGCATTAGATGAAGTCAAATGGTCTGATGCCATCAGATGTCATTGGTTCCCATGTGACTGATCGTGACCTTGCAAAGTATGAAAAATTCACCAGAGGGGAAGATTTAAAGGGTTCGTTCATCTTCAGAACACAAATTAAGATATTTCTGATGAAATCCGAGAGCTCTCTGACCTCCATAGACAGCAATTTAATTAACACTTTCAAGGACAAGGAAGGTAATAAAAACATTGTTAAAACAGTCCTCCATTGGTTTAACCTTAATGTTATGAAGCGATGAGAATACTTTTTGTGCACAAAAACAAACAAAAATAACAACTTTATTCAACAATTTCTTCACGTCTATGTCAGTCTCCTAAGCTGTTGACGTAGTAAATACAGTGCAGCGCTTCAGAGCTACGCCAGAACGCCGGTGATGTTTGAACCACTGGAGTCACATGGACTATTTTAACGATTTAAATTGATGTCTATGGAGGTCAGAGAGCTCTCGGATTTCATCAAAAATATCTTCATTTGTGTTCTGAAGATGAACGAAGGTCTTACGGGTTTGGAACGACATGAGGGAGAGGAATTAATGACAGAATTTACATTTTTGGGTGAACTATCCCTTTAAAATGTTTCAAAATGTTACTTCTATGGTGCTTTTTTCCTTTCTACAGCTTGGCAGAATAAAACACCATTCATTTTTATTATTTGGAAAACAGGTTTAGACATTAATGAGCATATTTGTTAGCTGGATGAATATAAACTTCAACTCTATCTTAAACTGTGCATTATTTAAATGATCTATTCTTACTGAATGATAACAGCCTCTAAACTGCACTGCCCATAAACAGCATGAGAGTCCTGTCATTAAAACAATCAGTGCATCTATTAATCCTGTGCTAATCATTTATGAATTTATTATCCTGTTCATCGTAAAAGCTGCAGGGCTACTGTATATCATGTTATGTGTATCACTCTCAGAAGGAAAAAAAAGAAAAACTTCAGAGCGCCGGTGACTCAGGAATGTAAGACAGGAATGTCGTTGAGTAACCAAAAAGGGGGTTTGACTGAAAACAATGTCTTTGTGTTTTCGTTCAAGGCTCTAGTCACGCAAACCTCCAGAAACTCTCCTGCGCGGTACACAAGAAAGAGATCGAGTGCCTGTAACTGACAGAGTTGCGTGCGGCTCAGGTACCCCTGGGTTGTGCTGGACTCCAGCCAGAAGAGGTGTTGCTTTCAAAGCAAGTGCTGGATCAGGGAACGTATTAACTGGTTCCATAGCACTAGTTATTTAGCTTTTATCCAAAACAACTTCCATTACAATTATGGGGACAGTCACCATGAAATAATCTCAGGTTATGTTCAAGAACACAGTGGTAATTGTTTATTGATCAAACTTGCTAAGCTTTCAAGTAGTGGTAGATTGATACACTATATTGCCAAAAGTATTGGGCCACCCCTCCAAATCATTGAATTCAGGTGTTCCAATCACTTCCATGGCCACAGGTGTATAAATCAAGGACTAGGCATGCAGACGCTACAAATATTTGTGAAAGAATGGGTCGCTCTCAGGAGCTCAGTGAATTCAAGCGTGGTACCGTGATAGGTTGCCACCTGTGCAATAAGTCCATTCCTGAAATTTCCTCACTACTAAATATTCCACGGTCAACTGTTAGTGGTGTAATAACAAAGTGGAAGCAATTGGGAACAACAGCAACTCAGCTACGAAGTGGTAGGCCACGTAAAATCACAGAGCGGGGTCAGCGCATGCTGAGGTGCACAGTGTGCAGAAGTCGCCAACTTTCTGCAGAGTCAATAGTAACAGACCTCCAAACTTCATGTGGCCTTCAGATTAGCTCAAGAACAGTGCGTAGAGAGCTTCATGGAATGGGTTTCCATGGCCGAGCAGCTCATCCAAGCGTGGGATGCAGTGGGGTAAAGCACGCCGTCACTGGACTCTAGAGCAGTGGAGACCTGTTCTCTGGAGTGACCAATCACGCTTCTCTGTCTGCCAATCCCATGGACGAGTCTGGGTTTTGGCGGTTGCCAGGGGAACGGTACTTGCCTGACTGCATTGTGCCAAGTGTAAAGTTTGGTGGAGGGGGGATTATGGTGTGGGGTTGTTTTTCAGGGGTTGGGCTTGGCCCCTTAGTTCCAGTGAAAGGAACTCTTAATGCTTCAGCATACCAAGACATTTTGGACAATTTCATGCTCCCAACTTTGTGGGAACAGTTTGGGGATGGCCCCTTCCTGTTCCAACATGACTGCGCACCAGTGCACAAAGCAAGGTCCATAAAGACATGGATGAGCGAGTTTGGTGTGGAGGAACTTGACTGGCCTGCACAGAGTCCTGACCTCAACCCGATAGAACACCTTTGGGATGAATTAGAGCGGAGACTGCGAGCCAGGCCTTCTCGTCCAACATCAGTGCCTGACCTCACAAATGCGCTTCCAGAAGAATGGTCAAAAATTCCCATAAACACACTCCTAAACCTTGTGGAAAGCCTTCCCAGAAGAGTTGAAGCTGTTATAGCTGCAAAGGGTCGGCCAACTCCATATTAAACCCTACGGATTAAGAATGGGATGTCATGTAATGTGCGTGTAAAGGCAGACGTCCCAAAACTTTTGTCAATATAGTGTATATTGGCAATTAATTAATTACTTTTACATTTTTATCAGCGTTAATCATTTTTACATTTTAAAGCGTTAGTCTGATAACTACCATATTTGGCCATTTAACATTTAAGAAGTTGTTGTTTAGCCTAGTGTTCCAAAGTCTAGCGATAGTCTTGTTAATGAATAATGCACATTTTCAATTTAAAATTTTTTACATTGAGAAACGTAATCATTCTTATTTGCTAGCATTAAATGTATGTAATTACAGAATATGCAAAGGTCTTCAAAACAAGCTTATTTATATCTTTTGCTATTCATGCAAGTGAAAAAGTCTTACAAAAGACAGAGATTTGATCTCAGCGGCATCGAGTCAGTCTGGGATTATGGGAAGAGACCGAAGCGATTGACTAACGCCTAAAGAAATCCACAGAAGAACTGATCTATTGAACAGCAATGTTTCTATGATGATGCCACATGAATTATTATTTTTATTAATCCAGTATCTGAAATCATTGTAATTGTAAATAATGTTTACAATTTGACTGATCCTAATCCCAAATCCACTCCTCATTTTAGCAATTCATCTCAGATGTGGGAAATGAAAGCATGTCTGGAGCTGACGGAAGAACATTAATGAAATCATGATTCACCCTTTTGTGTCCTGTGACGACAGCTGATCTTATCTTACTCACGCTCATCTGCTCACACGCGATGCTGTCATTAACTCCAAAACATCAATGGATTGAGAAACTGCCTATTCATAATCGATTCATAATAACATGTTGAAGTATATTGGACACTCTTGCAAGGTTTTTATTTTGGTAAACAATGCAATCTTAAGCACAACAGAGCAGTCCAATATACAATAAATTTATACCCTTGTGCGTCCTCAATAGACATATTAAAAATACATTTTACATTGTGCTGGCATTCAGAATAACAACACGCTTGTTCGTGCGATATTACTCATGGTTAGGCTTTTTTTATTTACATCAAAGGAAATTTTTTTTAGGTACAATGTGCTTATTGTGTTCATGTTGTATTGCTATCAAGGTGAGATGCGGGTAAGGTTAGGGACGGGTTTTGGTGGTATGGGGAGGTTTAAAGGCACAATATGTAATTTTTCACCACTAGAGGTCGCTTATTCAAAACAAAGGCGTAGCTTGATGACGCCTTGATTTTGCGGAATCATGGGAGTTGTTGTCTTCACCTCTACAGCCGGTGGTAAAGAATCCGACGGGACTCGGGCAGAAATCATATTCATGGATGAGCTAATGTATTACAGATTTATTAACGTTACTGTAGTATGAAGCAGGGTGGAGCTGAACGAGGCCCCTGGAGCGATTACTAATGAAAGACGAGCGCGACACACGGCTCTAGAGCAGTGGAGCTTTTATTATGCCGCATGTTTTATCATATAATTATTATGCATATATAAATACACTCCTTCATGTATATATTTAAGAAATATTTGCATGTATATACTATATATATTTATATAATTTATCTTATATATAAATATAAATAGTTTATATATAAATGTAACATTTTTCTTAAATATATACATGCATGTGTGTGTGTATTTATATATACACAATAATTATATACAGTACACACACAGAACTTTTATTTTGGATGCGATTAATCGCTTGGCACTAATATTAAAGTCTTCGGTTTTCCATGGTTTTTACAAAATAAAACCGGAAAAATCGCGTATTTCTCTGGATTTAAACATTCTTGGAAACATTTGTAATAATGTAAGTACACAAGTCAACAAAATATATAACACACTGTTCTGGTGGTTTTTGGATATTTTAATTCAGAAATCTTACATATTGTGCCTTTAAAGGTAGTTTAATTATAGACATATGTAACTACAGAAAAATAATTACATGCAGGTGTTTAAAATGTAAGTAAAACATAAAAAACATGTATGTACACAATATAAGCTCAAAGTAAAGTTAAAGACGCTTAATACATGGGTTTATGTAAGCTAAACTGAATTCAACTAAATTCGGACTACATTTCCCATGGTTCGATGCTGTGTGTGTGAGAGAGAGTGTGTAATATGGGGCTGAGCTGCAGTCTGCCGCTGACAGTCACACTGTGAGCGTGTGTGTGTGAGTATGAGTGTGTGTGCTCGCCTCTCTTACTCTTGACACATTCATTATAGCGAAACACAAGCTCTCATCCGGACCTTCATCTGAGTCTCTCGGTTTAACAGCAGGACGTCGTGCACGAGTGTGTGTGGAGATCTTCATCCGCTGGATGGTGTGAAGATGTGTTTGTAAAGTGTGGCACGTGGGTCGACAGCTTCATTCAGGGAGATAAACCGGATGACTTTCTGGATTCATTCGTCTGTTTGGATGCTAAAGGCTCAGATACGTGCTTTGTGAATGTGACCATGATTAAATCCGCTGTCTTTGGGATACTCGCGTGTCTCTGCACTTCTGGAATAACTTAACATGTGGAATACACTTACAGTAAAAGATGAAGGATTGACAGGAGTAAGAGAAGAAGCAACACATGCTCTGGTAAGTACCCTAAGATAAATCTAATATTGACAGTGGATATGCTTATAACAGCTTCATCAACAACACTAACAAACATGATATTATAGTACAGAACGCACCATTCATTAGAGTAAGTTAATAACCCATTCATATATGTGACCCTGGACCACAAAAAAAACAGTCATAAGGGTCAGTTTTTTGAAATTGAGATTTATACATCATCTGAAAGCAGAATAAATAAGCTTTCCATTGATGTATGGTGTGTTAGGATAGGACAATATTTGGCAAATCTGGAATCTGAGGGTGCAAAAAAATCTAAATACTGAGAAAATCTCCTTTAAAGTTGTCCAAATGAAGTCCTTAGCAATGCATATTAATACTAATAATACATTTTTGATATATTTACGGTAGGAAATATACAAAATATCTTCATGGAACATGATCTTAATATCCTAATGATTTTTGGCATAAAAGAAAAATGAATAATTTTGACCCGTACAATGTATTGTTGGCTATTGCCACAAATATACCCGTGAGACGCATGACTGGTTTTGTGCTCCAGGGTCACATTTTTCATTTGGAAATATGTAATCTGTTAACCATTCTCTAGTATAATACCTATTATGTTAAAGGCAGTGTTAAAGTTACAGTACATGTGCGCTTCACCTGTTTGCCTGTCAATCACAGTTATATCTCTTTTTCTATAGTTTCAACTCGCCATCTATAGTTGATATAGTATATATAATAGCACAGTGTTTCAAACACACAGGACTTCATTTGGGTCTGGTTAGCAAAACTTCAAAACCAAGAGGATTAAAAGCAAAGCAAGCACCATGATAAAGGGACGGCGTTAACATGGCACTTTAAATGCATGAAGTATGTAATGCTTTACAATGTTCTTGTGCCATGGTGTTGATCCATGTCTTCTGCTCTATATTGACACTGACAGCTCTCATCGTACTGATACTGAAGTTCATAATCTCATAGCCATAGTTATTGAAGATATCATTAGTTTAATTTTGGTTGACACTTACGAACACAGAGTGCATCATTTCTGGTTGAACATGTGACTCTTTAACGTATACTGATGCTTCTGTGGCGTAAGGGGCATTTCCTGTCAGGCTCGGGTTGATGACATGCAACATCTCCTCTTTCTTATTTTAAAAGTGTGTGTGTGAGTTGATTGTGGTGTTCAGCTAGTGGACAGTGGGCGCTGTCAGGGTGGATGTGTTTTAAAGCAGCTCTGCCTCGACTCGCCCCTCTTCCCGAGCAGAATTCCCTCTATTGTTGAGCCCTGGACAGAGATCCACTATAACCGCAGTCCCCCACCACCCCTTCCCAGCGTCCCCCTCTCTCAAACACATCTTCTGCAAACAAGACCTCCTTTCTCCTCTGGAGAGGGACCCTATGTCCAACAGCAAGTGACTCTCATGGCCAACCATTGACGATGGGACACTCCCTTCACAAAAGAGGCTGAAGTGTCAATAAAGTTGGTCGGAGAAGCACAGGAATGCCCCTCTCTCCCACCCTGAGAGAGACAAAGAAACACTTTGTGTCAGCCAGGGGGCCCTTGACTAAACACCAGGGCCTTCTCTTCACCCCAACCCTACTCCTCTTCCTCATCCTGTTATCTTAAACAAGGAGTGGGAAGCACGTGTTTGTGTTGTGCTTGCTTTGGTTTGTACCCTTTCCTGGCTCTGTTTACTCCTGGTGTTAAGATGCGTTTTGGTTGATCGGATCACAAGTAGACGAGGGAGACACCGTCCCGTTTACACCTGGTGTTTTAATCCGTCCCTTTCGACCACTTCTGTCCTGATTTCTTTTGGGGAGCCTCTATGAGTGAGTCTGTGCTTGGTACGTTTTTCGCCTTCAAACCAAACTTGGGTTTCCAGCTGAAAAAAATGTAATCCTGTCTGGCTAGTGACCTTCAGTCACCCTGCTGGTTGAACATGGTTGCGTCCCTGTCATAAACAGGTCGGAGTAGGTGTGTGTAGCGCGTGCCTGTGCGCCAGCAGCGCTACAGGTGTTTACGGCGCTGTCATACAATACGCCTGTGGTAAACCACAAGAGAAACGTACAAGAGCGGTCAGGCGCGTGTGCTGGCATTCTGCATCTGTCAGGAACACCATTAACTCCAACGTTTGCATTCAGTTCAGTTGACCACACTTTTCTCTAAACCACAAGGTGTTATTTAGGTAGCCAATTTTATATATTATGGCAATATTCTCTTCAAAGCGTTCCTCGAGCCATGACAATAGTTGAAGTGAAAGAGAAAACTGACCATAAGACAGACCAACTTCTACACATATGATTGTTTGATACACCATTTAACTTCAAGGATGTTTTCTTTCACAAGGGCGTTCAGAGGTGAATTAATGTAGTGATGAACTGAAGTGTGATATTTTTTAAACTTTAGCAATAGAACCAAATATTTTTGTCTGAGGACATGAACAGCTCGCACTGCAAAAAGTATTTTTGACTTGTTTCCAGTCCAAATATCTAAAAACTCTTAAATCAAGATGCTTTTACTAGATAAGTGAAATGACATAAGATATGTTTTCTTGTTTTCTGGGGGAAAAAATCAAACTGAAGTGAGTTTTTGCTTAACTAGAAACAAGATTTCAATCAGAAACACGATTATATATATATTTTTTTTACCCCATTGGCAGATAATTTTGCTTGTTTTAAGCAAAAACTCACTTCATTTTGATTTTTATTTTCAGAAAACAAGAAAAAATATCTTGCGTAATTTTACTTATCTAGTAAAAGCATTTTGATTTAAGACATTTTAGATATATTTGTACTGGAAACGACAAAAAATACTAAATAAGAAAAGCATTTTTTGTGCGGCTAGCGGCTAGCTTTAAATCGCTCTTGCAGCACAGCAGTTTCCCTCACCTGTGCAGTTTAAATTGGTGCTGACAGAGTTCAGTAATCCAGCATAACGTGAGGGGCTGTGAACGGCAGCGGTGGGAATGTAACACAGGTGACAGGAGTGTGTGTGTACAGGCCTAGTGCTGAGCGCCGATCTGCCAAATCTCACATCTGTGCTGTGCATCTCTGATGCTTCAAACAAGAACCTTCAGCAAATGATCAGCAGGAGTTTGAGAGAAGGACTATATGATTAGCAAGGTTTTGTTTCCATGTGCTTTCTAAGAGTCTTTATACTGTGTGTGTGTGTGTGTTCATTGAGTACTCATATACCGCAGTTATAACAAGCAGCGCATTGGACCAAACAATCCATTTTTGTGTGCTTGTATACTCTACGTCTCTCGGTGTGTGTTTAGCGTGGCTCTCGAGTTTGTCTGTCATTTGTTAGCGCTGCGGGAACAATGGGCAGCTTGTCTCTGGGGTGGTGATGCTGGAGAGAGGGGGTCTGGGATCGGCCCGCCTCGGACCAAGAACAAGCGTCTGTCTGATGGAAGGACCTGCTGACCCTTCCTTAGGAAAATGGAACCTTTGTTCAGAGGTGTGTGTGTGTGTGTGTGTTTATGCGGCAGTGTGTGGGAATGTGTCTACAAGTGGGAGAGGCTGAGAAAACCAAATGGCCAGATGAAAGGTCAGAGAACTCAAACTCTGTGTTTCTGTCTATATGTTGCACAAATGGCAACAGCAAGCCAGCAGGTTTTGTAGAAGTTGTAGAGGACCAATAGTGGCTAGTAAATGCAGAATATGTGATGTGTCTTTTTATGGGACTTTCTCAGTCTGGACTTACTAAGCGACCGGTAATTGGCTGTTTTGAGATTGTAAATGTTAGCCACTTCTTGTGTCAGTTTAAAAACTACAACTTCAATTGTTTTTATGTGAAACAAGTGTCCCAAATCAAAGCCTTGTGGACATGTGGCCTCCACGTGAGGTCCTCCAGACCATCAGGAGTCTCAGATGTCGTTTTTGTTTCAGAGGGGTTCTCACGACCGTCCTCTGTACGCTGTGTGCTTTTGCCGAGGCCTCGGTAATGTAGGCTATGTGGACGATTTCTTCCTCACAGTCCATGTGGCGTTACTTCACCAAAGTGTGGAGAGCTATTTGGGACAGAGTCAAACTGTTTTGTTTACTGATGTAACACTTATACACACCTGTCTGTGTTCTGTCATTCAGACAGCTTCACCACACCTTGAATTGAATGTTTTGATCACATCTGTCAGCCTTTAAATGACAAGAATGAGCCTAGGTAGCTGCCTAGACACATGTCTGTCATTTCAAATGAAGTCATGTGAACCCATTTTCTTATCATTTTTAAATAATTTTGACCTGACAGTGTGAGTAATGCTTTTTCCACTCATTGTCTTAAAGGCAGAATTGTGTTAATGAAGGTGTGATTGTGTCAAAGACGACTAGAGACCACTGCCGCTGCTCAAAATCCATCGGTCTCTCTTTCAAACTCAGATATCTTTATGTGAAGAGTATGCTGTACTGTATTGGTGTTTGATTGATGATGTGCTTTAAATGCACTTGAACCACTTTCATGGTTTGTGGGTCCACCTGGTGGCCGGTAAGAGTAACACACACTTCACTTTCAAACAGTGTTTCTAGGGAACCTCCAAGGGGGGCAGAAAGAGGACTTACAAGTATTTTAATTAATATGTTATTAAAATATCGAAATAAATGATAAAATGTAAACTGAAACAATAACCCTCAACAACTAGTTTGTTTTTTATTGAAGAGCATACAGTTGTTGAAATGTCTGGCATCACATAATGAATCCTGGTTAATTAATTTAATATGTCAGTTCATTTAGTTTTGTCATAATTACAGCAGAAGTACAGAAAATATTGAATATTGTTTTGGGAACCACTGGCTTTGAATGGCTCCGTCAGACTGACAGCCAGATGCTTCAATCAGAGCAAATTTAGGAGGATAAAATGTCAATATTTGGTTATCTGTAATCTGACTGTCAATCCAAACAACCTACTGTGTGCAGGTATTTTAACTACTCATTAGTGCTTCCCTCTACCTACACATTTTTTGACAATTTAATTAATTTCTTATTATTTTAATAACATGTTATTGTGTAATAGAGTATTAGGACATCAGTCTTTCTGATGGAAGCTTCTGGACAGCACTTTGACTTTGAATGCAAGTTCAAGTCATACAATATAATGCGATGTGTGTTTTCTATTAAAAACAATACATATTTTGTATTCTTCTAACTTTCTGCTCAACAAAGGATCCTCCACTTGCTTCAATAACTGCTAGAATGCCTAAGATCTGCATCGCTGTCAGTTTGTTTAGATGTTCAGGTGAAGGTTCGTCCCATGCTTTCTACAATCTCTCAGACTCGACTTCATCGATCTATAATTTCTAATAATTCTGCACCCAATTCTTACATGTTTTGGCCTATTTTGGCATTTTCTTGTCAGTCTTGTGTTCATTTTAACATGAGATGGCAAATGCCCATTTTAAGCATGGTCATTCAGTGTCAACTGAAAGAAAATACATAAATGAAGAAGAAAGCCAAAATATTTAGTGTCATTAATGTATATTTACTGAGTAATCCACTCTTTTTTAGAGGAGGGTCAAAATGACAATTTTCACCTTGAGATTTGGAGTCAAATTACAGGGGGGTAAAATGACTTTCGAAAGATGCCAGCATCATTATTTTATTTTTACACAGAGATTGGTAGGTCTGTTAGTAAAATCTGTTGACTTTAGCAATCTTTGCTGCATTATATGCCAACGGTGACCATTCAAAAATGGGAAAATAGCTGTTGTTGTGTTTTTTGCCCCATGTTTGCATGCCTGTAACTCAAGAAGTATTAAAGATATCTTAATATCCTTTTAGATTCTGGTTCTTAACAAACTTTCCTTTTGGTATCTTCATTTTAAAGCCCCTATGTGGTTCATTCCCAGAGATATGGAGATCTCAATGTGGCTCCATGAGTAAATGTGTCAATTGTACACACTTTTAGTGGTCGAAAACCAAATGTGGGTCACTTTGCATACAGCTGATACTTTTTTTCTTTTAAAGAGGAAAGCTGAACAAATAATGTTGAAACTAGAAATGTATCTTGGTTTTTTCCCCTATTAACCCAATTTCTATCCACACTCTCACTTAAATCCATTTCTTGAATACAGTGCGCCCTCTACTGATGAGTCATGAGCACCACATTTGTGCTGAAATTAATCTCTCCATCCTACAATCTCTAATCTCGACAAAGTTACTATTTACACAAAAGCCTTGATTCTAGGCCAAGCCTCTGTAAAATTATATGTATTACTGTGCAGCATGATGTTCTCTGGATGCTTTACAAATAATGCGCATGGACACAAAGGAGAAGAAATGGGTAACCAAACAGGCCTTGGGCCCCACTGACTTCCATAATGTTTTTTTTTCCATACTATGGAAGTCAGTGGGGACCAGAAACTGTTTGGTTACCCATATTCTTCAAAATATCATCTTTTGTGTTAAACAGAAGAAAGGAATTCCTACAGGTTTGCAACAAACTTGAGTAATTGATGTCAGAATTTAAATTTGTTGGTGAACTATCCCTTTAACTTTTTCCAGCAATGAACTGTGAAACTGAACTGATGCACTGACAGATCTCGCTCCTGTTTACAGTCTCCTCTTTCAGCCTCGGATACGGAGCTCAGGAATCATGTCAGATTTATTTCATCTCATCAGTCAAGGGCATCACTAGGCCATTTTTAGGTGGGCTTCAGCTCCCATAAACAATTTGTGATGATCTCCATAATCTGTACACAGGCCTCAGTCCCAGTTAAAACTCATATGAAAAGAGCGGCAGGCTTTGAGTCCTCGCTGCCTTTTAGTCTGTGTTATTCAGCGTGTTCTTCAATCCACAAGCGTCAGCGCTAGATTAACATGCACAGAAATGATTAAAGACACAATCAGTGACAGACAGCACTCAATCAGTCTTAGAGTGAATGACAGAGACAGAGAAACCTGTGGAGTTATCTAGTTCTACTGGATAATGACCCAGCGGCTGATTGTGACATGCATTTACTAGCCTTAGAGTAAAAGGATTTGTGGTTTTTGATGTCACTTTGAATTATAGAAGTGGCAAATTAATTTAGTTAAAATGATTTGAAATCAAATCAATATTCAGGGGTTGACTACTAGGTAGTGTAGAAGTGTGTTGTTCCTGCCAACCCTAGTGTACAAACGATATATTACAGGCCTCCTGTGCAAATGTGCAAATTCAGCAGTCAACACCATTGCTGAGTATTTTCTCCTTAAAACTGCAGTGAACCAAAGACAGTCTCAAAAACACGGTTTGAAATCGCTGGTGTTTCTGACATCACAAACCAATCAACATGTGGGCGTGGCTTTAGCATATCATTAAATATTCTCTGAAGCAGGGCAGTCTCAAGAGAAGCAGGTTATCATGCTATCCATAAGCTCTACACTGATGTATGGTTTAAACGATGGTTTGGCCGAGATACAACTATTTGAAAATCTGGAATCTGAGGGTGCAAAAAAATCTAAATATTGAGAAAATCTCCTTTAAAGTTGTCCAAAGGAAGTCCTTAGCAAAGCATATTACTACTAATAATACATTTTTTATATATTTACGCTAGGAAATATACAAAATATCTTCATGGAACATGATCTTTACTTAATATCTTAATGATTTTTGACATGAAAAATGAATAATTTTGACCCGTACAATACCCGTAATATACCCGTGAGACTTATGACTGGATTTGTGCTCCAGGGTCACATATGATGTATATTGCGATTGTTATGATGAACTATATGCCTTTCTCCACTGGCGTTCTATGATGTTAAAAGCGTTTCTAAATATACTGATTTTAAGAAGGCAACTATCTGACTCTGAGATGGCGAACGGAAACATGGTTTGTGTAACATTAGCAACACATTATTAGCTGTTTGATAACATAGTCAAGCAAACGGTTAATCATATTAATTACCGATATGTGTCCGACGTTGTAAAGAGCGATACCATTGTGCAGCGTTTACCTCAGTAAGTTATCCAAATGTATTTCTGAGCTGGAGTGAGTGAGTGGAGGCGGGGATCATTTGCACATTCATTAATCTGTGCGTAAACTTCCTATTGGCCCAGTGCCAAAGCTTAAGTAGATAGATAGTACATAGGTTGCGTTTACACTGGCACAAAAAAATCTGATTTTTTACTCACATCTGACACAGATCGGAATTAGTTGCACACGTGTAAACACACTCTTTCTCTCTGTCTCTCTCTCTCTCTCTCTCTCTCTCTCTCTCTCTCTCTCTCTCTCTCTCTCTCTCTCTCTCGCTCTGTCTCTCTGTCTCTCTCTCTCTCTCTCTCTCTCTCTCTCTCTCTCTCATTAATTCATTCAAAAAATGTAATCTTACAGCGCTACTTTATTTCACTTCAGAGTTCTAGATCTAATGATCTGTAGGCTAGATGAAATAACAAACAAAAATTACTGTTATTTTCCTGTCCGTTCGGTCAAACATCCATGACAGCTGTTATCTTGTCCATGCTGGCAAATAATCATGGCCACCCGACGTGAATTACGTAAATAATTTTAATAATACGGCCATTTAAAACCAGAGGGTCTGCCATGTGCATAGTGAAGCCTTCACCGACAATCATTTTGGGAGGGATTTAATGTAAACACAGATATCGGATACCAGTCGTGTCTAAAGTGAATATAATTGGAAAAAGAAATTCTGTGCATTAAGACACAGTAAATGTAAACTGTGCATGTAAACAGCCCAAATGTCAAACCTGTGAGCACATTTCAGTAGCAGTGTATACCTGCCCGTGGGCTTTCCTGTGCTGCCGCCTGCTGGGGAGATAACATCCGTGCATGTGACTGAACACCCCTCAACAAACTCATCCATCACTGACTTTTTTTCATTTTTTTTAACATATAGCCCACAAGACAAAAAACAGCTGAATTTATAAAAATTACCCGTTCAAAAGTTTATGAACCCTTGATTCTTAATCCTGTGTGTCGTTCCCTGATGATCCATGGCTGTGTGTGTGTGTGTGTGTGTGTGTGTTGTTCCCTGATGATCCATGGCTGTGTGTGTGTGTGTGTGTGTGTGTTGTTCCCTGATGATCCATGGCTGTGTGTGTGTGTGTCGTTCCCTGATGATCCATGGCTGTGTGTGTGTGTGTGTGTGTGTGTTGTTCCCTGATGATCCATGGCTGTGTGTGTGTGTGTCGTTCCCTGATGATCCATGGCTGTGTGTGTGTGTGTGTGTGTTGTTCCCTGATGATCCACGGCTGTGTGTGTGTGTGTCGTTCCCTGATGATCCACGGCTGTGTGTGTGTGTGTGTGTGTGTGTGTGTGTGTGTGTGTGTGTGTGTGTGTCGTTCCCAGATGATCCACAGCTGTGTGTGTGTGTCGTTCCCTGATGATCCACGGGTGTGTGTGTGTGTGTGTGTGTCGTTCCCTGATGATCCACGGCTGTGTGTGTGTCGTTCCCTGATGATCCACGGCTGTGTGTGTGTGTGTGTGTGTGTGTGTGTGTCGTTCCCTGATGATCCACGGCTGTGTGTGTGTCGTTCCCTGATGATCCACGGCTGTGTGTGTGTCGTTCCCTGATGATCCACGGCTGTGTGTGTGTGAGTGTGTGTGTGTGTGTCGTTCCCTGATGATCCACGGCTGTGTGTGTGTGTGTGTGTGTCGTTCCCTGATGATCCACGGCTGTGAGTGTGTGAGTGTGTGAGTGTGTGTGTCGTTCCCTGATGATCCACGGCTGTGTGTGTGTGTGTGTGTGTGTGTGTGTCGTTCCCTGATGATCCACGGCTGTGTGTGTGTGAGTGTGTGTGTGTCGTTCCCTGATGATCCACGGCTGTGTGTGTGTGTGTGTGTGTGTGTGTGTGTGTGTCGTTCCCTGATGATCCACGGCTGTGAGTGTGTGTGTCGTTCCCTGATGATCCACGGCTGTGTGTGTGTGTGTGTGTGTGTGTGTGTGTCGTTCCCTGATGATCCACGGCTGTGTGTGTGAGTGTGTGTGTCGTTCCCTGATGATCCACGGCTGTGTGTGAGTGTGTGTGTGTGTGTGTGTGTGTGTGTGTGTCGTTCCCTGATGATCCACGGCTGTGTGTGTGTGAGTGTGTGTGTCGTTCCCTGATGATCCACGGCTGTGTGTGTGTTTTGTGATGGTTGTTCTTGAGTCTCTTGTTTGTCCTGAGCAGTGAAACTGACCAACGTTCTTCAGAAAAATCCTCAAATTCTTCAGTTTTCCAGCATCTTCTGCATATTTGAGCCTCTCCAGCAGTGACTGTGTGATTCTGAGATCTGAGGACGATTGAGCGACTCAAACACAACTATTAAAAAAGGCTCAAACATTCACTGAAGCTCCAGAAGGAAACACGACGTGTTAAGAGCCGGGGGTGAAAACTTATTGAAATTGAAGATCAGGGTAAATTGACTTAATTTGTCTTCCGGGAATCATGTAAGTATCTTCTGTTGCTTCTGAAGGACAGTACTAACTGAAAAAAAAAATTATATTTAAACCAAATAAGAAAAACTTGGACATCTTCATCCTGTTCAAAAGTTTTCACCCCCGGCTCTTAACGTGTCATGTTTCCTTCTGGAGCTTCAGTGAATGTTTGAGCCTTTTTTAATAGTTGTGTTTGAGTCGCTCAATCGTCCTCAGATCTCAGGTGAGAACCACTGCTCTAGCGGACTAAAATCCAAGAGAAATAGCTTTAGATTCAGATTCAAGAGGTTTGTTTGATCAGGCAAACATTCACCTTTCCCCTTTGTTTGGTATTTTGTATATGTCTCACAGTCAGTCTGTGTTCAGCTCTATCTCTCTATCAGCTCAGGCCCACAATCCTCCTGTTTATACAACACTGGTCTATTTGAAGGTTTCGCTTCTGAGCAATGTTCACTGGATTTGGTCGAGCTGAGTTTTTGTGCCCATGTTTTGGATTGGATGTCTATAGATGAGGATTACACTTGACAATATAGTATCATTTTCAAAGAAACCGGTTTTCATATAAATGTAAAAAAATAATAGTTTTTGCTTGATTTAAAAGCAGATTTTCTAAGCTAGTTAAACTCACTTAAGGAATCTTTTGTTGTAGATTATCAGACAACATTGCTGAGATTTGTGTGCCATTGCCATATAGCAGACTGTCTATGCCAGTGCTTTTCACAAACACAGTCATTTGATTTTTTTTTTTGATTTTTTTTTTTTATCCTTACTACAATAACCAGTTGCCATGGATTTAATGCAGATGTATTAATGCTACCAATCTGGTGCTCATTCTTGATACATAAGCTTTTTTGCAGTCTTGTAGTTTTGTCCCATGCGACAAGAAATGAATTTGTATTAATCTGTTAAACATGTTCAGATTGTTGTTTACGTTTTGGCGCTTCTTCCATTTTCTCATAAATGTGTTGTTTACCCCTAGTTATATCAGGATGGGTCAATAACGTCAGAATTACAATCATAGTACACATTATTTTTGTATATATCTTGTCAAACATTTCTTATGAATATCCCCAAATGTAGCACTAAACTAGAAGAATTCATTTAGAAAAAAGAGGGTTTGATGCTTATTTATAGCTCCAATTGAATGGTCCACTGCCAGACGATCAAATCTTCTGAGTGATGCTGTCACTACCCAAATGTATTTGGGCTCTATTGTTGTTCTCATCTGGACATAAAGTGTTGACAAACAAACGTAACAAGGAGAAGACCAAAATATAGACAGTTATTGGCATAAAGCTGGAGTGATTGGTTTGTAAATGTCTTACACTCAAGAAATATTTAGGCCTGATTTTACATTAGGGCAGATCATTTTTTTTGTTTTGTTGTGATGTGTTACACACACTTTCGTCATGCATTTCATATTATATTAGCAGAAATAATAAGGTATTCCTGTTGTCGCTGCCTAGCTCTGTAATGGTAAGTCATTTAAAAATGAACAGACGTTGATGCCTCTTTTTCACGGTTGGCATCAAAACTCAACTCTGAATCCACGTGAAACTAATGAGGATTTCACGTGGTCTTTCATTGCTTCCTTCGCCAAGTGCGGTCCAAACGGCTTCATTATGACACACAAGTGCCCTGCTCCCTCCAACGTCCCCACTTCAAGGGAGCGAGTAGGGCTTAGGGATGCTCACTTCCCATTGGACTTTGCCCATCATCAACAAATCCAATTTGCTTCAGTCTCGTCCATTTCAACTTATTGAGTCTTGCTTGTTCCATTAGTTTAATGTCCATACATTTAAACTGATTCAATTGAGTAGTTTTCACAATGAACAGAGCAGTTTAAATAAATGGGATTATTTAAATCAAATGATGCCATTATTTAACAGAGTGCATGTGTTCACGTTTATTCTTGACTGAACCTGTGTTTAATGGACGAGGGCATGCCATTGTCCATGCTGGCATGCGTTTCATTTCTTACTGCTTTCCAGCAAGTGACAAATGTGACCCTGGAGCTCAAATCCAGTCATGCGTCTCACGGGTATATTTGTGGCAATAGCCAACAATACATTGTGTGGGTCAAAATGATCCATTTTTCTTTTATGCCAAAAATCATTAGGATATTAAGATCATGTTCCATGAAGATATTTTATAAATGTCCTACCGTAGATATATCAAAAATGTATTATTAGTAGTAATATGCATTGCTAAGGACTTCATTTGGACAACTTTAAAGGAGATTTTCTCAATATTTAGATTTTTTTGCACCCTCAGATTCCAGATTTGCCAAATATTGTCCTATCCTAACAAACCATACATCATTGGAAAGCTTATTTATTCAGAAAATTTTAAAAAATTGACCCTTATGACTGGTTTTGTGGTCCAGGGTCACATATGAGTTTAATTGGATGCTTGGCGATCAAACATAGTTTATGGGAAATGGTTTTTCCTCTCTTTAAATAGTCGATCATTTAGTTTTCTGTTCTAACAATGCATTGTTTCTTTCCCCTGCTGGAGGAACGGACCTCTGGGTGGAGTGATCTGTCAATGTGAGCACTAGATGGCACTGTGCTTCCATTGAAAAGACCTGCAGGGCCATATCTGAGCCAGATCACTGCTCATGTCTTACTGACCATCTTACTGAAAGTCGTCCGCCTTTGAAGATCAAAGCTCCCGCACGGTCACTATCACCAGAGATAACGCCCCCGTCAACCTCAATAAAGCCTGAAGAGAATCTTCTGCTAAGAGTTGCCATTTCAGGAATCTTCAGATCATGTGAACTTAAGTCTTGTTGGTGTGTAAAACATTGAACTTCACAGTTTGTGCAATGCACAGTTAATCATTTGGACGAGCATTTGTTTGGCTTGACAGCAGGCTGGAACGGCCGGTTTAGTGAAATCAGGAGTGTGTGTGCCCTGTAACCAGAAGACACGGAAACTTGGCAGTTGTCAAACCCTCAGTTGGGGCATCGCCAGATCTTTGTGAAGTTCAGGTCTGAAGTGACGCGCTCGTCATGCAGGTGAGCCGGGTTATGATTGGATGACAGTAATAGCTGCACTATAAAAGCATCCTCTGTTTCTCACAGTGTGAATGTGACGCGTGCTGTGTGTGTGTGTGTGTGTGTTAGCCTACTGCTTACACTGTTTACTATATCATAAAACTGCAATTCAATCTTTTCCACATTCATAAGTGCAGAAATTGGGAGAATGATACTTGAGTTCTTGATCCGTTAATCCCAACTGTCAAATGAGTTTCTCTGAATGAGAGAGACAGGCTCATGTAGTGTTTTTCAGGAGGCCATTGTAAGTAAATACGAAAAGAAGCTCGGAGCGCCGCATACTTGAACCTTGCCCAAATTTGCTTTCAACAAATCAGATTTGGTGTGATTTAAAATGCTTCGTTACGCAGGTTCCAGCCTTCAGGGATTACGAAAAACAGAACGAGCAGGGTGAAGTTCTCAGCAGACTTTGCAGCATTATCAGAGCTTTGCCATCAGTCTGCTCTCTCTCTGTGTGTGTGTGTATGTCCGAGCAACAAAACGGCCCCTGTTGACCAATCGCAGCACAAGTTCTAGTGCCCGACTGGAGCGCTGCCAATCCGAGTCAGATGAGGGCGGTTGGTGTGTGGACGTGTGCCAGCGCGTTCGCCGCGTTCAATCAAAGCTTATCTCGTATCGGAAGGCAAATACTATACTTTCAGATTACTGACTCGGTTCCTCGTAGTTCTTCTCACTCTTTCCTCTAGATTGTACTTTTTCATTTCTCAGTGACAAGCAAAAACAAAACAACTTTGTTACATGTGAGTGAAGCTTCTGTGTTTGGCTGCTCCAAATCAAGCTGCTTTCATTGTGTGTGTGTGTGTTGAGGTGTGGTTAAGTTACTGTAGGTCAAAGCTCAGGTAGGCGTCTTGTCCTCCATACTGTTAGCTAATGTTTAAGACATTTTGCTCCATATGCACACACTCCTCAACAATTATATCCTCGACAGTATGTCCTAGGGTTGGCTCTAACACAACTGTGGCTTCGATACTAAATTGATACCATAGTTGACAATAAAACCATGAAAGCCATTTTATTTTAAGAACACTGCATGAAACTCTCAGTATACTAGTTTGGATTTCACATGGTGCAAACTGGATGTAACAAAAACAAACCAAAAAACACGATGAAAATAAACTCTAAACTAAAGCTGCTTTCATATTTTCCTGAAAAGTGAACTGGCTACCTGAAGATGCTCTCTATCTCTTACATTGACATAAAGTCTTACATTTCTGTGGGTGTCAAAAGGAGGAATAATGAAATTAAACACAAGCTGTCATGCTTCGACCATGAATGATCAACATTTACAGCATTTATTAATCTTGGTGAATGTGTTTGGGTTCATATTAGTTTAATGCATCAAGTAATGTTAACATGCTAAGCATAGTATTTTTTAAAAATGATTGAACTAGATTATTAAATTCAGCAATATTGCAGGTTACCTAATGAGTGTTGACAAAAGTAGTTTTATTCTAATATTCATATTAGGTTTGGGCCGATAGAGGATGCCATCGCCGATGGCTGAGCCGGCATCGTGATCGCCCCCCCAAATAATGATCACATTACAATTACATTGAAACAGTTCAATAAACACAATTTAAACACTAAAGATTTTATTGTGCAAAAAACGTCAAACGAGTTACAGGCTACTAGATGTTTTACACGGACTAAACCAATGATATTCAAATGGCGGACCCCGGCATGTTTCCATCCGGACCGCGAGACAGCACGGTAGCGCCATTTTCCAGTTTCTAGTTGAAGTGAGCGAAGCATCAAAGCAGCGGTGCGGACTGTAGACATCGTCTGATGCCAATTTGGTAGACATCGCCCCAACACTAATTCATATTACTATTATTAAAATCAGTATTGCTAATCTCTTTTATTCATTCAAGCAAATTGAATAAAAAATGCAATTGCAAACATTGAGACCTAAACACCCTTGATTCTAGAGTGTCACGCACACACGTAAGCTTGAGCTTCCCTCTTTACTCTTTATTAATTCGTTCGGGACATTAGGCAAAAAACACTACAAAAGAAGTATGTGTGAATTCACAGTACTCAAAGGCAAAAAGTACCTGGATGATCTTCTACTTCCTGTGGGATTCTGAAGTGTGCATACGATGGACACTTTACTATCCCATGAGGCCACTGGATTTGTGAATGGCAGTGAAGTGACACAACTGACGCTGGTAGGTCACATGATAATGACAACATGGCGAATGTAGTGCGTCCAGATTACATTCATACTTTTAGCGGTCGTGAAGTAATTACTTATTCAGAATGTGATTTCAGACGCAGCCTGTGATTTATCTGATTGATCCGTCTGGTTCCTCTGTTGTCACATTTGCTAGTTTCGCTTCAGTTTGGGTAACACACTGTCGCATAGCAGTGAACTTCAGGACAGCAGCATATCAAGAACCAAAATGAGCAAAATCACTATATTGTACCATATTAAATATAATTCATAACAGTATTTTTCCAGTACCGGTATACTGCGCACCCCTAGTATGTCCTAAACCTATTATTATTATTATTATTATTATTATTATTATTATTATTATTTTATTTTTTTTAATTATTACATTATTTGGTGCCTTTATTAAGGCATTTTCTTCAAATGGACGTTTTACCATCATTGTGAGGACTCTCGGACAGCACACACACACATTCTAGTTTTCTATTGTTTTTATTTAAAGCTAATCCTAAAGACTATAGACTAGATCTGGCCAATGAATAAAATATTCACTATATTTTCACAATGATTTTTGAATTTTCTTTTGAAAAATTGCCCATCCGACAGACTTAACCCAAAGTCAGAACTTTAGATCAAATTAATTTTAATATTTATTTATCATTTCTACTTTCCAGAAAGAGAGGATTTGTCAGTTTCAGCTCACTTCTCAAGGCAATTTTGTAGAGATCACACAAACACATGCTGTCAATGTTAATGGGATGGCAGCAGTTTTTTGGGGGGAGTTTTTAAGTAGGTGCTGCTGTAGCAGTCAGGCAGTTTTAATAGGATTAACACACACACACACAATCTGACCCAACTCTCACACAGGCAGGGCTCCAGACTTCAACAAATGACTAGGGAGTCACTGGCTGTTAAAATTAAACATTTAGGAACAAAATGACTTACCGAAATAATTGCATACAAATGTTCCGTAGCATAAAAAGGGGCAATATGTACGAATTTTCATGTATTAATCAGTTTTTGTATTGACAATGTGTAAAACACTGGTGTTCACTCTAAAGAATACGCAAGTGCAGTATTTAGTGAGGGGGGCCTTGAAGTCACTAAACCAAACCCTCCTAAAGAATTATTTTTAAAAAGTCTGTCTTTGACCCATTTAACATTACCTCTGCGCTGGCTGTTTTATTAAAGCTGAGCTTGAGAACTGGCCGGTGTTCATGTAGTGATATAACTTCACCTCCTCACTGGCACCTGCGCAGAGCCCCGTGAGTCCAAACAGCGTTACGCTCCAGTCGTGTTGGAGCTGACGGCAAGAGCGACGTCCGCCGGGTTCTGGCCGCTGTATCTGGACAAATGTGTCCGGGTACGCCGCTCCCTCCGGTGGCTCTGCCGCGTATCCTGCCAGCTCAGAACCATGGCGCCGTGGTCGGGGCAGGGCAGAGAGCCGCGGGCCGGGCCCTGGCCGCTGCGTGAAATGGCTCTTAGATTGTGGAATAAAAAGCGAGTGTGAGAGCTATTGAGCGGGTGAGTAATGATGGTTCACTCTCTGTCCTGCCAGCCTATCCACGTAAGCAGTCATCAGTCGCCATGGCCCGAGGGGCCGCGGGCCCTTTCCAGCTGAGCCAAGTTGGCCGTGCTGAAAACAGAAGGCTAATAGAGGCCACATGGTTGAGATCAGGAGATCAGGTGGAGGGAAAGTTCCTGCCCGGACCTGTGACGTTTGGATTCAGTGTTAAAGGCTTGTACCATTTCTCCCAGGGCTCAGTCTATGACTGTTGTCTGTACTGACAGGGTGATTGGGTCATACTTTCAGCCTGAAGGGGTTCATATTGTGATAATGGCAGGCTAACTGTACATCATCCTGTTTATTACATGGCGACTTGCCCAACAAATCGATAAATGGACGTGAAGTGTTGATTCAAGTTGAAATTAGCATTTATGTTAAAAGACAGTGAGTGAAAAGTGATACTAGAGGTACATCAGTCAGAAAAACTGTTAATTGTAGAGTTTAAAGGATTAGTTCACTTCAAAATGAAAATTTCCTGATAATTTACTCACCCCCATGTCATCCAAGATGTTCATGTCTTTCTTTCTTCAGTCGAAAAGAAATTAAGTTTTTTGAGGAAAACATTCCAGGATTTTTCTCCACATAATGGACTTCAATGGCAACCAACGGTTGAAGGTCCAAATCAATGCAGTTTCAGAGGAAGGGCTTCAGAGGCTCTGCACGATCCCAGATGAGGAATAGGCTCTTATCCAGCCAAACCATCGCTCATTTTCAAGAAAAAATTAACATTTATATACTTTTTAACCTCAAACGCTTGACTTCAGTGTTGTGATTCTTCACGGCGTATGAAACCATCAATGATTTATCACAAGACCCGGTCAGGTGGCATTTGTTTCTGTGCATTTCATGTGATGTTGCTGTGAAACTCATTACAGATGCAGTCCTCGTGAGGTGAAGTGTTTTCATAGCTCATGGCTTCTTGCAGGGATTGAAGCAGCATCTCTTCAGTAGCTTTACTGCACTACACCACTCCCATCATGCCGAGCAGTCTGACAGTTAATGTGCATGTTTATATGATTAGCGATTATATGACTTGAAGTCACTCCAGAGTGTTTTATGAGCTCAGTGAAGCGTTACAGTACATGTTTTCATAATCAGATGAAGCTGTTGCTGTGTGCTAATCAGCTAATTGAGATTTGGTTCAGAACTACAAACACAAATGAAGAGAACTACAAACATGGCGGATAATCATGAGATTGACAGTTAAGTAGGGTTTGAGTTATTAATATTAATGCGTATGGCTATTAACTATTACATGCAAAATTATGTTGAGTTCTGCGTATGAAGGATGTACGACTGGCAGATGGAAGTGCTGCATCTTTTCTAGGGCTGCACGATTAATCGCAATAAAACTGCATGCGATTTGGCAAAGGCTGGGATTTATTTTATGTGCAGCTTCTCAGTGCAGCACGACTCTGCAAGCCAGAGGGCGCTCTCACGCAGAAACTCAGAATATGCAGAATAAACAGAAGATTGAAACGCTTTGATTAAACCTGACTAAATGCTTCTCATGTTTGGAAAGATGTTTGACACGTGTTGCTTTTTCAAATGCACGTTATAAGCGGCTCAAACTGGCAGTGATTTCAGATGGAGCCGTCTGATCACAGAGCCGTCCTGCATTGACAAACTGCGCATAAAAAAAGAATCGCAGCCTTTGCGATTTCATAATCGCGATAAGCCCAATCGGTTTAAGCGCGATTTCACATAATTGCGATTTAATCGTGCAGCCCTAATCTTTTCGCTCCAATACGGGATACGGAAGAAATGTAGCATAAATGCAATGTGGAGTGTGTATATGATGATTGCCACGCCGGTTTCTGGTGACAGAATGCACATAACTATGCGACAAAATGGCCCGTTTCAAGACACAAGCTTATGACATGGTCACTTAGAACAAGTGATGCTCGTCCTAACAAACATTTTAGGACCCTTGTGTGTTCTGGGTGTTGGTATGTAGTTGCTAAGGTGTTCTCTGGGTGGTTGCGAACTGACCCAAGTCAAAAGAGCCCTCTATGATATTCTGGTCTCCAGATATGGCCCAGGTCCCTCCAGCAATATCAACGGAGGGAATCTATGGGATTCTTTTACCTGTTTTCCATCCGTTAGGCAAACAGTGTAGTGCACATTGGGACACTATGGGATCACACTTATATGTGGTGAATTAAAGAGTCATTTTTCTTAATTGCACCGTGTTTGGTCTATTTCTGACTTTCTGTTATTCCTTCTGTTCCCTTTGTCTTGCTGTGTTGTTATGTGCACTTTTGATGCTCTTGAGGTAAATTTAATATCCGTTACTTTTTTCCCTCATGGGCTGTTTTAACTTTTACTCCATGAAGGTATCTTTATTTGTTCTTAAGTATGATGTTTTGGTACTTTTCTACAGAACATGTTTTCAGCAGTTGTGTTTGTGTCTCACAGGTTATCACCAGTCATCTGTCTTACGTCTACCAGTTCAAATCTGGTTTGATTATTGTAGACAATAAATTTCCAGTCTACTCTAACTATCATAAAATGACACGTTTGGCCTCGACATTAAAGCAAAGCCGCAAAAGCACTTTGAGACGACTGGATATTTGCGCAGCCATAAAACCATCACCGTATCACTCGTGTTGCTCCGCAGTCGAGGGTCAGATGAGACACTGTATCTCACATGTATCTCAGGCACAGTAAATCAGGGTCAAATTCTCTGAATTTCCAACAAACGCTCTGGTTTTTTTGGTGTAGCGTTTGGCTTTTCAAACCCTTCAGTTCAGTGTATTGTGTGCAGGGGCCTGATTTATGAAGACGCGTGTAGAATGTGAAAGGACAGTCTTGTACAGGGTGTACAGTCTCATTTCGGTAACATCTGATTTTAATAGTCCACTTAAGACCCACTGCCTAACCCTAACCTTATAGTCTACTAATACTCTAATGAGAGTTAGCTGACACGTTACTTATAGTTAGGAGAATGTCTAAAGCAAACCATCGAAATAAAGTGTTACCCAATGATGTGACACTCATTTTTTGGCCTATATATTATTTATTAAAAATATGTTACTCATATACACCTTTTGTTTTTAAAATTTAAATTCAGGTTCAGGAAAATGTCATATGATGTGACTCCCCAAAAACATTGTTATTTATGAATTAATAAATGATATTTGGAAAAAAACAAACAACTTTCATTTTCATTTATGTCCTCAAAAATAGCTAATAGAGAGCTGTGACTTATGCCGTTGACTGATTTTGATTTTGACTGTGATTCATTTGTTGATTTCTTTAAATAAATTGTTGTAAATAAATACTTGCTCCAAACATGTCTGCTTGACACAGTACAACTGGCCGTTATCTTAGATCTCAAACGTATTTGTAGACATGTACAAATATTAGATATTATAGTCTCACTCATTTAATCAAGTCGGTGTGCATGAACACCCTCTGTCCACGTACGAGGACATTATATTTGAGTGAATTTCTCTGACATGTCACAGTTTTAGTCTGGATGTCCTGTGAAGAGCACATTCAGGGCTTTTCACAGATACCATTTGAGGTATCAGGACAACAACTTCTCCTTGGTCTTTAAAAATGACTGAGTGATCACATTTAGCACTCTTATGGAAATATGATATTTTGTAATTATCATTTAAATCTGACTCATTTTCAAATTGTTTGTTATAAATCAACATCTCAGGAAAATGTTATGGGGTTTCTAATCAAAATATGACTTTCTGTCACAAAACAGGGCATTGATTTCAGACATATCCGGGACTTAAATCATGTTTATCAGGCATTATGGGAGACACAACAAGTGGATAGGGAAAGAAATTACATATCAATGTTCCTATGAAATATTAGATATTATTATGAAAATGTTGCCAATTATTACTCCCATTATTACACTTCTCATTACACGTTGCTCCAAGAACTCATTAGATCCAGTGTATAGAGACATTGCATTGAATGGGAAAACACATGTATGGCCATTTTACCCACATATCGCATAAAGTAAAATGGTATATCAATTCATTCTGTTATATCTTTCATAACATAGTTCAAAATCATCTTTAAACAAAGTTTGGTTAAAAAAAACCCTGAAAATTGATTGGTGAATTAAAAATAAATCCCATTGTTATGTAATTTCATGTCGTTTTATGACCCGGTGTCACTACAGAGGACACAGCATAACATATGAATAAAATATCCTTTTTCAAAAATGTTTTTCATTTGTTTCTTATGCTCTAAGCAATGAAACAATAAGTGGCGTATGTCTAAGATAATTTTCATATCAGTTTCTGCCTTTATAAACCCAAATCTGTCCACTTTAATCACAGGATTTAGGGTTAAAGTCTGATCATATGTGTATTTTATAAATGAGTCTTCTAGGTGCAGGATCAACCCTGCTTCAGGACACTCAGCAATTTTCAGTCATCTTTATTTTATGTTGTGCTGGACTCTTCCTCAGCATTACAGAACAATTACATTATGGTTTTTGCAGGTGCTTTGAATCCTAAAAGACTTACATTGCGTTAAAGTAATACATTTGATCAGTTCATGCACTCCCTAAGAATAAACCCACCTGTAAGGAGGACAACACTTTTTGGTAACTTTACCGTGATACAATACATGTATCAATACAATGCCGTGATAAAGCTTCAGCAATTATCGTTATATGAAAGCGTGATGCCTGTTTGTGCTGGTCTGTAGTGTTGGGATAGACTCGGTCATGTTCATGAATAAACCCAGCAGTGGCTCCTGTGTGTTTATGTTGGAGGCCCTCTGTCCATCGGACGGCCCTCTCCGTCTCTCTTTTACCTCAGCTGGCCACAATATGTGTCTTTCAAACTGCGAGTCTGTGTGTTTGAGCTCTGTTTGGTCGGAGACTTTTCACTGTCAGTTCTGAGATCTTCCAATAGCGCAGTATAGACAAATTGCTGTTGTGCTTTTTGTCTTTATTCATGTGTGTATTCATGCTTTTCCTCTGCAGAAGTGATATTTGGGATTATTTCCATATGAGAGCCAGGCTGTTAACAAATGAACGCTTGCTGACGTGCAAGCAGTTGCTCTGAGGAATGTCGAACATACTTGTGCTTCGGTGCTAAAATGCAACAATACCAGTCTTTCTCCAGTATCAGTAGACCAGAGTACCGACTCAATGCCGTTCTGATGGACAGGTATTTGTGTGAAGAGGACTGCCCATCAGGCCTCGCAGTGTAAATACAGCCTAATATACATTACCTGCTGCTAGTATCACACTGCTAATATTCATCAAAGAACAATATTAATGGGAAAATAATAAACCATTCACTACTCAATACGTGGATAACTTTAGTAGCCCTCGACATCCAAACATGAACACAATGCTGGGAAGAGTGTGGCAATGATGGGTTTTTTATTGAATAGTGTTGAGTGATTGTTGTTAGATACACTACTGTTTTACGTTATTATTTTACTACATTATTATAATTATCGGTATTTTGAAAGAAAGTTTCTTGTTTATCAGTTTAATGCATCCTTGATAAAGTCATTCTAATGTAAATATAAAATATTTCTATTATTAAAAAAATGCAGTTCTTCTGAACTTTCTATTCATCAAATCATGAATAAAATGTATCACATTTGTGGGTGGGGGACTTTGGAGTTTTCCCCTCTTTTCCACGTTTGCACATTTAATTAGCGGCAACTGCTTGAATGGTGGGTTCATTATTATTCTTTAGGGTTATGTTTGCAGGTTTCCTATTAGTATTAAATCCAAAATATTACCAAATAGGCACTTTTACATTTCACTTTGAAACCAAATCTTCTGCCATCGTCTTGTCAGTCAGCTCGCCTCACTCTTCTGCTGCGCTCACGCCATGTCATGTAAATAATAGAGATGCACCGCCAGGGACTGAAATCGGACGATTTTCCGCATGATTGGCCCGGACCGGTGACCAGTCTCACGTCTTTCCGATTCCGAGCCTGAGTCTGTTTTGTTCCTGCGGCACAAGCAATAACGTCAGCTGCGCGTTCTCACTCTCTTCTCTCCGACGGCGAAGTGACACACACCGCCTCCTCTCACACACTCGTCTTATTCACTCCTGTTAAATAGTGCTTGTATTGCGCATAATTTTACTAATTTCCGCAGGTTCCACACTCACACAAAAAAGTGCACGCACCACTGATCTATATAAGTGGAGTTCACGTAAAGCTGCCTCTCAAACAGCCTGTGAGTCGCAAGTACCAAAATGAGTGGCTTAACTGCACTTAAACGGTCAAATACACTCAAAATGATGTCAAAATGCCCGTCTTGGAAAGTATTAGGTTAAACACAGTCAGTTTTGGAACGTAAACAGTTGAGAAAATGATAAGATGTATTGTAACAGTGTATTGGATCCGTGCATACGCTCTTAAAGTGACAGCAGCCTAATATTCCTGCTGCCGTCTGTCATGTTCATCAAAGAACAAAAGACAAAGAAAAACACTCTCTGCTCTTGACTGAATAACTTTTATAATTGTAGGCATTAATCTGTATTTCATTTTTACAATGAAGACTATCCAGTGTTATTTTACATTTGATTGCTTTCATTTCTGCAGTATTTCTTACCTGAATAATAACCTACTGTTAGACCCACCTGAAAAACTTATTTCATAGCTCTCTTTATTCTATTGCATTTATTTGTGCTGTTGTTTGCAACTATTGTTCTTATTTTATTACTGACTTTTTACTTTTTGTTTATATATGCTGTCAATTATAATCGGACTCGGCAAAAATCTGTACGGCAGGTCACAATTAAAAAAAAAATCGGATTCAGCCAAGAAAATTGCAGTCGGTGCATCTCTAGTAAATACAGTTCTGTGTGCTTTCGAATCGCTCCCGCGGTACTTTGAAGTCATACACAGATCAGTCTGCACAGCGCCGCTTGAAGTCTGCAGTGGTCAGGTGGTAGCCTACACGTATTGTACCTCTCAGAAGATTACGCGTTTACACATTGTAATTACTAGTTCTACAAGCACATGAAGGGTTTGTACAGTTCAGAATCGTTACGTTAATTACGACGAACATGACATGGCGTGCACCTTTCTTGACAGTCAGCTCGCCTCACACAACTCTGACTCCTGCTGATCTGCGCTGGGACTCTCGTTCGGCTCATGCTGAACTGAGCAGACTCATTCAGTTTTTAATTGTAGTGTCTGTTCTCTAACTGAACTAAATTATTTTTATTACTATAAAAACCAAAACTGACGGTGGGCAAGGGATGTAATCGGTGTGCGGCTGAACACCGTGTAAAACCGACTATTGCAGCAAGCGTAGCGTGTAGACTTTCCACTGCATTTCTATAAACTTTGCAACAACAGTGCATATATTCAGTATATCATAGGTCCCGTCTCGCCCAACTTGAGCAGCCACGTGACCAAGATGCACAACAGTTTCCATCCCGAGGTCTCAGTTACGTGTTTTTTTTTTTGTTTTTTTTTTCTCTCTCCCAGAGGACGGCTGTTTGTTTCTGTCCATGTATGAAATGTCATAAAAACATGTGATCTGTCTTGCTGTTGGGCAAAAATAAAACAATTTGCTCTGTTGGAGACATCTGCTGCACAAATGTGTGAAGAATAAAGAGTCCCGGGTCACCCATCTTAATTTGATTTACATTTTGATGTCTTTTGACATTAAACCCTATTGACGTCTCTAATAAGCTGTGTTTATTTCTCAGACATTATCTCTCGTGTTGGTAAATGGCGGCGGCTGATTCAGTGTTTCACTAACCGAATGTAGACCGAAAGCTTTGCTAAATCTGAATCTTGTTTCTCCGTGCAGGATCTGTTTACTGGAATGTAAAACCACAGCGTACTCGATGTCCATGACTTGCATGATGAGCGTACAGATGGGATGATATCTCAGAGTTCATTGGCAGTGCTACTGATTGTATTTTCTCTTCCGTATGCAGGTGTTGTGTGGCCGCAGTGAGTCAGATGTTGCAGTAAGTGTGTGTTCTCTGTGCTGGAAGAGAGAGAAAGGGAATGGCACATTAAAGTGTTTCCCCCCCACCCCCCGTAGAGGCCTTTGTATTACATAAAGCCTTGAGAACAGTTCTGTCATTGTTGTGAACGGAAAGGGCCTTTTCTTCTGATGCTTGCAGTTTTTGAATATGATATGTGCACATGGAAAACATAGACAAAAAACTGTGTTGAATTACCCCGTCTGTACCAATCTGTCAAAAATGGATGCAGCTCAGTTTTCATTTGACAGACGCACCAACCAGCGGCTCTGGACTTTCCCTGGAACTGGAGTTTCCACTTTTGTTTTAACCTAATTACGTGTCTCTGCGGCCGCGCTGCTTAATGACACTATTGTTTAGTGTTTGTGATGAGCAGTTGAGTGTTCTTCTGAGAGGAAGACAAAGAAGAGAGGGACCACAGCAAAGTTCAAGCGCAAATCTCAGATAATTATTTGAAAGCTTCTGACTGTGTTTGTGCCTCTGATTGTGACCAGTATCAAGGGATGGTGGGAAATGCTGTGCCATTTTTTTTTGTCTCTGAACTTGAAAAATTAGTGCACTCTTGCTGTGGAAGAGGAAACGCATTCAGTTACAAAGTCTAGATCACTGCCATGCGTCTGAACATTTTACATCTTGCATTACAACTAATGTGCACACAACAAAATCTGTAAGATGATATGGAGCACACCTGTAAATCAAGACATTCACAAGCCTCAACTTTTCACCCGTCCTGCTTGAGGGACTGTGGGCGGCCCTGTTTCCTGTGTCATTGCTAAATACTGTTTGCCTTTTATAGATTTTACTTTGA
This sequence comes from Coreius guichenoti, assembly GCA_039654105.1. NCBI lineage: Eukaryota > Metazoa > Chordata > Actinopteri > Cypriniformes > Gobionidae > Coreius > Coreius guichenoti. Next base: position 3,521,437 of record CM077171.1, read on the forward strand.
ATTTCCTTCATATTTACTATGTTATATTTTAGTTTGTGCCGAAGAATGGCATTAAAATGAAAATGAATACATAGAGGAATGGGAAAACTGCTGTGTGTTCAGTTGTGTGTGTGTGTGTGTGTGTGTGTGAGAGAGAGTTGAGGAAGTTCAGCGTCCCCACTGCAGGGCTCTTCCTGCGCCCGACCCCAGGGATCAGGACCCTGATAGTGCCAGATAACACAGGGTTTGTGTTGGAGCATACGCAGAGACTCTTTCTCCCTTCACATCACTTCTAAGAGATATTTTTAGCCAAGGAAGGTAATCTGAAGTGGCCAGCCCTATTTTATCATTCATTTCCGTTTTGTTGTTCTTTCTAAGCTTTTTTTCTTGGACTTTTGCATTAATATTCTCTACAGTTTGACATCATGCTGGAGAAGTGACTGAATTGAGCGTAATGCAGCTGGAGAAAGACAGTGGGTCAAGCATGCAAACTCATGAAAACAAACCTGGATATCAGAATAAAATCTTCTGTACATACAGTCAAACCAACATGTATTCAGACACCTTCAACGTTTTCTCACATTATCACAGTTTGTTCGCTATAGTTTAGAAAATGGTAATAAAATATGACTGAGTTAAACTGTGTCAGAACAAATTCATCTTGATAATGTCAGATAACTTTGATAGAAAGGTGTGTGATGGATTACAATCGACCAATCAGCTGTTAAATTTAAGGACACAATTAGATAATACCAATTTAGGCCGACCAATGACCAAGCAATGCTTCATTTTGTTCAGTCTGTGGTGTCAAAGGTCACATTAGCAATTAAAGAGAAAACACTTCAGCAAAACATGATCAGGTCAAAGTGTCGGAATCAATGTTACTGGATTTTTGGGTATAATATGTCACAGTTTACTTTATTTTGCGATCCTCACTTACATAAATGAACTATAGTGTCCTGCACACACTAGTGAAACATTACATCTGTGTCTGAATCATTTTTGGTTTGCGGAGCCCTACACGTTATGGTCACGATTTCACTAAATTAAACCAAGTGACCAAATTAGCACAGCTTGGCCACAATTTACCTAAAACGAACAAAACTTGGCCATGCATTTATAAGTCAATTCAAGTCTAGTTGACACGGTCTTTGCTGACATTTCAGGGATGCGTTCATCATGTCCAGGCTAAGGTCCACCATCTGGTCTGGATACGGCCCGGATCCGGCCGACTGCAGTAAACCTCGGGATAAACAGAGAGACTAACATTAGCGTAGATGCCATTCTTCTTATGATGTAACGAGTACATCAGGTGTTATGGGAAGTGTTCCCGGTTCCGGCTGACCTAGTTAATGCAGCCTAAAACAATCATTTAACTGATTTGAATAATAGAAATTAAAAATGTTTTATGTGTATGCCATAGTAAAGAGATGTGTTTTTAGTCTAGATTTAAACTGACAGAGTGTGTCTGCTTCCCGAACAATGCTAGGAAGACTGTTCCAGAGTTTAGGTGCTAAATAGGAAAAGGATCGACCGCCTGCAGTTGATTTTGATATTCTAGGTATTATCAACTGGACAGAATTTTGAGACCGCAATAAACGTGATGGAGTATAATGCGTTAAGAGCTCGCTCAAGTACTGGGGAGCTAAACCATTTAGTGCTTTGTAAGTAATCAGCAAGATTTTAAAATGTATACGATGTTTAATAGGGAGCCAATGCAGTGTTGCCAGAACCGGGCTAATATGGTCATACTTCCTGGTTCTAGTAAGTAATGGGAACCAATTCTAGTAACACTTTATAATAAGTATACAGTAATAAAGTACTTACAAATCATTTGCAAACTAGTTCATTCGTAGTTAATATATTGTAGCCTCTACATTGTTATTATATTAATTGGCTATGTACAAATAGTGAGTTCTTCTTTCATTGTCACTGTAATTAGTGTGTGTGTGTGTGTGTGTATTTAATGTATTTGTAAACATTTTAAGGAACACTGAATATGAATGCATTTAATGTCCAGTAAACGTTGGTTTAAAGCACTTCATTAATGACATTTTCCCATTTTCTGTGACCTAATCTAAAGTGAGAACTAGGTAACAAACACTTTACAATAAGGTTTCATTTGTTAACATTAGTTAATGTATGAACTAACATGAACACACAATGAGCAATACATTACTTACACTATTTATTAATCTTTGTTAATGTTAGTTAATAAAAATCTAGCTGTTCATGTTAGTTCACAGTGCATTAACTCATGTTAACTGATACAACTTTTGATTGTTCATTGTTAGTTTGTTAAAGTAGATAACTAATGTTAAAGCTGCACTATGTAACTTTCGTTTTCAAAATTTACAAAATGAATATAATGAGTGAGTATATCATGAATTCATTCTCCAAACCGTGTTCTCGTCTTACTCTGAATCACTTCAGTCAACCAATTAACAATTCCTTTACTACGAGCTAATTAAACATTAATAATTGATAATTACAGTGACAATGAATGAAGAACTTTCAGGAATATAGCCTATTAATATATTAACAATGTAGAGACTACAATATATAAACTATTAATTAACTATAATAGTTTGTTAGTGATTTGTAATTACTTTATTACTGTATACTTTTTATAAAGTGTTACCAGAATTCTTACATCCTGCATGTCATGTGCGAGGCGCCATATTAAAATACTAGTTCACCCCAAAAATGCAGATTGTCACCATTTACTCTCCCTTCATGTCGCCAAATTTGACTTTCTTTCATCTGTGGAACACAAAGGAATATATTTTAAGAAATGCTTCTATTAAGTGATCACATGACGAGTTAAAGGTAAAACCTGAATTGCGCTGATTTGATCTAGTTTCAAACTTCATGGCACAGAGTAGACTCTGAAAAGCCTTGAAAACTAGATTAGAGCACGTTCCTGCAAATGGTTTCAGTTTTTGTGCAGCAGAGCCATGCTGCTCCGAGAACAAGCAAAAAATGCTTCATGTGTACAAAACAAATATTTGGTGTTGGGAACAGGCCCAGTGCTGTGGTGAAGTGGGGCGAGGGGGGTAATTGCTATATTAAGAGGAAGGAATTCAAAATAAAGTTAATCTTTCCACCCCTCCATAGGCACAGAATGAGCATGCTGCATCTTGTTCAACACACAAAGCACTTACAGAGACAGTGTAACTTAGACAAGGATGAAGGCTCCACTGTGCCAGGATCCAGTTCAACCCAGTTTAGGATCAGGCCAGGAGTGGGTTTGACTTGGCACTGATTGTGACCAGAAGTACTCGAGATGTGTTCATGTGTGTAGGTTTCAAACAGTTCATCGGTATGTAGCTGTAGCTCGCTGTGTGTGAATTTAACTAGTACATTCCTCATCCTCCCCTTGCTGTAATGCTTAATTTTCACTCAATAGCCACCTCACCTTGCTGCCAATGTTTGAAAGCTCCTCCTCCTTTCTCCTGGCAAAAGCTAAAACTAACATGGCAGTGACTTCTGCACTACAAATTCTTTGATATTTCCTATCATCTTAGTAATACAGGACTATTATGTGCATTGCCATTTTGAGTCAGGTAATTGTAGTTTTTCCAACATGACTTGCATGAAGTGAAGCGTTCAAAGACTCATCTGAGCTTTGCGGTCTCGCTCAGGGGTTCTCAGCTCTGGCCTTCAAGGCTTTTGCTCAAACCCTGATCAAACACACTTGAACAAGCTAATCAAAGTCTTCAGGATTACTAGAAAGTTATATAGTCAGGTGAGTTTGATCATGGTTGGAGCTAAGCAGGACCTCGAGGGCCAGAGTTAAAGGGATAGTTCGCCCAAAAATGAAAATTAGCCCATGATTTACTCACCCTCAAGCCATCCTAGGTGTGTATGACATTCTTCTTTCAGACTAATACAATCAGAGTTATATTAACACATGTCGTGGCTCTTCCAAGCTTTATAATGACAGTGAATGGCTGTTTCTGTTTTGAAGTCCATAAAAGTGCATCCATCCATTGTAAAAGTGCTCCACACGGCTGCAGGGGTTAATAAAGGCCTTTTGAAGTGAAGCGATGCGTTTAAGAAAAATATCCATATAAATACGTTATAGAGTAAAATGACTAGCTTCCGACAGACGGCCGTACGCATCAATTTCCGGAGAAAGAGTGACCCCTGACCTGACGCATGACGTATTGATGAACGCGGAAGCGCAGAAGATAGAGCAAAACAAAACACCGGTCATGAATTAGAGTCTAAAACGAGAGTTTTTAAAGGGAAATGCCGGAGGATTTCGATATAATAGAAGAGGGGCTTGAGTTTGTTGCCCAGCACTATTTGTTTGAACCGTGAGAGGCTTCAAAGCTTGTGATGCTCCTACATCCTGCGTCATACATCGCGTCAGGGGTCACTCTTTTGCCGTAAGTCGACTTGCGTAGGCGGTCCGCTGGAAGCTAGTTATTTTAGATTTTAAAGTTTTAATTATGGATATTTTTCTTACACAAACCCATAGATTCGCTTCAGAAGGCCTTTATTAACCCCCAGAGCCGTGTGGAGCACTTTTATAATGGATGGATGCACTTTTATGGACTTCAAAACAAATCAGCCATTCACTGCTATTATAAAGCTTGGAAGAGCCAGGACATGTGTTAATATAACTTCATCTGAAAGAAGATGTCATATACACCTCGGATGACTTGAGGGTGAGTAAATTATGGGCTAATTTTCATTTTTGGGTGAACTATCCCTTTAAGAACTCCTGGTCTAGCTGTTAGTGCGGATTCTCAGACATATTAACCCTTAAATGAATGAATAAATAAATGAATTAACCCCCATGAATGTTTCGCCAATCATTATTACATATTGGGGTCTTTAGCGACCCGGATCTATATCTAACATGGATGGATCTCTACCTTTCACAATAATATAAAACTCTCCTGATATTAGAGTAACAATTACAGAAGAATAAGATAAAGTATATTTTGTTACCTTTTGGAGCTTGGAAGGGTTCAGTTTGAGCAGATGTTTTATACCATCATCACTGTCCTCGTCAGAGCTCATTTCCCAGGATATTCAGCATCTGGCTCATATTCACCATCTCAAACAAATTCTCAAAACTATCATTTTCAGCATCTTCAGAATCAATATTTTGATCGCGGACCGCTTCTTCACCAGATCCACCATTAGGTGACAGTGACACTAATGTTTGATTGCGTTCAGCAATAAATCGCTGAGCCATTTCCAGTTTTGCTGATGATACTTCCTATTCTTTTGTTTTCTGCCTGCGGTGACTATGAGTGAAACGTCACTTCATCACTGTGTTTCAGACATAAATGTGAATTGCACTTATTCAGTCATCAAAGATTCAATTATTGTTGTGCTGAGAAAAATATATACACTCTTACACACCTCGGGTCGTTAGCGACCCTATACAATTTTTACAAAAAATGAATGGGAAAACAGGCATTCTTTTATAATTTTTTTTCTTGTTATATTGTTTATAATGAATTGATTGAGGAGTACTAAGAAGGTTGATGTCTAACTTTAAAAAAATGAATGAAGAGGAGGGTAGTGAATGACGTCCCGGGTCAGACCCGAGATATGCGTCTACGCTGGGTGCTCATGTGGGCGACATGAGTTTAACCCCAGCTCACATCATTTCCCAATCCTGTTCCCTCTTCATCATCTTGTCTGTCTACTGTATCTGTCATCTAAACGTGGTAAAAAGGGCATGAATCAAATAAAGTAAAAAAAAAAGTGCATCTTTTAGGCTATGTTTTATAGAATGTGTTACTTGAAATATTTCTAGAGTTCATTAAATGTTGATTGAGATGTTTGGCCATTGCTCCAATTCTCCACAACAGATCTGCCATTTACCCAACGTAAACATTTGACTGTTTTTCACTCTGTCAGATTCGATTTCTAGAACAGTTAGTAATGTATCCCTTCTGTTTCTGCCCTTGCCACAGTGGGTCCACCCCGACTTTGCATCGCGCTTCCTGAAGAAAAGAAAAGCCCTGATGTGCTTGTCACCCGAGCTGACGGCCGGGGCTGCGTGATGGAGGCCGAATGTCTTCACTTGGTCCCTCTTCAGACACTCAATGGCCGCTCTGTTTCAGCCTGACGTCGAGTCGATTGGATATAATCTTGAGCGCCGGACTCAGGAGATCGGGAGGGATAGGGAAACGCTACAGTAGACTTTGCAGGGAAGGATCGTCTTTCTCCAGAAGTAGGAAACGAGCGTCGGAGGGTTCCTGCTGCCAGTCGACTCTCTCCTCCTGTTACGACACGGGACCAAATTCAAACCATGTGTCCTCGCACCCGGTTAGCTGCTTTTGCCCACCTCTAGCATTAGCCGTCTGAACGGATCCATTTCACTACCCCTCTCCTGTGCAGCGCTCTCATTCTCCCGGCCCCAAATGAGCCTCTCCGTGGGACTCCTGGCTTAATAGGCTGGAACTTTCCCATGTCCGGTCTCCGAAGGTGGCTGTTATCCTCTTGAGCGCCTCTGTGCGAGGTTCAAGCTGGAGCTCATGTTATGGGGTGAGTACAGTAGCCCACCTCCAGGGTCAAAGGTCACTTCCTCTTCAGATCTCTGCTTAAAGATGTGTTAAATATGTGAGGGGACTGGATGTGTTTTGGGAATGTCTTTTTGTTTAAATATGCGCCATATAGTGTGGAAGGGGGAAATATTTGCTGCCTGCTGCAATTCTGATCTGTCACCACTTGAAATGTGTGTGTATTTATTTATTTATTCTTTGAGAGAAAAGTATGGAGGGCAGAAGTTGGGGAATTTAATGCAATAAATGACTTGCACAGATGGCCTGTTTAATGGACAGCTTTCAATCTTGGTCGAATGTGACCCCCTCGGCTAAGGACCATGGACAGTGTAATGACCAGGCCTTGATAGCAAAGGGAAAGAGGAATAGATAAGATATTTAACTATTTGGTATTGCAAAATACATTTAGATGAAGTTGGTTTTATTTTTTTCTTACGACAGAGTACTTCAAAAGTTCTGACAAGTTCATCCTTGTCCAGCGATTTCATGACCTTGGGCCCTATCATAAACCCGCCGCAATGCGACATAAGTGTTTTTTGCTCGTTTCAGCCCGACGCAGTTCTCATTTTCACGTCCAGCTCCATGTTGTTTAAATATCAAATGCACTGGCGCATCTGTTCACCCATGGGCATATGGTCTGAAAACCAGGTGTGTTCAGGAGCATTGTTGGAGCGTTGCTATTTTGAGGAACTGAAAACGGCTGCACCATTGACCAACACAAACCTGCTCTAAAGTCAATAGCGCAGTATTTTGTGTGTTATTTAAAGGGTGTGTTAGTAATATGAGCCTATAGGTGGTGCACAACATGCATACACTCTGATTATTACACACACACAGGGATGCGCAGCAGCACACACACATTTAAATATTAAAAATAAAAGGATTCCTCTCTGGAGAAGCGTTCAGTCTTCCCGCTCGCATGTAAATAGTGAATCCGTTAAAGGGAATGGGAGATGAGACTCTGATTGGTTTATTGCTCGTTATGCCCAAAACACACCCATGACTCATTAAGAGACCAGGGACAACCCTTTTGGACCATGCGCCTTGTGTTGAATAGATGGGCAAGAATGGACAGCATGTTGAACTGCCAGAACGACTTTATAAGCATCAGTTGCAGAGCAATGCTCAGGAAGTCGGTGTAAACTTTGTTCATGAGAGTGAAGTATGTTTTTGTTTCTGTTTAACAGAAGGTCATGTTAGTTACTTATGTACCTAATGTTTGCTTTGTGTGTCAGGGGGCGGGTGAAGGCCCTTCTGTTTTGACGCCTGTCGCAGGTGAAACAGTTGAAACATAGCAAATGCCTCGAATGCTTAAAGCCGAAACAGGACCTGATGTTCTTTGTCTCCAAACACACACATGCATACACTTTAATCTAGCTGTCTATCCTAAACCAGTACATACCATAATCTTTTTTTAATGATTTGTCCCCAAGAAAAAAAAAAAAACTATGCTTCTCTTATCTTAAACAGCATTTCATAGTAATATGACAAAACTGAGGGATTAGCATTAGCAAACAGCTCATGAGGTTAATTCAAATCACAGGAGACTGAAGAGAGATTACACGTGTGTGTGTGTGTGTGTGTGTGTGTGTGAGGTACACTGAGAGGTTACTGCCTACAGCTGCTCATTGATCTGGCCATTCATAGGACATTTTTAAAATAAAAATTGACAATTCCTATATTTTCATATAATATTGCAATATTTATTATAAATGATTTATCAGTGCACATTATTATTATTTCTTAGGGCCCGAGCACCAATGGTGTGAGGACCCTATTGTAACTGCTCGGTCTATTATTCTTCTTCTCCGAAATGAATCGCATTTTTCACGTACAAGTGAAAAATGCACTTTTTTGGGCTTCAAATTTTGGGCTGCCATTATAAAGCTTGGATTAGCCAGGACATGTGTTAATATAACTCTGATTGTATTCGTCTGAAAGAAGAATGTCATACACACCTAGGATGGCTTGAGGGGGAGTAAATCATGAGCTAATTATCATTTTTGGGTGAACTATCCCTTTAAATGATTTTTTTATTATGATAGCCAATTTATATGATAGCCAAGAATAAAAGCGACTGAGTGAGTGTGACAGGTCTGTGTGCGTCTTTGTGTAAATGCCAGTCATCTGTCCAGGCACACTGGTTTTCTCTTTAAGACACGCTGCTACGATGAAATGCTTGAAACCAGTCTGACCTGTGGCCTTTCTCTCAGTTCCTTATTTCTTCAGCAGAACTTGTATACTAGTTGCAATGATGGACGTGTGAGATTAAAGCATGCTCACTATGACTGGATGTGGTTTATTTGTGTCCCTGTTGAGAGGCATTATGAGAAGCTGTGATTCTGACTCGGACTGGAGTTTGAACGGTGAACGGTGATGAGGGACCAAACAACACCTCTGTCTCTCGTCTGAAAGCCTCTTGTTAGCAGATCAGGTGTCTTGTTCACACACAGATGTGTTTCATAGTTTATAGTGTGTTGATGGGAGGGAGGTGGAAAGCTTTTAATGGAGACACTTTGAGTAAATGTGCAGGGATTATCTGTGAAGACAAGGCTGCTTTTATCTTTACTCAGCGGGCGGGAGAAGCGCTGGCGTACCTGTGTTCTCTGTTTGATCATGTCTTACCCCCGCCGCATCCCAGCGTTCCTCTGACTCTGCCAGGGGAGACAACTCAGCGTTCCTCTCGTAACAGTCACCCGCTCCTACCGCAGCGAGAGACGGAGGCATGTCCCGCCGTGGATTACTGTACTCATCACTGCCGTACTGTATGGGAAAGACAGCCAGGCCATTGTACATTGAGAGTGCTTCTGCCCTAAAGGCTGTTCACAGCCCTTCAAATTTTTCTCCTTGCCCGTCACAAAAATCCCCAAGTGCCGGGTAGCTGTTTAAAAGCTGATATTAGCTCTGTTCCAGACAAGAGATGCCTACCTAGGCAATATTTCAGGCCCAAGGGCTGTTTCAAACAGTAGCCAAATAACTATTCTACTGTAGAAGTACTGTACCATAGTAATACTGCGCAATGTCTTGAAAGTACTAAATGGTATAAAAAGTGTTACCATCTGATGCGTTTAATATAAGCAAATTTTTCAGTTGTACTATTTTATTGTTGATGTGTTTTCATTAATAATAATGAACCACTATAAGCATTCGTTTTTAAAGCAAGGGGAAAATCCAAAGACCTTTCATTTATTTGTTACGACACGGGTATACCATATCATTCATCAGTCTTTTTCATTTTGTTAATAAAATGAATAAATTACAGCTACATCTCTTCTTTTATGACGTTTGCACCAGCAGTAAATACATTAACTAGAGTCCGGTTGCACCAGATATTTGTAAGTTCTTACTTAATCTAGAACATAAAGTCCACACTAGAGGCTTAGTAACTACTAGCTCGTTTGTATCCAACTCTCTACTTTATTCTGTAACCATTTGTTCTTAAGGCAGAACGCAGCTAGTAGGTCGTAAGCTCTTCGTAGCGTAGCCACATAATATGACGTTTACCCTCAATGAGCAGAAGTTGTGTTGAAATGCCGTGAATTTTTAGTTTATCCTTGATTATAACTTCTTTTTCCTCACGTAAATAACAGTAAAAGTAAGTTTCCATTAAAATAACTACTTAATCATGAATAACATGTAAATAACATTCAGAAACTGTATTTGAAATGATAAAACATCAATGAATAGATGATACCTAAAATAAGAAATTATATTTTATTTATTATGACTGATTTTATTAGACGTGCACACCGAGGCTAACAAAGTAATTATTCACATGACCATGTTCTCTCTCTTAAAATGTAAGCGAGTGTAAATGTCAACGTCATCTTTTATGTCTAAATGATTGAAGTCTGTCAGGTAAAATGAGAGATTACTGATTCAGTTCAGTCTGTGCTATTTTATTCCAACCGTTACTCCTGATCGGAGGTGTCCGTAAAGATTTAGTTTATACGTAGAGTTGCACTTCAGCTAAGTTTAACGGGGCAACCATAGGCCGTAAAAAAATATGAACGACGTGTCTTCACTGCCTTTCATTGAAAAAAAAAAAGTGAAGCCGCCAACATCCGAATATGGCGCTGACATCTTGTGCAGATTTGGGACCGAGTCTGCGCAGTAGAGAGCAGGAAGTAGAGCCGCGATATCAAAATCCCGCCCACACTCTCGCAGATGCAGAACAACTCCTCATGTCGGTGTGAAATAAACAGTTATGGAAATGTAGAAATTAAAGCTAAAGCTCCAATCTCCTCCTGAAAATCCCGAAAAAAAGTCTGTTGGTCCCTCAGTGAATACTTCACTCAGAGAAGCCGTCAATCTCAGCTGTCAATCATGACATCACACCGTTCTTATAGCATCAAATAACTAACTAAAACCAAACTTATTTAAAAAACACACACTTGAAATGAAATCATCGTGATAAAAATTGACTAAAATGACAGAAGCCATCTTTGGGAAAAAATAATTTGAAGTGTAATTTGATTGTTTAGTTTGTCTCGCGTCCATTCGAATACATGGAGGGGCGGGGGTTATGAGCTATACTGGGACCAGCCACCTGGGGGCGATCGAGACGCGCCGGCTTCAGTTTGCAGCACGAGTGCGGCACGCTTGGGTGCAACGCAAAAATATTTAGTAGTTGTAACTTAGTGTTTTACGTCAAAACTAGGCTAAGTTGTAACTTACACACAGCTGGTGCAACGGCTCCCGACGATCCTCAGCAATCTGTGATCCAGTCAATTCCCAATGGACAAAATAAAGTCCCATACTACATATTTTCCTTGTTCAAGAAGCCATTTCACTTGGATATACATCACAATAGCGTCAAAAAGACTCTAAAAGAAGGTCTGTTTCATAATTTTTCAAACCCTCACGTTTCCCAAGCCTTTATGCCTTTGTTTCTTCTGTAGAACACAAACTGAGAGATTCTGGACAACGTTCTTGTCTGTCTTTTTAATGCAAGGACGATTAATGGTGACTGATGATATCAAGCCTCAAAAATGATACAAAATCACCATAACCATAAAAGTATCATATACATATAGTATCATATAGCAATCATTTACATGACCTTTTGCTGCTTTGCTAAATAAACAGTCCAGTATTGATCCAGAGATCAGATCAATAGTAGGGCATTTGCTCAATCCTGTTCAAATATCATTTTTAGCAACTGGTTTCAGTTTGTTGACATGAAACTAAGTTTCCATTACACAGTGATTTATGGGAGCCATGATTTCCAATTCAAGTGCACAAATGCACAGTCACTCTGCTACAGTCGGTCATGGGATTTTGTAGGTCAGTAAATTAAATAATCGGATGCCACATGAGAATTTGGCCTTTATTTTTTTATAAATGCAATGGTTTTGGTGTTCTAATCCACCACAATTAATAGCTCAACATTGCAGCTGTACATCGATGGCTGTATATCAGGAGTCTCTTTGCGTTTTGTTTTGGATTTCCGCTGGAACCGATAGCAGGAAAAGTGATTGAGTGGAGCATTTGTGTGACCCAGCTGCCACAGCGCCACTGTTTCCTCACGTCACTGATGACAACCGCAACTAACACTCGACGCACTGACACGCCGCTCGTTTTATACTCACACGAATGCAGTTAAAACTCCGTTGATGTGCTTCCTCTGTATTCGGGTGCTTTCACAGATTCTCCCAAAGAATACTCAAGTACTGTAACGAAGTATTATTACTACGTTATATTACACCACTGTTTATACGAGAATGCATGCGTTGGTGATAATGCATAAACTAACATTAGCCCTATTGGGACGGTAACTGTTTCTCATGGGGTCGTAAGGTATTTTCATCATTTACAGAGGCTAGTCAGAGATTTTATTGCCTTTACATTTGAAAAGGGCTGCAATTATATATGTTAAAATAACCAGCAGCTTTATGTTTATCTCATGTAAATAAGAGGCTGTATTCACTTATTTCCGCTCATTTCCATATGGAATAAAATTACATCCTTTATTTTGAGATAAAATACAAGACAGAAAACCACTATGTGCATCTATATATCTTCCTATTTTTAAACAGATTTAAATAATTAAATAATAATTAGGATATTATTATCCTATTATTAAGTTAAATATGCATTTATTCTTATTATACCAAGCATATGACATTTTATTTACAGCAGACAATCATGTTATTGATCACGCGAGCAGCACGTTCCCGGGTGCACAGGATCATAAAACTCGCTGCTCCACCGGGAATAAATCACCATCCGAATGCACGAGTGTTATCTCTGAGGTGGCATGCACATTTATTTTTACGGACATGAGAAACAATTACCGTCCGAATAGGGCTTTTGTGTGAAAATGTGGAGAGTGTGAAAACAAAGGTCTTAAATTTATTAATGGTATCGATTATTTATTTATTTTTTTACACATTGGATTGATACATCGTATCTTTACGCATTTAATCGGTGTATCGATCTATATCGATGTATTGTTACACCCCTAGTAAATAATGGCGCAAACACCAGTAAATTGACGAGCACAAACCTCAGTAAATCACCTTGTGTGATTAATTTAAATACTCTCCTCCCATAAATACTGCGTCTGAAAGAGAAACTCCTACAAATGCATATGCAATAAGATCAGCCGCAGAAATAACCCTGTCCACACCTTTTTCAGTAGGGCTGGGTAAAAAAATATTGATTTCTCGATTTTAATCGATTTTCATTTTTACGAACCGATATAGATTCTTAAATCCCAAGGATCGATTAGTCTATCCTGTTTTCTGTTGATGAATGAACGGGACATTGTAGCGCACCTCCCATCCAATAAATCGCAGTAATCTTTGTGCCTATTGATATGAAACAAAGTCTCAGATTTCAAATTACGTCCATTTTATTACGAAATTCAAAAACATAAAAACCGTTTTGGCGCTGTGGCGTGAGATCGCTCTGGCTCAGCTCAGCTCAAGAGAAGCGGCAGCGCACATGAACGGATCATCTCATCCGCTTTAATACCAGTTACAGCGCGATATAAACATGAATGAACATCTGAAAGTGTGTTAAAAGATACAGTACAACTTACCCAAATCTGTATCACGTCACATGTAATCGCTCAATCAGTGTTTCAACCGTGGAAAGACGTCAATAAAACACGTAACGTCACATTTACCTCAGAAAAACCATATTCAATGACCATAAACTCATTAGTCATCTAGAAAAAATAACTCTAGAGAGGAGCATTTTGATAAATATATGCACCATATTACATATTCAATATATTTTTTTAATGTTCTTCAATATTTAATGCATGTTTGAATAAATCTGGCAAGTTTTTATGACAGCCACCATTTAAATGTTTTTAAATGTTGTAATTTAAGTGTTGTTATTTTTTTACCTTCAGTATTATAGTAGTCTACAACTGACTCCCATAGTTTACAGGATTAGTTAAGTGAATTGTTTTCCTTGAGAAAATTTGCCATTGCCTGATATATCCAAAATAATCGATATTGAATCAAATCGAATCAGAAGCGAAATCGAATCGAATTGCAAGCTTGTGAATCAAAATCGAATCGGATTGTGAAATTTGTGTACCCAGTACCCAGCCCTACTTTTCAGTGATCATTTCTCACTGCGTGTCTTTAGTAAATCCTGACTGTAGTTGGGCTGGAGCAAGCTGTTAGTAAATCTGGCCCCAAGAAATCAAATCAAGTGTAAAAGCACATCTCTGCCACAAGCTATTGCACATAGTAGTTACTGTGCAACGGGGCCATGATGGCAGAAGCCCTGCGTCCCAGAATCCACGTGGGTGAAGTTCTGCCCCCTCATAATCTGCATCACTACACCCATTGTGACACGAAAGTTCAAAACTGACCTAAGATCAGACTTGTTTCTAAAAGGATTTAGACACGTTCACGTCTGTGTGTGTGGGTGGTTTTAAACACTGAGGTCAGGTTGGGGCAAAGCTCCTGTTGCAGTTTCTCTGGAGTTAGCACACATGGTTTGCAGGGCTGCATCAAAGGGAGACTTGCTTGTTAAAGTGTGTTATGGTGCTGGACGCAGCAGGGTGGGACTGTGCATGAAGCTCGCTGTTTAAATGTTGCCTCTCAGCTGGAAAACGGCCCTGCAGAGCTCTGAGTATGTGGAGCGGCCCGAGAGATGAAATAATCTCAAGAATTATTTATTCACCCTCATGTTGTTCCACATCTCAACGACTATCTCAGAGAGTCTGAATTATGAAGAATCTTTACATGGCTCTATTCCATATAAGAACAGTTGGTTACTTTATTTTAGGGTGTCCGTGTTACAGTGAAATTACGCATTTAAGTACTGAGTAATAATAATTAACTACATGTACTTACTATAGGGTTAGGGTTTAGTTGTGGGTTAGTTGCATGTCATTATAGTCATTACTACAGTACCTACATGTAACAAGGACACTGTAAAATAAACAAGTGGCAACCTCCCGCAGTCTCTCTTGAATCCAACACTGAAGTGACTTAAACTGCAATTCATCGACTGGCCGCTAGAGACAGGCTCCAAAAGGGAGTCAATCCCATAGACCCTCATGTTAAAATGCCCAACTTTACAGCAGAAAACAACATGTTTACAGCCTGGCACAAAAAGTGTTTTTTTATTTTGCCCTTCATGACAACTGTGAGGGGGTGAATGTTTTTTATAACTCATCCTTTTAAATTATGTAAAGCCTTAAAGTTCTGCATCATTAAGGGCGTGGCCACTTGAGTGACAGGTGGATTGCCGCTGCTGTCACTACTAGCCGTTTGTCTGCTCCACCCATGTCCCGCCTCTTTGCCCATTTTTGGCTATCCGGGAGTGCGGGCGTTGCCAAGATGGCAATGGCCGCTTCGCCCTCTTTAGGCGTCAGAAATGCTCTTCAGAAACCTACGGGCGACGTCACGGACACTACGTCCATATTTTTTTTACAATCTATGAAAATAAAGTGTTACTGGACAGTTTATAATGACCTTGGCTTTTAACCTCCAAAATGAGGGGAAAAAAAGGTCTGTTTTCCACATAATGTTTTTGTTATGGCTTCAGAAGACTTGGAATATAGCGCATAATTCATATGGATACATTTGGTGTTTTTCATCCTCTTGTTTTCCAGAAATAAGAGCTGAACTGAGCATGTAAACTGTCTTGACATCCAGGAGTGTGTCCACGGTATGTCATCAAACCTCCGCTTATACCAACAGGAGTGTGTGACGTGTAACCTGGCATTATCAATTTCTATTATTCAAATCAGTTAAATGATTGTTTTAGGCTGCATTAACTAGGTCAGCCGGAACCGGGAACACTTCCCATAACACCTGATGTACTCGTTACATCATAAGAAGAATGCCATCTACGCTAATGTTAGTCTCTTGATTTGTATATATTTTCTAAATGTGTCTTTTCTTTTGCTTTATTGTAAAATGTAAAAATCCTATAAAAAAAATGTAAAAAAACCAGCAACGTCGTTGCCATAGAAACCAATGCAGATATTCCGGAAAACGAAAGAGCTGCATGGACACACAAATCGGATCTGAACAGTTGCGATTCACAGTGTGGACAGTCAAACATTAGATCAGATTCCAGTCGGATTTGGACTGACAGTCTGAACGAGGCTTAAGTCGCCCCAAAGTAAATAACTAATGATTTTTTACAGCGGAAATGAATCAATGATAAACTTACTTTAGCTGGACAATAACTTTTTTTTCTAGAGCTGATGTACAGACAAAACAATCTCTCTTCCATTAAAGGGATAGTTCACCCAAAAATGAAAATTATCCCATGATTTACTCCCCCTCAAGTCATCCTAGGTGTGTATGACATTCTTCTTTCAGACGAATACAATCAGAGTTATATTAACACATGTCCTGGCTCTTCCAAGCTTTATAATGGCAGTGAATGGCTGGTTCGTTTTTGAAGTCCATAAAAGTGCATCCATCCATTGTAAAAGTGCTCCACACGGCTCCGGGGGTTAATAAAGGCCTTTGAAGTGAAGCGATGCGTTTGTGTTGACTTGGGTAGGCCATCTGCTGGAAGCTAGTTATTTTAGTCTATAAAGTTTTAAATATGGATATTTTTCTCACACAGACGCATCGCTTCGCTTCAGAAGGCCTTTATTAACCCTGGAGCCGTGTGGAGCACTTTTATAATGGATGGATGCACTTTTTTGGACTTCAAAAACGAACCAACAATTCACTGCCATTATAAAGCTTGTAAAGCCAGGACATGTGTTAATCTAACTCTGATTGTATTCGTCTGAAAGAAGAATGTCATACACACCTAGGATGGCTTGAGGGTGAGTAAATCATGGGCTAATTTTCATTTTAAAGTGAACTATCCCTTTCATTTCCATTAAAATCACTGTAAAGCTCCTTTGAAACGTTCTGTATTGTAAAAAGCGCTATATTAATGAAGGTGACTTGACTTGACATACCGACGGTTTTGTGCACAGGGGCATCGTCATGCTGGAAATGAAAGCAGCTGAAAGCACAGAGCCTGTCATCACATGGTATAGCATTAGAAATGACTAGAAAAGCCATCGATTAGAAGGGCCACATGCTTTTGTCCCAGTGCTGTGTGTGAAGCGCTCCCTTCTGAAAACAAGGAAACACTCAAACATTCCAAGCCTTGCACTTGAACGAATTGTTGCAGGCTAGACAAACTTAGATTGATGTGCAGCTACGCTGGGTGCAGTCATGAGACACCCACAACGAGCGTGTTTGTCTTCAGATGAAAAGCTGTAAATCTGTCAACTGCAGTGAATAATACAGGAAGATTCTGATTGTGTTCTGAAGTCTTTAGGCGTTAAATGTTTACACAAGGCAGTGTCAATACTCGTGCGCTCTCTCTCTCTCTCTCTCTCTCCGCTCTCTCTCTCTCTCTCGCTCTCTCTCTCTCTCTCTCTCTCTCTCTCTCTCTCTCTCTCTCTCTCTCTCTTTCTCTCTCTCTCTCTCTCTCTCTCTCTCTCTCTCTCTGTCTCTCTGTCTCTCTCTCTCTCTCTCTCTGTCTCTCTCTCTCTCTCTCTCTGTCTCTCTGTCTCTCTGTCTCTCTCTCTCTCTCTCTGTCTCTCTGTCTCTCTCTCTCTGTCTCTCTCTCTCTCTGTCTCTCTCTCTCTCTCTCTGTCTCTCTGTCTCTCTCTCTCTCTGTCTCTCTCTCTCTCTCTCTCTCTCTCTCTCTCTCTCTCTCTCTCTCTCTCTGTCTCTCTCTCTCTCTCTCTCTCTGTCTCTCTGTCTCTCTCTCTCTCTCTCTGTCTCTCTCTCTCTCTCTCTCTCTCTCTCTCTCTCTCTCTCTCTCTCTCTCTCTCTAGCCCACGGGAGCAGCACCTGTGGTAGCTGGCACCGAAAGCCCTCGAACCGTGGCACTGCACAGACATGAAGCACAATAACAAAGAAAAGAAATTGAAAAGCAGAAAAACATTTGTGGTTTGCCAGGAGAGAGGGCTTGAATAACAGCCTGTGAATGGGTTGCCATGTTTGTGTGCGGCCGGGCTGGGAACAGGATGTTTGGGCCTCCAGGTGTGTGTCGGTCTCTGTCGGGGCTTGTGGGATTGGTGCGGAGATGGCAGCGTGACGGCTGTAATGATAGGCTCCTGCGGGTGAGGACATGACTGCGCAGTGGTCCGCGGGCATTTGTTGGCCCGGCCCCCTCCGCAGACGCACACACAACAATGAGCGATAAATCAGGAATCTGCCCCACAACACAAGCAGAGAGAGTAGAGTCTTTTAAATGCACACCAATGAGTTGGGAAATCAAAGTCTTCTCCTTTTTGCGTACTGCTCCTTTACAACCGAACGATATGACACACACACACACACAGAAGACAGTTCTGGTGCCTGTAGGATGTTCGGAAACAGCACAATGACTGTGATTGTCTGTCTCAGAGAAGGAAAACTGGGGTTGTGGTGAACCGACACACACAATAAAGGTGGAAGACGGGTTCTGGATCCCATTGTGGGTTCACCACACCGGCCGCGCGCACACTCATTTCCCTGTTCTGCCGGAGCGTTTCTACCCCGTGCGGTTGTCTCTCAGAGCGTTCACACATGGCCCATTGTCTCTCCTGACCCCTCAGTCCACACAGGTGTCAACAAAAACACATACAAAAAAAGAAGTAACACACAGTCACGCCACCGCGGAGCGCGTCTTCTGTCCTGTTGAGTCTGATGAAGCATTCTGACTGCTAACCAGCGGTTAATGAGTGTCTTGTTCTCAGATCCGTTTCAGACGCTTTTCATTTCAGAGCCCATGTTAACGGTTTCGATCTGGTTGGGCGCAAACACTACGTCGCTGTGCATTAAAATGAAAACATTCCCATTATAATCTTTCTAAACTGGCAGTTTACGGAGTAGATTACCTAGATTTCATACTTGGGTGTTGAATTTTATATACTGCGCATACTGTATACTGTATACTGCGCTGATATATATTTATATATCATATTTTATTATGACCACCTTCCTAATATTGTGTTGGTCCCCCTTTTGCCCTGACCCTTCGAGGCATGGACTCCACTAGACCCTTGAAGGTGTGCTGTGGTATCTGGCACCAAGATGTTAGCAGCATCACACTGCCTCCGCCGGCTTGCCTTCTTCCCATAGTGCATCCTGGTGCCATGTGTTCCCCAGGTAAGCCACACACACGCACCCGGCCATCCACGTGATGTAAAAGAAAACGTGATTCCTCAGACCAGGCCACCTTCTTCCATTGCTCCGTGGTCCAGTTCTGATGCTCACGTGCCCACTGTTGGTGCTTTCGGCGGTGGACAGGGGTCAGCATGGGCACCCTGACTGGTCTGCGGCTATGCAGCCCCATACGCAAAACAAACTGTGATGCACTGTGTATTCAGACACCTTTCTATCAGAACCAGCATTAACTTCTTGAGCAATCTGAGCTACAGTAGCTCGTCTGTTTGATCGGACCACACGGGCCAGCCTTCGCTCCCCACGTGCATCAATGAGCCTTGGCCGCCCATGACCCTGTCGCCGGTTCACCACTGTTCCTTCCTTGGAGCACTTTTGATAGATACTGACCACTGCAGACCGGGAAAACCCCACAAGAGCTGCAGTTTGCACTTAAGTATATTATTTCTGTAATAAGTTCTGTAATAACAGTTCTGTCCTGATAAGCATTTTATAATGGGCTTAAACAAAGGAAAATCTCAATGTAACCCACAAATCACTGTTTTCTGTATAGCGAAACACTGTGAGATGCACTGCCCCATTGGAGACAGACAGACGGGGCTATAAACGCCACTGTCCCACTGTTTGGGCTTAATATCTATTGTCCTTACACATGGGCAGTATCAATATCAGGCAGAGTGAGCTGTCACCTTGCGTTTGCCTCAGAGAGATGTAGTGCATTGTGGGTGTGTGGGGTTCAGGGTTTTTCCCGGCTGACGCCATGCTAGTGTTCAGTAAGCGGCTCAGGCCACAGTTTCCTCCGCAGGTGTCTCAGATCTACAGTAGGTGTGCAATAATGCTCCCTAAATGAGAATGTGTCTGAGTTTGTCTCGTTCACATACTCTGGATTCTTGCTCTGTGAAGTCATCTTTTGTTCCTGTTCTGACACAGTTCCCAGACCAACGGCCTGGTGCTTTCCACAATCAACTCTTCTGCTTAGGAAAGCTTTAGAGAGTCGTTTTTGTAGTTGCAGAGGAATTATAACATGGACAGTTCAGGTCAGGGATGCTGATTGTCCGAACATTGGTGTCCTTATTATTTCCTACACTGCAAAAAAAACTTGTTTCCAGTCCAAACATCTAAAAATTCTTGCATTAAGAAGCATTTACTAGACAAGCAAAAGTTATTGCTTAAGGTTTTGCTTAAAATAAGCAAAATAATCTTGTTTTCTGTTTGAATTGAGCTTATTTAGCTTACCCCATTGGCAGATTATTTTGCTTATTTTAAGCAGAAATTCACCTAATTTTGAGTTATTTTCCCCCAAAACAAGACTAGTGCTCATCTAGTAAATGCTTCATGTTTTAAGAATTTTTAGATGTTTGGACTAGAAACAGGACAAAAATACTAAGTAAGAAAAGTTTAATGTAAGCAATAAGACACTTGATGCAGTGGTATGTTTTGAGTATAGTCTCGCCTAAAACACCCTTTAACCGTCCCTATATTCATAATATATACGTAACATGAGCCTGTGTATTACTTAACCAAACGTGTGGTGTTAAAAATGAACCACGGTTCAAAACAACACCACCAGAATGTCTCCATGGGAACAGTCCATCAGAGAGATGAGTGACAGGACATGAACCGGTTTGACAGAGAGCATACGTGATCTTATAACGCTTCTAATACAACTTTTCTCATCTCATCTATATATATCTCATCTATATATATCTCATCTATATATATCTCATCTCATCATCAAAATATAAGACTATAAGAAGACAAGTGTCACCAAGCCAACTTGAACATGAACACAGAGAGCATTGACAGCTCTTGATAGACCGGTTCAGATCAAACTCTCACAAAACTTGTGAAAGAAACAGGTCTAGTTTGTGTGTTTCATGACGATCAAACATATATGATCATTCAGATCGTGGGATCATTAAAGTTGTTCACCAGACCTACAGCACATACTATGCGGATACCAGCAACCATACTCCGGTTTTTTTTTAACTCGTGATCCATGTTCTCTTTGAACAGGAAGTCTTCCAGATTGATTGACTGCCATAATTATAGAATGTGATAACTTTCCAGAAGTTGGTGGTATTGCGCTGGTGTGGAAGGTGATATGTGAGCTGTGATGGAAGGAATGGATGGCCTCATTAATTTGATTACTCAGATAATATCAGCAAACACAGACACGCCTCTGCTGTTTTTGCGGTTGTGAGCTGTGTGATGTAATCCAGGAGTTATGTCTCTAAAACAGCACAATAATCGCTTCTCATCTGACACTGCTACCGTCACCCACGTATCTGATATTAAAACTGATGGTCTAAAATGGTTTTTAGGCATGACTTTGCTTTGCATGGGAATTAATGGAAATGTATAAAAGTAAAACTTTCCGTATCAGCTGAGGTTTGTAGGGCAGATTATGGGCGAATTCCAGTTTGAAGTGAGTATGACTGACTCATTCTGAAGGCAAAACTCTTGAAGTGAATACACTGGGCATTACTGTCTCACGTGTGCATTTAGTATAACTCATGTCTGATTTTCATTGCATAAGATGATGCAAAAATAGCAAACCAAACAGCATCGGCAAGCATCAAACAGCAGCGTTTCTCAGAACTAACTTTACTACTCTGAGGCACTCTTGAAATTGTTAGCCAATTGTTTTCGACGTCACTTTTTATGGATTTAAGTCAGTTGTACCAGAATAACCAGCGGTTATAAATGCACATGTTCAAGGACGTTTTGTTGTTTGCTGTTCATTTCAGTGTAAGTGATAATTTATGAAAAAATAGCAATAAAAAACTAGAATTGTAAATGAACATATTCTATAAAGTCTGACAACCACTAAGTGTATTCATGTTCATCACATTTTGAAAGCTTGCAAACTTTATTTTGTGAAAAGTTTATATTTTAATCTGTACTGCAAGTCATAGTTTTTGGGCCCAGTGTGTATGTAAATCCATACTTCACCGCTGCATCTTGAGTCTTAGGGCCCTATTTTACCGATCTGAGCGCATGCTCTGCACTTTTGCTAGTTTAACGATGGGAGAAGCGGTCGGCGCGTCCGGCACATGGTCCAAAAAGGGTTGTCCCTCGTCTCTTAATGAGTCATGGGTGTGTTTTGGGCATAACGAGCAATAAACCAATCAGAGTCTCATCTCCCTTTCCCTTTAAAAGCCAGTTGTGCTCGCACCATGACGGATTCACTATTTACATGTGAGCGGAAAGACTGAACGCTTCTCCAGAGAGGAATCCTTTTATTTTTAATGTTTAAAAATGTGTGTGTGCTGCTGCGCATCCCTGTGTGTGTAATAATCAGAGTGTACACGCGTTGTGCACCACCTATAGGCTCATATTACTAACACACCCTTTAAATAACACAAAAAATACTGTGCTATTGACTTTAGAGCAGGTTTGTGTTGGTCAGTGGCGCTAGGGCTGCACGATATATCGTTTTAGCATCGATATTGCGATGTGCGCATCCACGATAGTCACATCACAGGATGTGCGATGTCAAGTATAGGGATCGTAGTTTATACGTGATCCGTACGGGCAGCTGCTCCCCGGTTCAGAACGCATGATTCACGGATTAATTGCAAAGTTTAACCATCATAGAGTGAAAGTTTAGCATTTGCATTAGTTTTTAAGTCGAGTTAGGCATCAAGCGCAAGAGGACTGTTTTCTGTGCGCACACACAGAGCCACACACACAGCAAACACAGAAAACAGCGCGCGGGCATTTTGACTTCATTTTCTTTTGAGCTTAAACGGACATGTGCTCGCAAAATGAAGTCAAAATGCCCGTCTCGGCGAGTATCCTCGTAAACACAGTCGGTTATGTGTTGTAAACAATTGAGAAAGGAAACGGATGCGTGTCATTTATATTAGGTCCGTGCATTCGTCTTAAAGGGACAGCAGCCTAATGCACCCGCAGCTGTTTGTGTCACCAGACGTGATCAAAAGAGAAAATGACTTTTGTAGCTTTAACAATGATAAATTGTATTAATTCCTTATAATAGTTCACTGATTCTTGAGATAAGGGACAAAACATGTTTTAGATGTTAAAAAATAAAAACTAACACTACATTATTAAAAACTGGTATTTTTGTAGACAAAGGTCTCAGATAATGAACCATGTAAGGGAACAGGCTTATTTCTAAATATTTTTTCTAAAAAATGATATTTATTCACTCCATAACTTAATTTGTGTCAACTCCGTCAGACACACTTAAAAGCACGCTAATTTAATTTAAACTATCCAAAAACAATGTAAAATCTTCAGTTATGTAATATCGTGAACAACCCAGTTTCTAAATTCCTTAATTCTCCTCCCTCCTTTTAATATTAAACACATATCACCAATGTTCTCAGGTAATTAAGACATAATATCATGTAGTTCCATTGATGTTTTAACATTTTTACACAATAAATTGAAAAAAGAATAAGACATTTCTTTCAAAATTAACAAAAACCTTCACCTGACGGTGTAAAATACTGACGGTGTTGACAAAGGTCGAGCTCAGGCCAGATATACAGTATATGTAAATATAATCATGAACCAGCATTAGAAGAATTCCCCATATGCAAAAAACACATTAAATCACATTATACAGACTTTCTGAGAGCACTTGTCAACCATCAGACATAAAACCTGACGGAGTTGACAAAAATGAATGTTTTTCCACCTTTACCATGTGTTGTACAGTGGAGCAGTTTAGTTTTTTTTCCACAGTTGTCGCTGCCTTAATAAACTTATCAAAATGGCAAGATTTATCCCACAACTATTTACAGAAACCATTACACTGCGATGACGGAGTTGACATGTTAAGGCTGTGACCGCAGAGACTTCAATATTGTTTGTTTAAAATATTAAAAAAATCTTTGTGTCCGACTGTGAGATCCACAATGAGCAGGAGATAGTAAGTGCTCCTCAGAGTTAAAGCTGCCCATGACACTGCCTGATTATTATAAAAAATCCTGACGGAATTGCCGCAAAGTGAGGACACAACTTTTATAGCTAATTTTTAATGGAAAATATAATTCAGTATTTACTTGCTGTATTGTCTGATATCTTAAAGATCTCCGCCTTTTAATGTAACTGTGTATTTTTGTAATTTGTTGCATTTTGAAACACTTTGTTTGGCAGTTTTACATTGTGACCTCATGCTGAGGACGGGTTAGATTACATGTGTGTCCAAGTATAGAGTGTGCTTTTAAAATAATACTAAAGAAATCATTTAAAAGAATAAGCAATTAATGTCCTGAGTATACAAATTTCCCTTAGATGTAACTTTTTAAGTATTTTTATTGTGTTGACATTCTTACTTTTTAACATAAATAGGGCTTTTGTGTTTGGGACATGTTTTGTCCCTTATCGCAAGAATCAGTGAGTTATATTTCATTTATACAGTGAAGACTGCTATTTTACATTTGATTATTACGTTTCTGCATCTGAATAGTTAGATTTACCTGAAAAACATAAAGCACTGCTTATTTCAATATTATCTTTCTTCTATTGTATTTATCTATGCTTGTATGCTTATGTGTTTATTATTTTCTATGCAGATGCACTCTCTCACAAAATCAGCCCAATTATTCTAGAATGATTAATTCTTTTCAAATAGAGATATTCAAACCATCTGGTGAAATTGTTTCTATATCGCAATACATATCGCAGAAAAACAAAATATCGCAAAGTATGTTTTTTTCCAATATCGTGCAGCCGTAAATGGAGCAGTCGTTTTCAGTTCCTCACAATAGCAACGCTCCAACAATGCTCCTGAACACACCTGGTTTAGACCAGACGCCCATGGGTGAACAGATGCGCCAGTGCATTTGATATTTAAACAACATGGAGCTGGACGTGAACATGAGAACTGCGTCGGGCTGAAACGAGCAGAAAACACTTGCGCCGCGCCTGCCGTCACATTGCGCCGGGTGTGTGATAGGGCCCTTAATGTTAATTTGACAATGCCAAAGTTTAATCTTGACCGCTACAGTATGAGAATTGATTTGTGTATTAAATGGAACTTCTGTCTGTATTTAATTTGTTCCAACTTGCTTATCTGTCTGTTCAGTATAAACCAAAACATATTTAAATAAGTGTAAGGGATATTGTAATCCCAGCTAAGATTTTTAATTGGCGAAATTACTTCATTATAGTGAGCATAGTACACTTTACTAATGGTGTTGTAGAAGGGCTCTTCCTAAAAGGAATTGAGTTTTGTTTTAGTAGTGGCCTCTTCCTGTAGTGCCTTCAGGGGCCCGATGTCTCATTTGAGATTTTATGGATTAATGGTTAAATTTGGTTTAAGATTGCAATAGTAACACATTTAATTTCATGCTGTACTGCATCATTATAGCTTGACAAACCCGTGGTGCTGTTACTGTGCAAATTTGAGTTAGTTCACCAAAATGTTCTACATAGTGTAAATCCTCCAAGACCTTTCAAGCTACAGCCAGCAAACTCAGCATAGACCTTCAGCCTGATATTACCCATATCGCTTACTCTTCCATTAAAAACGGTCATGCTATACGGCCACCAAATCTATCTACGCCCATCTATCTGTCTGTTCCCTACAACCTAGCAACTGTCTTGCAAAAAAAACTCTTCAAACTGCTGAATAAAGCCTAAATCACTTTCTGGCTTTGCCAGGTAAAGATTTAAGGGTAGTCAGTTGATGGATGTGAATGCATTAGTCATTGTGTGTGTGTGTGTTGGATTTGTGGTTTCCTGGCTGTATTGACAGCACGATCGATCGATTGGTTGTGTGCGTGTGTGTGTGTGTGTCATGTGCGCAGCATCTCTGGAGTTTGTTCTTGGTGTGTAATGGTCCAGTCCTGCCTGAAAGCGAGAGTGGCAAGGCATCTGGGAACGGGAAGGTGCGGTCGTGTGTGTCTGTTCCAGACGCAGCCTCTGGTTCCTCCTTGCCAACAATGGGTCGTGATCGTGGTGCACGAGGGCCTCCTGCTCCCCGACCACGGTCCACGTCTGTCTCCACGGCCCCCTTAGTGAAAGTCAGGTGGAACTGTGACTGTAACTTAGAACCGGATAGTTCTGTGGTTTGGCTTCATTCGTGTTGACACGGTGTGGTTTCTCACAGACGTTTTGCCATCGGTGATGGGCATGTGCTTCACAGTTTTATCATCTCATCACCTGATGGTTCATGTCAATATAAGGATACACATAATGTGTTACTAATGTAAAGTAATGTGCACTCAAATGTAGTTACTATAGTTATAACACTTAACCTAATCTGGTAACACTTTATTTTACAGTGTCCTTGTTACATGTACTTACCGTAGTAATAACAGTTAATTATGCATAATTACATGCAACTAACCATCAACCAAACCCTAATCCTATAGAAAGTACATATAAGTTAATTAATATTACTTATTATTATTAAAAGTATAATTACACTGTAACACGGACACCTTCAAATAAAGTGTAACACAGTTTACTATGGGAGATTTGAGCAGAAATGCGCATAAAGACCAAACAGGACAAGTAGGCTACATTCACACTGTCAGTCCAAATCCAATTATTTGTGTATCCGATTGGAATCGGATCTAAAACCAGATTTGACTGTCCACACTGTGGAGGACAACTGTTCAGATTAGGGCTGTGAATCTTTGGGTGGACAGCGAATCGATTCGGTTCACGATTCATAGGTTTTCGATTCGATTCGAGACGATTCACATTAAAATTCGATTCTGCATTTTTTATATGCATTCATTCATAGGATTATTTAAATGCTTCCTCCAGTTTGTCTTAGTCCGAGTGTGAATTACCCAGCGGCCTTCAGGGGTCAGAGTTAGAGCAAAAAAAGAAACAACTTTTGTCCATTGTTAATGTTAGTTCATATTAGTGATGCCATTATTATTACTTTATTTTAATAGCCTATAGCCCAATTTATTTTAATAGCCTAAAATTGGCATTTGTATAAATTTACATAACCCAAAATTTAAAAAGGCTTTAAAAGAGTTCATGCTAACTATTGTTTATAGTATAGGACACAACTTTAATGCGCATCTGATTGATAGATAAACCGCGCGCTCTTATTTCAGTGTTGTTCATTCATTTCCTTCGTACATTCAGTTTAACGACATTAAGTTATCATTCATCAGAACTGTGCGTATGCATTTTAGACACTTACATTTTGTGTTTGCTCCGTTCATGCAATAAATATGCATCCTTGAATAAGCGGGGTTTTACTTCAACTGCTCAGGTAATGTCAATGGTATGACCCACTTCCGTAAAACTTCAGTATTTTATCTTATATAAAATAACGGTGACGTTTCCACGCAATGAAAGCGTTTTATTTTATTATTGTCAGGATTTGTAACCGATGTAACCGATGAATCGTTACACCCCTAGTTCAGATCCGATTTGTGTGTTCATGCCGCTGTTTCATTTTATGGAATATCTGCATTGGTTTCTATGGCAGTGACGTTGCGTTGGTAGGCATGCGCCAAAAACAACAACCACCACAACATGGAGGGGTTTGCAATACAGATGTTGTCTTATTTACAACATGATATTGTGTAGCCGCTGCGCTGGACTCCTGCGTCTTCTGAGGCAGCGGCTGACCCGTAGGAGGCTGGTATGAGCGGCTTCATTCATATATGTGACCCTGGACCACAAAACCAGTCATAAGGGTCAATTTTTTTTTTTAATTGAGATGTATACATCATCTGAAAGCTGAATAAATAAGCTTTCCATTGATGTATGGTTTGTATAGGACAATATTTGGCCGAGATATATGAAAATCTGGAATCTGAGGGTGCAAAAAAATCTACATATTGAGAAAATCTCCTTTAAAGTTGTCCAAATGAAGTCCTTAGCAATGCATATTACTACTAATAATACATTTTTGATATATTTACGGTACGAAATGTACAAAATATCTTCATGGAACATGATCTTAATATCCTAATGATTTTTGGCATAAAAGAAAAATGGATAATTTTGACCCGTACAATGTATTGTTGGCTATTGCCACAAATATACCCGTGAGACGCATGACTGGATTTGTGCTCCAGGGTCACATATTGTCCTTTTCTGCTCGTCCGGCACTTTGCAACAACACAACCTTGTTTCTGCAGCGACTTTCAGCATGTTTCCTATAGCAACTTCTGACGTTTATGTTTTATGTGGCGTGAGAAAGTCACATAAGCCACACGAAATCCAATCAGAGCGGTCACACTAAAGCAGATTTACAGAAATGCAATTTGAATAGGATTTGAAACCACATATGAATGTAGCTCGTTTTTTTTTTTTTTGACGTTCACACTTGCTAAATTTGATCTGATTTCAATCGGATATGTACAAAACTGAATACAGTCCCAAGGTCTTAAACATTTAGGGTTCTAGACTTCATATTTTGTGTTTTAGTACTCTATCAGTAGTGTAAAGCAGTGATTATATGTGTCATTGTGTTTGTAAGTATTAGACGTCGTATAGCAGAGCAAAACCCCTGTGTAAATTAGTACCATCCTTCAATGGGAGCGCGATTGGCGGCGGCTGCAGGTGCGGTCTAGTGTTTGCAATGCTGTCTAGAGATCTGCTCTTTTGTTTTGCTTCATTCTTGTACTAGGGTAAACACAAATGTGCCATGTCCTGTTTTTACCGTCATACCACATCACTATTCAAACTCTCTAAAGGCACACGTACAGAAGTGATAGCAATCATTAAACTCGGTGGAGTAGATGAGTATCCTCTTCTTTAACAAGTCGTGTACATACACACAGAACGCCCAATGATATGGTGCAGATTCAATTCAGGCAAGTTCAATTATGTACACATCAGCGCAGACGCTTGAAATTACAGACAGTGAACACATTCAGCATTCTCATCCATATCAAATATCAGGTATGTTGTATTAACTTGCCACACCTGAATGTTCAGCCAGTTTTTAAACACTCTTTGGCAGCTCGGTTCACTCCAGTCAGTTTCCCAGAAAACATTTTCATGTCACTCAACGTGACTAATTGGTGTCAAGCAGCGATTGTGTCCACGGGCAGTCGTGGCGCCTCCATAAAAGCACCTGATGTACAGCTGGAGATGAGTTTTTGATAACAGATCGCTCTCTCATCACTCAGGAATGACTTCACAGTTATGATTCATTTAAGCAACTTTGTCTCAGATTCATCTAAAAAAAAATCAAAGGGACAAAGTGAAACAGATGGAAATGAGGGTATTGCTGACAGACAGTGAGTAGCGCTATAAAATGAATGCTCAGATCATCTCTTCTGGTCTGGCGGAAGGATTTGATGAGATGAGTTTCTATCCAGATCTCTGAGATGCAGTGCCTAATTTCTGTTTGCAGTGTGCCAAAATCATGACAAAATCATTTTATTTAGTTATTTAGTTTAGTTTTTATCATAGTCAGTCAACCTTGTTCTGTTTAGTCTAGTTTTAGTCAATGAAAACTGAGGGCCCTATTTGAACGCACGGTCGCACGGCGCAGGTACACTTAGGGCGCGTACTTTTGCTAGTTTAACGGAAAAAACAGTCGGCGCGCCAGGCGCATGGTCCAAAAGGGTTGTCCCTGGTCTCTTAATGAGTCATGGGTGTGTTTTGGGCATAACGAGCAATAAACCAATCAGAGTCTCATCTCCCATTCCCTTTAAAAGCCAGTTGCGCTCGCACCATGGCGGATTCACTATTTACATGTGAGCGGAAAGACTGAACGCTTCTCCAGAGAGGAATCATTTTAATATTTGAACGTGTGTGTGCTGCTGCGCATCCCTGTGTGTGTAATAATCAGAGTGTATGCGCGTTGTGCACCGCCTATAGGCTCATATTACTAACACACCCTTTAAATAACACCCAAAATACTGTGCTATTGACTTTAGAGCAGGTTTGTGTTGGTCAATGGCGCAGTCGTTTTCAGTTCCTCACAATAGCAACGCTCCAACAATGCTCCTGAACACACCTGGTTTAGACCAGACGCCCATGGGTGAACAGATGCGCCAGTGCATTTGATATTTAAACAACGTGGAGCTGGACGTGAACATGAGAACTGCGTCGGGCTGAAACGAGCAGAAAACACTTGCGCCGCGCCTGGCGTCACATTGCGCCGGGTGTGTGATAGAGCCCTTTGTCACATTTTTGTTGTGCTGCATAATGGTCAAATTGGTTCGTTTAAAAGTAGACATCAAGCTTTCTATAGGTATATTTCTCATGTCTCTGAGTGTAGCATACGCTGAGTTTCGGTTCATTTTTGTGACGCGCTCCAGTTCACGGAGACCGAGACGGCAGAAAGCACACCCTGTGTGTTTTCTTTATTTTACAAAAGCATTTTGTTGTTATTGCGAGTTTACACACATTAAAGTAGACCCTTTATATGATGTATTTATGATGTATTACTCTTATCTGTATGACCAAAAATGACAGAGTATTTTAACTTGAAAAAAATGCAAGTGATCACGCCGGCGCCTTCATGTCATGAAGTAAAACGCGCGAATACTTCAGCTTCCACACTCCACACAAACACTTGGATATGTGCGTAATAATAGCGCACATTTATCTATGTTAACGTTAGAGCGAGCAGCCATTTAAAGTTGCTACTTACATGTTTCAGTTGAGGTTGATGGATGATAGGCGAGCGTTTGGATTCCCTGCCCGACATACTGTAATTACCACAAGGACCTGCCGTTAACCATCTTCAACACTTCCTGTACTTCCTGAGGACTAATAACATCTTGGTCAAATAAGCGTCTTCTCGTCGACTAACGTTTAGTCGACTAGCCCTAATTTTCACATGTGATTTGTCTGTTCAGACCCTTATACGAGCTGCAGACGGGCCGAATATAAAAATGCACGTTCATTCTCTGACAGTAGGTGGCACTTATGAACCAGCAGAAATGCAGCAGTACACGAGGGCAGAGCTGCACAACTTTCTGTTTGACACCCGCTTGTCACGGAGAGGAAAGGAAGACAAACAGCATTTACATGTGGTCGTTCAGATTGTTGTATTCACTGTGGTGTTTATCAAACAACATCAAATACAGGAGAACACAGCCAAAAGAGCCGCTTCAAGATTCTTTCTCTCCTGAAACCACAAAGCTTGTGTCACAGGACAATGAAAAAGAGATCAGAATCACGTCACCATAAAACAATTCTGCTGCGTGTAGGGCATGTGAATGTTCATGTTTGTCTGAACAGATGCATAACCAATCAACATAAAAAGTTTATCACACCACATTTTTCAAACCAAACATTCGTGTTGGTGTGAACAGGCCTGTATTTAAGATTTTAAGACACTCTCAGGCAGGAAGTCCTCTTCAGGAAGTCCTCTTCAGGAAGTCCTCTTCAGGAAGTCCTCTTCAGGAAGTCCTCTTCAGGAAGTCCTTTTCAGGAAGTCCTCTTCAGGAAGTCCTCTTCAGGAAGCCCTCTTCAGGAAGTCCACCCACAAGATGACTTTGCACGTTCAGCTGAGATAGAAAGTAGTCTAACATCCCAAAAATGATTCAGCTTTAAAAAATTGGTAGCAAGTGAAAATTATTAATGTCTTCCCTGTCTGTCTCGCTGTCTCACTGCCGCCTGAACAGCACTGTAAAAAATAAATAAATAAATCTGTGAAATTTGTGGTAACAAATGGCAGCTGTGTTTGCCAAAACTTTACCGTAAAAATATGGTAGCAATATTTTAAGTTTTACAGGTTGAACTTGATTTTACTGTTTAAAAAATGTAATTAACTGCAATAATCAGGGCTCCAGACTGCGACTAAAATGGTCGCATTTGCGACCAAAAATAATAATTTGCGAGTGATATTTTTGCTGAGATTGCCACTGGCGACCATATAAATTTACAAGTTATGATTAAAAATTGCGTGCCTTTTTACCGGCATGTTCTGTGATGAGTAGCACATCACATCTGACGTAATAAAATGAGACGATGCGCAGCAAAGTTACAGTGGAAAAAACCTCACTGAGTCTGAGCGCCAAAATACGCGCCAGGAACGCATGTCAAAACGGAAAATATCAGGCTTTGTCAAAGCCCTCATCTCTATTGAGCAACAACGCTGACGACTGTGCCAGCATGAGAGAGAGAGAGAGAGAGAGAGAGACGTGTCAGTGAATGAACATCCGAGTACTGTACAAGTGCAGGAAGGCAAGTGTGTTCGTGCACACAACGTGGATAACCACAACAGATAAACATGTCAGCTGTGTGGACGCCAACTAATTGCTAACAACTCTCGCTTTTTATTGATACTGATATGGATTCTTATTCTCAATATCTTTAAATCGTTGCTGTTTTCTGTTACTGAACTTCATGTTGTTTGTAGCGCAGCCATCTGTAATCACAGGACGATTTGTACTTAACTGTCAACTTTAATATGTCGCTTTTAACTTGTTTGTTAATTTTAGTAAACAATTAACAAACTTTAAACTTTTTGGCACCGCTCAATCAGCATTTCCACCTTGGAAAGAGCTTGTATAAAACAGTTATAATCATATCACGTAACGTCAAATTTACCTCAGAAAAGCCATTCAATGCTCATGAACTCGTTAGTCAGCTAGAAAAATAAGGTGCATTTTGCTAAATATATGCACTATATCACATAATCCTTATATTTTTACTTAAACTGTTGTCTTCATGAGAAAGAATGGAAGGAGCTAAAAATGAAATTCAACACCGCCCATATAATTGCATGTGAAAAATTAAAACACGTTTATTCTTTCGTGGCACTTAAAAAAATAATTTGGCGCCTTTTCCCCTTATAAGAGCCAATGGCTCCTTAACTGATTTTATTTTTTTCAGAAGAAACAGTTTTTTAAACCATCAAATGTGAAGTGTTACAGAGAATTCTGGGAATGCTAATTTACGTTTTTTCCACTTTAAAGTATAAGATGACTTGTTTTTCTCCGTACAGAGTAAGGGAACTTAACATTTTACATCACATTACACATGGCACTCAACTTCCTGTTTTCCTCTGTATGCTTTAGTCCACATCTCACAGACATTATCAAATAGTTTTTATTGTTTTTTTTGGCAACACTTTATTTAAGGGGACGCAGTTACACGTTACTACGTGTACTTACTATACTATAGGAATAACAGTAAATTGTGCATAATTACAAGTAACTAACCCTAAACCAAACCCTAGCTGTAACTCTATAGTACGCACATGTAGTTAATTAATATTACTCAGTGATTATTTGAGTAAGTACAGTGTAACTACGTCACCTTAAAATAAAGTGTAACCTTTTTTTTTTTTTACTCATCCAAAGTCAAAACTTTCCAAAAAAGAAACCAATATCATTTGCTTACACATATATTCAAACATGACACTTCATCACACATTCTTGTCAGTGATATTAGACACCACTTCTCTCAGTGTGTGTGTGTGTTAGGGGTGTAACGGTACACAAAACTGGCGGTTCGGTACGGATTCGGTACAACAGGGGAGAGAAAACTAAATATAAAATTGCTTTTTATTTATTTTTATTAAACTGGTTTACTGAACAAATTGTGCAAGTCCTTAAATGAATTCAATTATAACTAAAAGTTTCTTAAAGATAATGCTGTAAACTATATAGGGAGCCCTTACTTGCACATTACTATAATATTAAAGGTTAACAACAGAGCCCAAACTATTAGCCTAAATTCAGCTGCTATTTATTTTTAGATATAATATTCATCACTCAAATAACACATTGTGTGCAAACATGTAAACTTCACATTAGGCAGTTTTTGCATTAACTTCTAAATCTAATTATAAAATTATGTTTTTACTCCAATTCATTGTTGAAATATAATCATTAATACACAGTGTGTGTCATTTTCATGCCAGATTTATTTAAACACACATTAATAACCCAGACATCACTAACAGGTTCAGTAGAATATAATGAATATATAGGCTAATATAGGTCATATATTCAGTGAAAGAGTTGATTTCTCTAGTGAACGCACAGCTGTGGACACTGAGTGACTCCTGAGGGAAATGTGATGCTGCGGGACATTGTTCTCAAGCTGTTTTATTGACATCTCTCCGCCATTGAAACACTAATTGAGCGATTACACCACATATGATCCGCTTCAGTGAGTTGTAATGTATCCTCAACACACCTTGAAGATGTTGATTCATGTTTATTCTCTAGGAAGAGAGGATCACGTTCACTCGTCTATACAGTGATCTGTCACGCCACATTAAAGAGCGGCAAAACGGCATTTATCGTTTGCATTTCGTGATAAAATGGACAGAATACTTGATATGTTCGTGTGGAAATGGGATTGAAGTGTGTTCCGCACGTAAAACAAGCCGACTGTTAACTGTAAAAGATTGCATTCGGTACACACGTGCACCGTACCGTACTGTACCAAAACGGTGTGGAATCATAAATGAGCGGAGAGGAAGCTTTTCAGTGAATATCGTCTTAAATTTGTGTCTGTTCCTCACACAAAGTTACCGTTTGACTTCAGAAGAATCTGAATACAGTGTACGAGTCTGACTTTAATGAGATTGGACACTTTATGTTTCAGTAAAAGACCAGCATGGACATTCGATTCATTTTGTGTTCCACGGAAATAAGAAATACAACATAGAGATCTCCCTAAAGCACTGAAAACCTGTCCTAATGAAAAGCTCTTGTCCTGGTGGATCTGCTGTCTTGCGTTAGTGTGGGATCAGGCTTGCTGATTAAATGACTCAGTTCTGGCCCGTGTTAAAGGCAGAAGCAGTTTCAGCGGTTCTCGCTGGAGGTCCGTTGGCTTTCTTTACGAGATCAGTGTTTCGTCAGCAGTGACGTGATGGCACCGCTGAGTTCATGCTGTTGGCTGCAGAAGGAAGTTTTGCTCTCTTCTGCCAGATTGAGAGCTCAGGACTTTATTTTAGGAAATCTTCTAGAAATAGACTCTGGCTTGAGCTGCGAGTTACTCCCCAAATCGCTGAATGACACCCGACTTCTGTCCAGAGTACAGTTCTCATCTCTCCCAGTCTCAACTTGCCTGGTGTTTGTTAGGTGTATATATTCAGTCAAACCAAAACTGATTCAGACAGCAGATGTAATGTTTCACTAGTGTGTGCAGGACACTATAGTTCATTTATGTAAGTGAGGATCGCAAAATAAAGTAAACTGACATATTATACCCAAAAATCCAGTAACATTGATTCAGACACTTTGACCTGATCATGTTTTGCTGAAGTGTTTTCTCTTTAATTGCTAATGTGACCTTTGACCCCACAGACTGAACAAAATGAAGCATTGCTTGGTCATTGGTCGACCTAAACTGGTATTATCTAATTGTGTCCTTAAATTTAACAGCTGATTGGTCGATTGTAATCCATCACACACCTTTCTATCAAAGTTATCTGACATTATCAAGATGAATTTGTTCTGACACAGTTTAACTCAGTCATATTTTATTACCATTTTCTAAACTATAGCGAACAAACTGATAATGTGAGAAAATGTTGAAAGTGTCTGAATACATGTTGGTTTGACTATGTATAATAAAAGAATAAAAGCCTAAATTAAATGCTCATCATATAAAGTGACTGTCTCTTCAGAAAACTTGGATTAAACCGCTTTATTCATATGGATTACTTTTACTGTCTTTAAGCATTGTTTTGATGCATCAACGTTTTAGTTGAATGGACTTTCAATAAAGGGACAGAATTTTTTGGGGTGAACTAACTCTTTAAAGGTGCAGTGTGTATATTTATGAGGATCTATTGACAGAAATGCAATATAATATACATAAATATGTTTTCAGTGGTGTATAAAGACCTTACATAATGAACCGTTATGTTTTTATTATCTTAGAATGAGCCGTTTCTATCTACACACACCGCGGGTCCCTTACAGTGAAGCCGCCATTTTGCGCCGCCATGTTTCTACGGTAGCCCTAAACGGACAAACTGCTCTACAGAGCGCTAGCTACTCTCTGCTGTCTCGACAACGACATTTTTGTCCTGTGTCGGCCACCGTAGCTTCTCTATGTGCTCCGAAAGGGAGGGGTGAGCGGTGGGCGGTTGCAATTCACAACCTCACCGCTAGATGCCGCTAAAATTGACACAAGAAAAAGGACCGCTTGGAAGATGATTTTGGTTCTTTGCGAACTCTGTATGTTCACTGGCCTTGAGAGAGAAGAGATCAGGAATTAGCAGCTGCCACATGGTGACACATGTCTAGTGACCAAACACACCAACTACATGTGTGAATTAAGAAACTTCATCATTGAAATGGTTTAATTTCAAGTGTTTAGCTCTGATGAAACCTCTTTCTGATCAACACCTCTGTGACTCAACCCTCGCTTATCCTTTTGTTTGTGTGAGTGTATGTTCACTAGTCTTTGGTGGACTAGTCTATGCGTTTATATTTCACACAGGAGATGTACCGATTTTGGGAATTTTGCGCGTGTAGAGCAGATGTGTTTGTGTCTTGGAGTTTGCCGTATGGCTATTGCGTACCACATGTTGGGTGGTCCTCCTGGCTGGTGTGACTGTAATCCTCCAGGCCCATGCATCATTGTCCAGTTCTGTTTAACCACCACGCAGTTACACCTTCACGTCACATCTGAACCTTCCTGCTATCTACACTACCAGTCTGACTCTCATTACTCATGCATGCTTCATTATGGTTGAGGTTTAACGTCAGGTAACACATATGTGACCCTGGAGCTCAAATCCAGTCATGCGTCTCACGGGTATATTTGTGGCAATAGCCAACAATACATTGTGTGGGTCAAAATTATCCATTTTTCTTTTATGCCAAAAATCATTAGGATATTAAGATCATGTTCCATGAAGATATTTTCCTACTGTAAATATATCAATCAAATCATATATAATCAAATGTATTATTAGTAGTAATATGCATTGCTAAGGACTTCATTTGGACAACTTTAAAGGAGATTTTCTCAATATGTAGATTTTTTTGCACCCTCAGATTCCAGATTTGCCAAATATTGTCCTATCCTAACACACCATACATCAATGGAAAGATTATTTATTCAGCTTTCAGATGATGTATAAATCTCAATTTCAAAAAAATTGACCCTTATGACTGGTTTTGTGGTCCAGGGTCACATTTTACACCGTACCCAACTCAACGTTCATCTAACATTGGCCTGTGTTCACCATGAACGGACCCCTCACTAATATGTGTCTTCCAGGAGCGTTGGCCATTGTTTATATGAGGCTGTAGATTAAAGCTAGCAGCGATCAGAACTTCAGCCATGCAATTAAGATCATGATGATGAAGATGACGAAGCACTATTTCGCTCTCTGACTCTATCCGTCCCTTTAATCTAGGCTACAGAAGGACAGCAGATGCTCTCGCCCACCCGCCGGCCTCTGCCACTCAACAATAAATAAAAGATAAGACTGTTTGGAATAATAACATTCAATTTTGAGAGAAGTGCCTCAGCAAATGCGCGGCAGAAGAATAGAAAAGCAGGAGATGAAAGGAGATATGCTTAAAACATGCTCGCCAAACAAATACACTTCCTGAGAGGGCCAATCATAGGCTCTCACCTTGATTCCTAACCCGCGGAGGACAGGCCCGAGGAACGCAATTTGTTCCTTTGTACGGCAGGATCATAAGAGCGACCGCGACTTACTTACTTTCACTGTTGCCGAGTGCAATTGAGTTCTCTGAGCAGGTGGTCCAGGCCTGCTGCGACCTCGTCAACTTTCCCTTTTTTTGTTCCCTACGAGGTTCGCTGAGGTTTTGGCAGTCAGCTCTGGCGTGTGGGGCTTTCAAGAAGTTGAGGATTAAGAAGGGCAGATAGGACGAGGAGGAGGTACAGACAGTCAGCTTGCATTAAAACAACTCCTCATGGCTGATGGCTCCAGTCTCTCGGCCTCTCCACACGTGGCCTTTGTCTGCACCTAGACTTCCACAGGACTGAGTTGCGTTCAAAGCTCAGCTGGTCGGGTATTGTGCGCCCTCAAAGACAGCCGTGAGGGGAAACCAGAGGGAAAAGTGTCCGCCTCAGCTTTTACACACCCTAGGAAAACTTAAGAGAAGAGAAAGGATGGATTAGCTTTAGCTTGCCCACTCACACATATCCAGACCCCCTCAGCTGTTTGAGACATCACTGAAGCCTGTTGTCAGTTCAAGCATTTTTGCTCGACATGCAAAGTCTCAGAAGAATGTTGCTGTGCTGGTCTTTCCATACAAAAGTCTTTTGATCTGTTTTGCACCCTTTTAATTACTTGATCATTGGGACGCTTCATCTTCCTGGGGTCAACCCCACGGCGAAGAGGCCCGAACAGTCAGTCACAATCGCTTGCACCTGCTTATAGTGTGGTTTGTTTGCATTATTTTAATGCTTGATTTACCAAATGTGCCCACAAAACAGAAGTATTTTATGTACAGCGAGTTGCATCTGGATGTGCTGTTAAAATTAGGGATGGGTATCATTAAGGTTTTAAAGGTGCAGTGTGTAGTATTTATGAGGATCTATTGACATATGCAATATAATATACATGACTATGTTTTCAGTGGAGTATAAAGACCTTACATAATGAACCGTTGTGTTTTTATTACCTTAGAACGAGCCGTTTCTATCTACACACACCACGGGTCCCTTACAGTGAAGTCGCCATTTTGCGCCGCCATGTTTCTACGGTAGCCCTAAACGGACAAACTTCTCTACAGAGCGCTAGCTACTCTCTGCTCTCTCAGACGACCACATCTTTGTCCTGCGTTGGCCACCGTAGCTTCTCTATGTGCTCCGAAAGGGAGGGGGGGATGCAATTCACAACCTCACCAGATGACGCTAAAATTTACACACTGCACCTTTAACGATATTACTACTCTAATCCGGTACTTTAACGCTATTCTTATCGGTTCTTTTTGTTATACTTTTCTAATAATAAAAAGAAAAATTAAGAACATAACTAGCATTGCTGAAACGTAAAATATCTATAGCAAAAGAAACAGCAATGTTTGAACAAAACGATTATTAAACGTCTATTTGTAAATGTACCAGTGTGTTTTATATGTATAAGATAAGATACACAAACAAATAGTGAAATAAATACAATACACAATAAAACAAAGATACTGTACACATGAAATAGTGTTTTAATCTCAGGTAGGTCTACTAACATCGCTGTTCAGGTAAGTAATATGACCTACAAAAGACATCTAATAAAGTAATTAATGCTGTCACATCGATTAATCACATCCAAAATAAAAGTTTGTGTTTACATAATATATGTGTGTGTACTGTGTATAATTATAATGTGTATATATAAATACACACTCCTTCATGTATATATTTAAGAAAAATGTTAGATTTATATATAAAATATTTATATTTATATATAAGATAAATTATATAATACAGTATATTCATGCAAATAGTTCTTAAATATGTACATGAATGTGTGTATTTATATATACATAATAATTATACACAGTACACACACATATATTATGTAAACACAAACTTTTATTTTGGATGTGATTAATCGCGATTAATCGGTTGCCCAGCACTAAAAGTAATCAAATGTAAAATAACACTGCATAGTTTTCACTGTACAAATTGATAGATTAATGCTTATTAAAGCTACGGAAGATGCGAGTATCTTTCTCTTCGTCTTTTGTTGTTTGATTCACATTCGCAATCGTCAAGGTTTATTAGACGCTGCCCCTTTAAGACTGAATGCGGATATAATACACATCATATTTTCTCCCAACTATTAACGCCCATTTAAGACATAAACTGTGTTTAAGTGAATACTCTCCAAGCCGGTCATTTTGATATAGGCTAATTTTGTGTGTATTTGATGCACACGAAGCCTAAAGTATAATTTGCTTGTCTAGTTGCAGTTCGTTTCGGAGCGCACACACAGAAAGCCGCCTTGAAGTTGAAAACAGCGTCTTTTGTGCGGATTATTGTGCTTTTAATACCTCTATTTATTATCAAACACGTCCCACAATTTAGCAACAGTAGAGACGTTGAGATGTGAAGGGAAAGACGTTGCGCTAGACAGACCGCGGCTAATTTTTAAGTTTTACCTCGTAGCTTTTTATAATCCTTGGAAGCCAAAATCGAAAATAAAATTTGATTAATATCACAGGCCTAAAGTGTAACCAGACTAAACTTTTGATTAGTTCTCTTGGCCATCGTCACTCATTAAGGACTGTCATGTTGTATCTCTCTTCTGGATTGCGAATAGCAAAAATGCAACACATGGTTTAATATTATTGCATATAGAAACAATATAGAATTTGCAAGATAACGTCTATATA
Organism: Coreius guichenoti; assembly: GCA_039654105.1. Classification (NCBI taxonomy): domain Eukaryota; kingdom Metazoa; phylum Chordata; class Actinopteri; order Cypriniformes; family Gobionidae; genus Coreius; species Coreius guichenoti. The sequence goes on from CM077171.1 coordinate 3,561,763, forward strand.
TCAATAATAAATAGTATGTGTATTTTCTTAATTTCTCCAGTACCGACAGCAGAACCGATAGTGTCTGAGCTTATCAATACTGCGGTCTTTCATAATTTAGTCATTTCATCATTTAATACCGGATTCGGTACACATCCCTAGTTATAATGTTCTCTGTTCTTCATAATCACTAGAAAATGTACACAAACTTTCACTTTAAATAACACTGGATTTACCACCAGCTTGCCTTTGCCATGTGACGGGCACATATCTGATGTTCATAACCTGGTGTATTCTATAGAAGAAGAAAATGCTAATGACTTTACAAAGTGCCCGGTTAAATTGGACTGCAGTGGTCTGTAAATAATACACAGGGCCAGATTTACTAAACAGGGCAAATTAGCATGAGAGCGCAATCCCATAAAAGCTCCAGTGGGAGTGGAAAGTTCAGTGCATGAGCTACTGACAACGCGCAAATTAAACACAGACGCATCCGGATCATTTCCATAATGACCAACATAATCTACCAAGAGCAGCGCAAATTAGCGTCTGGTTTAACGCCTGCTTCACACACACTCCGTCTGCAGTCCGCATGCGACGCAGGAGCAGCGCGCGCTGTAGTGCTTTCACATATGCCACGGTTGTATACCACAAACACGGCATTTATTCATAATTTTTTATTTCAAATCCAAAAGTTGTTACTGAACATGGCTTGTCAGCATTACAATTCTCTTTGTATACACTCTTTCATAGATGTCACGTTTAAACGCACTACATTTAAACAACTTTTATTCAATTCATTACTTTATATTTATATAGCCTAGTACTTTAGATTTAGCTCACGCAAGTGGCAAAACATTTAAACATAAAAACATTTATAGCCTAAAATCACAAACATTTTAAATTGAAACTTACAATAGGCTAGACAAAAACAGCCGACTCTCGTCTTTTCTTTCGTTTTTAAATCTTTTTACAAGAAATCCTGCAGGTCATAAATTTGTTTTTCCACCTCCAAGAAAGTAGAGTGCTATCCATTATGTCTCCTTGTTTACCTAAATGCCAGGTAAGATGACATTTTCCTTGCTTTACCTAAAGCAAAAAAGCCATGTGTTGACTTTGAAACAGAGTAGACTACATTATATGCATCTGTGGTGAAATTACTAGATTTTTGCGTCAATACATGTTTATTTTAATGCGAACAATGCGCTTTAATTTAGGCGTGCAGCACAGCAAAAATCGCCGATCGCCGCACTGCTGTATACGCACCGCTCCTGGAACGCACTGCCGGACCGCATCCGCGTGCGGTGTGAAAGCTCTAACCGGTTCACGGGTACGGAACAAAATATGCACCGCATAGGCATTGCAAACGGAGTATGTGTGAAACAGGCGTGAGACATGCTTTTTTGAGCATTATATAATGCGGCAAACACCAGTAAATTGACGAGCACAAACCTTAGTAAATCACCTTGTGTGATTAATTTAAATACTCTCCTCCCGTAAATACTGCGTCTGAAAGAGAAACTCCTACAAATGCATATGCAATAAGATCAGCCGCAGAAATAACCCTGTCCACACCTTTTCAGCGCTAAGGCCGCGTGTCCACCAAAGCGTTTTTATCCAGCTGAAAACATCCTTGCTGTGAGCGCTTGAGAGCGTTTTGGCAGCGCAGCGTTTTTTTCAGTTGAGACTCTTTGCTTGCTATGAGGAATATCCGCAGAAGTGTTACTGGTATCTCATTTCACAGATAGTTGGTTTCTGTATTGATTCTATATAAAAATGCCGATACAATGTAAAGTATTTGCTTTGGCTCTTGTTTTAAATTATTTTATTCCATTATTATGCTTGTTGTTTTCATCTGTTGACGTTGTACAAGCAGAATGTGGCGGTTGGTCGGTGTTGTATTTGTCCCGCCCCTTCTCCACTGTGATTGGACGGCTGGGTGAAAAGTGACAGTGATGAGCGCTGCGATTTACTCAAAGTTGAACATTCAACTCTTGGCGACCAGTAAAAAACGCTGACCGCTCAGCGCTTGAGCGTGAAATACTCGCTCAGAGCCTCGTTACGCTCATGGCGTTCTAAAAACGCGGCGCTCCCATTGAAAACAACTGGATACGCCAGCCAGCTTGATGGCGTGAAAAAACGCTTTGGTGGACACACGACCTAATTTCTCATTGCGTGTCTTTAGTAAATCCTGACAGTAGTTTATAACGCCAAACGAGTGTTTGCGCTGGTGCAAGCTGTTAGTAAATCTGGCCCATAGAGTTTAGCACAGTGTGCTAGAGTTGCTAAATGTTTACAATTCACCCCAAAGTGTTTATTCATAATATCGACTTCATGGTTTTACTATCTGTCCTCAGACATGCAGACAAGACCTGAATAAAGCCTAATAGTGTTTATGAAAGCTAAGTGTTTTGGAGCCCAATGCTCCAAATGTGGCCAAGGTTTATTTTTTCGGAGGAGAAATAAGAGTGGCTGACTCAAGTCGCAATGATAAACAGGGCAAATTGGAAGCAGACCCTGATGTAGTTGCTTGTTGGCCTGGGGTGATCTCGTACCACCTAGACCAGACCTTAGAATCACTTGTTTATGGGTGATAGTCGGTCAGATTAAGTCCTTGCCTGGTAATCAATCTAAAGCATCTCTTTGTAGTGACACACCGTTGATGGTGAAACGGAGAGTTTCGTTTGAAGACGGGAACACGCTCATCTTCAGTGAAGATGCATGCGGATCCAGCATTGCACCCGTGAGGTGCTTCTGGTGTTAGGCCAGCCTCTCAGCGCACGGGTCAGTGGTTGGACGAGTGTTAGGACTTACTGACTCAAGTTTTATGTAAGCGCTTCTTGAACGGAAAATAGCAAAAGCCCTTCAGGAGGCATTTAATTAAAGCCATTGCCGCCTCCTCTCTCCTATCTAAGCATAAGGGAAAAACATGACGTCACACATGGCGGAAAAGAAGAGAATGAGTAAGGGCAAATGAACGGAAATGGTCTATAGATGTAACTGAGTGCTGGTGGGGGTCAATTGACCTATTTGACCTCTGGAAACACAAGGTCAGAATGGGGCTGCCGCCTGCTTGACCTTTAAGCCCAAACTGTCAATTAAGACGTCTCCCCCAGATGGAGAACGAGAGAGAAAGCTCCAGAGATTGTGTTGTTTACAGGGCTCGACCACTTCACTCGCATTTACGACTAAAAATAGGCGTGTGTGAACTGTACAATGTATTCTGGAGCACGTGTGCGAATAAACAATCCCTGCGGATCAGTTTTCTTAAATGTAAGATCACAACAAGCGTCTTGATCATTTTAAGGCGTCTTATATTTTGGGGATGAAAAAACATAAATCGCAATACTGTCTAAAGTGATTATTAAACTTCAAAAGGCTATGATTTCATTAAATAAATGCGCGAGCCTGTAGATCGCACAACAGCGCCATGTGGGTTCAGGATTTGAAACCGTTCTCAATCACTGAATAACACACATTTATGCCAGCGATTGCTTATGAACTAATGCTGATCAATTATGACAATGTTTACTTTACGGTGTTTATATTGTAATCTGTTACAATATATCATATCATATTTTATCTCCCTCATCTGAATTTGAATGAGCTCCTGCAATAATAAAGCATAGACATTTCAAAATAAGAGTCCCAGTGTATTTCGGGCTTGTTTATTAAATAAGTCACGCCGTGTGTCCAATTTCTACCCCGGTTATTATTTGGTTACACAAACTGTATGTAATTTAATTTCCGTTTAATTTAAAGTATTGTAGCTTCTGTCTGGGACGCCCCGTCACAGGAAGGAAAGACTAAGAACATTATTTGACACATATTATTAAATATATAGATTTTACTAGTATCAGTGTTATTATAGTTAACAAAAACTAAAACCATAAAAAAATCTCTTTACTTGAAATAAATAAATGTTAACTGACATAAAATAAAATATAAAAACACTTAAACTTTTCTTATTTTCATTTAGTTGAAATTAACTTGATGTACCAAACTAAAACTGAAATAAAAAAATGAATAAAAACTATACAGACATTTTTAAAAAAATAACAAAAACTAAAAAAAAAAAAACAAATCAAAACTTTTAACTAAAATTTCAAATGAAAGCAGAATTAAATTGAATTTAGAATATTAACAGGCAAAAATCTGTTACAGTGTGTTTTTATATATATATATATATATATATATGCAGAAATAGTTAGTTGCACCCCTAAAGTTTCTAAACGCGCTCCTAAATTTTTCAACTTAGGAGCACAGGTGCACCTTGGGAAAAAAAGTAAGCGTCAAGCCCTGATTTACCTTCGACCATTACATCGCCTCTTTCTCTTTCTTTCGTACTGAACACACTTGGGACAAACACACTTACACTTACAGAAGACTCTTCATTTCGTGCTGGTTTGGCTCCTAGTCTATCGTGCTAAAAATGGTAACTAGATTTTGGCATTTCCTGAAACAAAACTCGCCTCCATAATACTAGGTTGTTGTGTGTGGTTTCCATGACGTTACTATGCCGTTATTAAGGTGTTCTGAGTGTTGCTATGCAGTCACTATGATGTTCTGGGTGGTCAAAAGAGACCTCTGTTTATATGGCTCTTGTCCTTTCTTTAACCCAAGGGATGCTTTTCACCCGTTATCAAATGCCAGGTGAAGAACGGAAGTGGGATGAGGTGCGTGTTGAAGTTTAGACTAATACTTGGGGTCAAGGTTTAACCTTATGTATGAACGGTAATAATAATGGAGCTTTCCTTAGCAACTGTCCTCAAATAACATGTTATAGATCAGGGGTTCTCAACTGGTTTGGCCATGGGACCCACATTTTCCCATGGTCATTAAGTCACGACCCACTTTTTTAGTCATTTATATTTATATTTTTATATGTATGTATGTATGTATGTATGTATGTATGTATATATGTATGTATGTGTGTTTTTTTTTTTTTTTTTTAAAACAAGCTAATTTATTTAACAAAAAATGTTGACACACACACAATACTGTCCCACTTTACTTAAAATACATTGTACGAATATGAATAATACTGATGAATAAATAGGCCTATAAGTTAAGACTATAAAATAGCAGTCCCAAACTAGTTTTCGTTAATACAATAAAGTAGCCACCACACTAATTTAGAAATATACAAAATAACATAAAGTGAAAATAAAATGGCATTTTGGGGTTATGGAAACTGCTCCTGATGAATAGATGAACATCAATCCTGCATGCAAATCCTTCCCAGCTGACACACGTCGTACCAGTTACGTGATTTATTGGTAATTTACTTTTATTTCATGACTTACTAATTGACAACGTAACGTTGCATGCTGGTAGTTTCTCTTGCGCTTTATATATGAAGTGATATACAGCGTGCAAAGCCGCATTTGCTCGTGCAATTGAAGAGCAAACTATAACAGCGGACAGGACAGGACAGGACAGGAAACTTCGGTTTTCTGAGGTGAGAGAGACTTTTTATTTCATAACAAACTACGAAAACAACATTAGAATAATGACACTGACATATAGCCTGACAACATATCATCTGACCACAGATACTGAATCGGGACAACACGTTTTTCTCAGGCAGTCCGCGACCCACCAGTTGAGAAACAGTGTTCTAGATAGATGGCCTCTCTGAGGATTCAGAGTGCACTTTTTATTTCACGTTTAATGTCTTGCTTAGACACCGAATGCATCACACAGTTAGTCAGTCTCGCTGGGGCTCTGGGGGAATTTAATTGGTTTATTGAATGGGTCTAGATATGCTTCATGGTGCATATCCTTATAGGAGACCCCATTCTGTGAACCTTTAAAACCTTCCCTGTAATTGTTGCTACCATGTGACACGGGCGGTCAAACATTTTGCCTTCTTTGTCATGAGAACACAAGAATCAGTCCTGAAGAACTCTGAACCATCTGCCCGAGTGACTAAACCTCTTTACCTGCTGTGCTGTTGTGTGTGTGTGTGTGTGTTTGTTAAAAATAAAAAACCCAGCCAACCATTTACAAGTGTTTACACACACTGTGTTCTTATTTCCCACCATTCCGCTCTCCTTCAACAGTCCTGCTGTCGTCTTTTAACTTTCTCTCCTTTCCATAATACCCTCTTCAAAGTTATTCCCTTCTCTGGTGTCTCTGCAATGTCAGGTGGGCACTGAAAACCCAAATCCGCCTCATTTCAACACCGTTTCATATCCCCTCACCTACCGACTGTTTGTGTGAGCTCCGAGTCGACCACTCCATCAACAGAGGAGCACGTCTGCTACCTCAGAGCGGCTACGCTGTCCCTCTTGACCTCATTCCCCTGGACCTCAGCGCCGTCGGATCAGCAGTATTCCCCTGGACCTGAAAGCATTCGCTTCACACCATGAGGCCAGAAACAGCAGCGTAACCCTCCTGGTCTGCTTTAAACCACAATGGGAACCATGTGCTCACGTTTTGTGAGATTGGAGCCCACCATGGAAGAAGCTGTTTCTAATCCCAGTAAAACAGCATGGCATGTGCGTCCAGTGAAGACCTGAAGGATGCCTATGTGAGGAAAGACGGTTGTGACCCATGTTATGTAAACACCCCATGGCCCATTCTCAAGTATGACCAAATAATCTTGGGCAGAAATATGTTTCCTGTATAATATGGTCAATTTAATCTCAACATCTCTGCTGCATCTTCCATTAAAGGATTAGTTCACTTCAAAATGAAAATTTCCTGATAATTTACTCACCCCCATCTCATCCAAGATGTTCATGTCTTTCTGTCTTCAGTCGAAAGAAATTACGTTTTTTGAGGAAAACATTCCAGGATTTTTCTCCACATAATGGACTTCAATGGCAACCAACGGTTGAAGGTCCAAATCAATGCAGTTTCAGAGGAAGGGCTTCAGAGGCTCTGCACGATCCCAGACGAGGAATAGGGTCTTATCTAGACAAACCATCGGCCATTTTCAAGAAAAATAAACATTTATATACTTTTTAACCTCAAATGCACGACTTCAGTGTTGTGGTTCTTCACGGCGTATGAAACCATCATGTCGCAAGGTCACGCATGTGACAGAGGTGGAAGTACCGCATTCTACAAGATAAGATATTTGTCAGACGTAAAATGTAATGTAAACGTAGCGGTGGCATATTCTATCATAACTTCACCCTCACACTCTGTCATGGCAATATCACGCGAGACACCTCGACGAGAAATCTCGTCACACCCCTGGACATTTGGTTAAATGTTGCCCTCTGCCGTAACTCAAACATCTATGAATATATTGAAATAATCAAGACGCATCACGCCAGGCCTGACGTCACAGACCCCCAGCCTCATTGGGACTCAGTGAGTTGTGATTTGAGAGTATGACAAAGGTTCATCTAACCCTTTAATGGCTGGATATCAATGATTGATGAAAGTGAAAGCAGTGGCTTTGGGAAAGCTATTCCTCCATGACTGATAGGGGATCATGTCTCTCTGTGGACTTCTGGCAGTCTTGCTTGAACTTGGCATCTCCTCTTGTCGTCTTCTCCTGTAGTCTGTCAGTCTGAAAGATCGCTCTCTTGCTTCGATGTCGTTTAATGTTTGTGTTCAAGCATACAGTCATCTGAGAACGATAGAGGCATGTAAGAGATTACCAGCGGGGTGTACGACATCCAGCCAACAGGAAACACAGTCCAGATGAGAAGTCTGTACTGGCTTAGGGTTTTGTTTTATTGGACCAGAGCTGTGTGGCCAAAGTAGTAGTATAACTCAGAAATAAACATTGGAAAAATGTTTTGTTACAGGTTACAACATTATAAGACCACAGACAGGCTCAGTGTGGACGTGACGAGGATACGTGTGTGTATAGATGCTGGTCTTAATAATGTTTTGTCATTTTCTCAAGGGTTATTGAGTTTTGTTGTTGTTAGAATGCATTTTATATCGCAGATAGTTGCGCTCCTGGATGCTGATTGGTCAATACAGTATTCCTGACATGAACCCATGACCCGTTTACCAAAGCTACTGTGTGTATATACACTGACGTTCAAAAGTTTGGGCTTTTAAAATAAGTCTCTTCTGCTCACCAAGGCTGCATTTATTTAATTAAAAATACAAAACAAACAGTAATATTGTGAAATATTATTACAATTTAAAATAACTTTAAAATGTAATGTATTCCTGTGATCAAAGCTGAATTTATCATCATTACTCCAGTCTTCAGAGTCACATGATCCTTCAGAAATCATTCTATGATGATTTGATGCTTAAGAAACATTTATGATTATTATCAGTGTTGAAAACAGTTGTGTACAATTTTTTTTTTAGGATTCTTTGATGAATAGAAAGTTAAAAAGAACAGTATTTATCTGAAATAGAAAGATTTTGTAACATCATACACTACCGTTCAAAAGTTTGGGCTCAGTAAGATTTTTTTTTTTTTTGAAAGAAATTAAAGAAATTAATACTTTTATTCAGCAAGAATGCATTAAATTGATTAAATAGTGACAGTAAAGACATTTATAATGTTACAAAAGCTTTCTATTTCAGATTAATGCTGTTCTTTTGAACTTTCTATTCATCAAAGAATCCTGAAAAAAAAAATTACACAACTGCTTTCAACATTGTTAATAATCATAAATGTTTCTTGATAATAAATCATCATATCAGAATGATTTCTGAAGGATCATGTGACACTGAAGACGCTGATGATGCTGAAAATTCAGCTTTGATCACAGGAATAAAGTTATTTTAAATTGTATTAATATTTCACAATATTACTGTTTGTTTTGTACTTTTAATCAAATAAATGCAGCCTTGATGAGCAGACGACACTTTTAAAAACATAAAAAAATGTACTGATCCCAAACTTTTGAACGGCAGTGTAATTGTGCAGCTCGAAATCAACTATTAACCTTAGTTTCCATGTCAGAGAGAAGACTTTATAGCGGAAGGATCACAAATTGTTTCATAAAATAAAGTTTTATTGAGAAATTGTGTCCTTCATACAGTATTTAATATCAAATGGTATCTAAAAGCAGTAGAGGTATAACGATACACTCGTGTCACGATTCGATACAAAACGCCATACTTAACTCACAATACGATACATATCGCGATATTAAAGAAGAGTTTTTTTTTTTTACTTTATTATTATTAAAATAATATTATTATCAGGATTCCCCCACTGCATGATTATACATTATATTCAACATTATATATAGTCGTTTAATGTAGTAATATCACTGAAACTCCGTAAACTTTATTTTTTTCCCTCGCGCATTACTCGCGCTTTCAATGCAGGCATTGGATCTCTTAAGCTGCGCACACACAGACTCTCCCGCTATTAATGCACTATACATACACTCAATAAAGGATTATTAGGAACATCATACTAATACTGTGTTTGACCCCCTTTCGCCTTCAGAACTGCCTTAATTCTACGTGGCATTGATTCAACAAGGTGCTGAAAGCATTCTTTAGAAATGTTGGCCCATATTGATAGGATAGCATCTTGCAGTTGATGGAGATTTGTGGGATGCACATCCAGGGCACGAAGCTCCCGTTCCACCACATCCCAAAGATGCTCTATTGGGTTGAGATCTGGTGACTGTGGGGGCCATTTTAGTACAGTGAACTCATTGTCATATTCAAGAAACCAATTTGAAATGATTCGAGCTTTGTGACATGGTGCATTATCCTGCTGGAAGTAGCCATCAGAGGATGGGTACATGGTGGTCATAAAGGGATGGACATGGTCAGAAACAATGCTCAGGTAGGCCGTGGCATTTAAACGATGCCCAATTGGCACTAAGGGGCCTAAAGTGTGCCAAGAAAACATCCCCCACACCATTACACCACCACCACCAGCCTGCACAGTGGTAACAAGGCATGATGGATCCATGTTCTCATTCTGTTTACGCCAAATTCTGACTCTACCATCTGAATGTCTCAACAGAAATCGAGACTCATCAGACCAGGCAACATTTTTCCAGTCTTCAACTGTCCAATTTTGGTGAGTTCGTGCAAATTGTAGCCTCTTTTTCCTATTTGTAGTGGAGATGATTGGTACCCGGTGGGGTCTTCTGCTGTTGTAGCCCATCCGCCTCAAGGTTGTGCGTGTTGTGGCTTCACAAATGCTTTGCTGCATACCTCGGTTGTAACGAGTGGTTATTTCAGTCAAAGTTGCTCTTCTATCAGCTTGAATCAGTCGGCCCATTCTCCTCTGACCTCTAGCATCAACAAGGCATTTTCGCCCACAGGACTGCCGCATACTGGATGTTTTTCCCTTTTCACACCATTCTTTGTAAACTCTAGAAATGGTTGTGTGTGAAAATCCCAGTAACTGAGCAGATTGTGAAATACTCAGACCGGCCTGTCTGGCACCAACAACCATGCCACGCTCAAAATTGCTTAAATCACCTTTCTTTCCCATTCTGACATTCAGTTTGGAGTTCAGGAGATTGTCTTGACCAGGACCACACCCCTAAATGCATTGAAGCAACTGCCATGTGATTGGTTGATTAGATAATTGCATTAATGAGAAATTGAACAGGTGTTCCTAATAATCCTTTAGGTGAGTGTATAAGAAAAGTCCATCTGAAACGCTTTGAATAATCACACTACTGAAACTACATGTGATCTGGTGATTGAAATGATGTTTGCGCTTCAGATGATCAATGCAATCAATCAGTTTTAATCAAAAGAAAGCGTGTCAAAATGACTGTTTAGCTCATGCAAAAATTTTAACTCTGCATTTACTCACTCTCATGTTGTTTCCGCGCGTCACGCAAGCATTTAAACGCCCGTGTTTACTACAGTAAATCTGTTCATAAAGCTGTCGTGTCTCTTCAGAAGACTTGGATTTGGATTACACACCCGATTAGTTATTTCTACAATGCCTTTATGATGTTTTTTGGATCATAAGTCTCACGGGTTTATTTGTGGCAATAGCCAACAATACATTGTATGGGTCAAAATTGTCAATTTTTCTTTTATGCCAACCATAAATTTCCTACCGTATATTTCCTACCGTAAATATATCAAAAATGTATTATTAGTAGTAATATGCATTGCTAAGGACTTCATTTGGACAACTTTAAAGGAGATTTTCTCAATATTTAGATTTTTTTGCACCCTCAGATTCCAGATTTGCCAAATATTGTCCTATCCTAACAAACCATACATCAATGGAAAGATTATTTATTCAGTTTTCAGATTATCTATAAAACTCAATTTCAAAAAACTGACCCTTATGACTGGTTTTGTGGTCCAGGGTCACAATTGTGTTTGGAAGTTAAACGAAACGACACGAGGGTGAGTACATGATGACAGAATTTAAGTTTTTGGGTGAATTATACCTTATAAATACAGTAAGCTGAGCCTTGGATAAAACTAACTCTATATCACCAATCATATCGTTTACATTGCATTTTTATATCACGATATATCAATTAACAATGCATCGAAAAAGCAGTGAGTGTTCACAACATAGCACAAACTCATTTCCGTACCTTACTGCTGAACGGGAACTCTTAGAGTTTGTTGGTGTTGTCGCGGGACCTCATGATAGTGACAGTGCCTCTCCGGCTCTTTCACCGAGGGTGGTAACAGAGAGGTGGGCAGGGCTGACAGAGGGGCTCTGGCTCTCTCTTCCTTTCCGGCTGTCTGTCATTGACAGGGGTCTTATCATAGAGAGCGTGCTCAGATATCTTGCTCTCACTAACACCTGCTGAGGGTCACACTGCGTTCAAACCGCACAGGGGCTGAGAGAGCCTCTGTGACCGACCCATGACCCTCTGACCTTACTGTCATTTACTGTCACCCGGCTTTTTTATGTTGTTCCAGCCCTGTAAGCCTGGGCACTGCTCGAATGAACACTTTCATCATTACTAGGGCTGGGTATTGACACACATTTCACGATTCGATTCGATTTCTATTCACAAGCTTTCAATTCGATATCAATTATTTTGGATATATATCAGATACAGTGGAGGAAATAAATCTCTTAGCTAATGCTGTAAACTATACAGGGAGTCAGTTGGTACTACATTACTGTAATATTGAAGGTTAAAACTAAATTTGTATACAAACACATTCATTAAATTACATTCAAGGATGTTTTTTTATAATACATTTCTAGTCCAATTCGTTTGGAAAAAAAACTTTACTGATTTATTCAAACATGCATTAAATATTGAAGAACATTAAAAATGGTAATGAATATGTAATGTGGTGCATATATTTATCAAAATGCTAAATAGAGTTAATTTTTCTAGTTTATAGACACTGGATATGGTTTTTCTGAGGTAAATGTGACGTTACGTGTTTTATTGACGTCTTTCCACGGTTGAAACACTGATTGAGCGATTACATGTGATGTGATATAGATTTGGGTAAGTTGTACTGTATCTTTTAACACACTTTCAGATGTTCATTCATGTTTATGTCGTGCTGTAACTGGTATTAAAGCGGATGAGATCTGTTCACGTGCCGCTTCTCTTGAGCTGACTCTGAGGCGCTACAGCGATCTGTCACGCCACATTAAACAGCACCGAAGCGGTATTTATTTTTTGAATTTCGTAATGAAATGTATGTAATTTGAAATCTGAGACATTGTTTCATATCAAAAGTAACAAAGCACAAAGATTATTGCGATTTATTGGATGGGAGGCGCGCTTGTTCCGTCATTCATCAACTTAAAATCGATATTTTGAGATTTAAGAATCAATATCGGTTTGCAAAAATAAGAATCGATTAAAATCGAGAAATCAATATTTTTTTTACCCAGCCCAAGTCATTACTAAACCTGACTCGATTTGAATTGAAATCGTTAGGAACTCGTTTTTAACAATGTATACACTTAATAACGAAGTAATAATGCTAGTAAAACTTCTAAGTAAGTTGCTTCTTAGATTAGTTTGAATTGATTTGGATCAAGCTGATGTTATCGTGTTCAGCCACAGGCTGTGACTGAGACTCTTTATTGGTTGTTAATCAGAGTGAGTTTAATGAAGTCGCCTGTGGGGCTGTCGTTTGGTTTCCAGTGCCTGTGTGTGATTAGCACGCTTCCAGCAGCATGTCGAGTTTAACCGGCCTGCAGGAGAGACGATGATTTAGAACATCCTCCGCCACCAAAGATCATATCAGGACTGGGTCATTGAGACACACACTTTCACACACACACAATGATTACAGTTCAGCACCGGGGAAAAACACACCCACATCATGTCAGATGAGTTGGTCATGTACTTTTATTAAAGGGTCATGGAACCCTAAACTAAAGTTGATTGTCACTGGCGTGAACGAGCACTGGTTTGCTTATGATTTCAGGCATTTGTCGGCAATTTCGCAAAACCTGTCGGCGAGTGAAAATCAGGCCTAAAATCGTGCAGTGTGAACTCGGCATTAATTGTATTGTTAATGTTTTTTGTGTTATTTTCAGCTTCTGGGTTTAAATTAGTCTTCATGTCGTTTTTTTGTACTATAGTACAACGATGACTCATCAGTGTCTCATAATTATTCATGAGACTGCGTGTCCTTATCCTATGAGAAGACGCCTCGCTTAATTATTCACGGCAGCAACCGCTGATTCCCCATGACAGGCGCTTCAAACAGTAAGTGAAAGATGCAGTAATGGGTCAAAATAAGTTCTGTCAAAACCATGTGTAGCTATATTGTGTTTTGTGTAATGGTAATTTGCTTGGAAGCTTTGATGCCTTTAACTCAAAGAGAGCGAAATAAAACTCGGCCTCCCCTCGCCCCCCTCCACTTCCCGTCTTAACCGCCTACTTTTCAAAACTGTGGTGAGAACTGACTGACTGAGCAAGGGTTTCATGACCCTTGAAAGTCTGACCAAATACAAACGTTCATATTATAAACTACTGCTCTGGGACAAAACCCCACATCTGGTAATGCTGGAAATCACATCCTGTTTACTCACAAAATCTGAATAATCAGTTGCTTATGGCTGATTTTCAGAATTAAAATCACTAGTTGTTTGTACGCATGTCGCCGCTAACGATGACAGGGTGTTCTTGAGTGGCTGCTAGGCCTGTATATTTTCAGACATATATTGAACTATATTTCTAAATAAACAAAAAATATATAGCTAATATAGGTGTTCAAAATATACACTATATTGCCAAAAGTTTTGGGATGCCTGTCTTTACATGCACATGAACTTTAATGACATCCCATTCTTAATCCGTAGGGTTTAATATGGAGTTGGCCCACCCTTTGCAGCTATAACAGCTTCAACTCTTCTGGGAAGGCTTTCCACAAGGTTTAGGAGTGTGTTTATGGGAATTTTTGATCATTCTTCTAAAAGTGCTTTTGTGAGGTCAGGCACTGATGTTGGACGAGAAGGCCTGGCTTGCAGTCTCCGCTCTAATTCATCCCAAAGGTGTTCTATCGGGTTGAGGTCAGGACTCTGTGCAGGCCAGTCAAGTTCCTCCACACCAAACTCGCTCATCCATGTCTTTATGGACCGACGCTTTGTGCACTGGTGTGCAGTCATGTTGGAACAGGAAGGGCCATCCCAAACTGTTCCCACACAGTTGGGAGCATGAAATTGTCCAAAATGTCTTGGTATGCTGAAGCATTAAGAGTTCCTTTCACTGGTACTAAGGGGCCAAGCCCAACCCCTGAAAAACAACCCCACACCATAATCCCCCCTCCACCAAACTTTACACTTGGCACAATGCAGTCAGGCAAGTACCGTTCCCCTGGCAACCGCCAAACCCAGACTCGTCCATGGGATTGATTGGTCACTCCAGAGAACACGTCTCCACTGCTCTAGAGTCCAGTGGCGGCGTGCTTTACCCCACTGCATCCCACGCTTTGCATTGCACTTGGTGATGTAAGGCTTGGATTAATCAAATATTTATTTTAATTTCGTATCTATTTTCATTGTAAGCCGTAAAATTATACTTTTTTTTTTTTTTTTGTCCAGAAAGCTTATTTTATTTCATTTTGATAATGTTTTCTATTTTTTAATGCAAATTTTTCTGTATTGTTTATTTTTTTATTTTATTTTAAAATAAAATTTATTTTAATTACTAGGTGTTATCAATAAATAATAAATAAATTGCAATTTAAGCACATTCTTTCAGCTTCAATTCAAAATAACTCACAATTTCATGCATAACCCTTTTAATTCAGCTCAAAATATCTTACATTGGGTGTCTTTGCTGACCTCTTGTGGAAAACTAATAATATAAGATGATATTTCATGACTCTAGATGGCCTTATAGCTCTATATGGAGCGGATGAGCTGTTCCGCTGGGTCCTAAAGTCAGTTTCTCTTCAGAATGCATTTCAGATACACACGTAGACATTATAAAATCATTTTTTGGTAAAGTTTTAGCATTTTTAGTTTGAATTTTGAGCATTTTTAGGTTTCTAGAAATGCTCCTCAAGCATTCCTTGGATATGCGTATATGCTCAGGATATGCTCCTGAAGCATTCCTCACATTCCATTCATTCCTAAGGGGGTCAAATTGACCCGCGAGGGAAGGATTTGTTACTTTTTTAAATTTCAACAACAAAACTCCTTGAATCCAGTAAATTGTGCGACACAAGTCCTAGGGTCTTGGACCACTCCGATGAACTCTCAATTTTTATTTATTTATTTATTTATTTTTTCAAAATGACCCGAGGGAAGGATGAGGGTTAAGCGGTGCTGTGTACAACATATTGCCACAGTTATCAATACTTGCCTTGGCAAACTAACCACTATTAACTGTTTAAGCTCTGTTTAGATGCTATGAGTGATTAAACTGACCCATTCATCAGTTTTTTGATGAATAAATAAAAATCAGGTCCGTACACTTAAATCAAATCACGATATAGATGTGTCTGTGAATATTAAACCACAAAAAGACTGTTTAAATACGAATCCTGCATGTTCTGCGTGTCTCTGTGTGAATGAATGGCGCAGACACGCGGTTTCACTTACCACCCCACACACGCACACACACTGAAGCACTTGCTGTATTTTCAGCGTCTGTAGCCTTACTATATGAAGACATGAACTTCATCTTCGTTTGTTTGGTTTAACTTGACAGAAATATATTACTGTTGTACAGTAGAATTTAGACAAGTCTCAATGTAATAATAATACTAACACTAATAATAATAAAAATATTATCAAAACTTATTTTTTAAGGAATAATCACGTTTTCTTCCATGTTTTAATTTTAACAGTAAAGCTCATTGTAGCTCAGTGCAGCATGTTGTTTGACTTCATTTGATTACCAGAAAATACACAACACACAATTTGTGGGGGAATTTTTATTTTTTTATTTAAAAATATATATATATATATATTAAAATAGTTGTTTTTATGAAGTTTATTAATTAGACATGAATTTTGATTATTAAAATTTAATTAAAAACGATTCAAATGGAATCTAGAAAACTTAAAACAGAATTTGGTAAAAATAAAACGGAATTGGATGGGGGGGGAAAGCATATTTCATAGGGCCCTAAAGATGTAATTTTTGTTAAACTTTTAATAAATTTATGTTAAATTATATAGGTTTCATTATTTCAATTAATTAGACATGCTTTTTGATTTACTAAAAATTTTATTTAACCATTAAAATGGAGTCCAAAAAAATTCAAATAGAAAAAAAACGGTATCCAGGAAAATTAAAACGGAAAAACGGAATTTGGAAAAAAAATAAACCGGATTTCATAGGGCCCTAGTATTGTAGTTTGTAAGGTTAAATGTGGTTAGTACGAAGCAGGGGTGTGTGTGTGGATCTGATTTACCAGTGTACCTGACACGTACATGTGTTTGAGCATGTGTTCATGTCATTTTTGCTTATTATTAAAATGAACTGGCCATCTGCAGTGCTCTCCATGTGCCCAAGCTCAACTCTCAGAGCCGCTTTGACTGGAAAGACGGCAGTAAACGAGCAGTGGAAAGCAGCGTCTGGATTTCACTCTGGCATTCTTTGCACTGCATCTTTTTGTTTATGCCTCTCTTTATTTTGAACTATTAGACCATCAGAAATGATATGAAATCATACTCTTTGTGGTGCGGGCCCTTATCCATACGCCTCTGTTCTCTTATTTTGTTTAGCATGGCAGGGAAACTCTGTTTTTTGTGGGAGTTTGTTATATTTATTTATATATTTAGTAGTCATTTTTTTAACTCCATGTTATTTTCATTGCACAGTTGAGTGAGACTTGTATGAGTGTGTGTTGGTCAGGTTTTGCTGTCTTCATACAGGTTTTGAGTATAATCAACTAATTACAATGTGGTAAACATCAAACTGAAGTTGCCATGTTGTGGGAGTTACAACCACAAGATGGTTGTGTGTGTGTGTGTGATAAAAAGAGTTATCCTGCCTTTATGTTCACTGTAAACCCAAATAAGTTGGGCTAACTCAAAAAATGTGAGGTAATCAGTTACAGTCAAACCAAAATATATTCAGACACCTTCAACTAGTGTTGTCAAAAGTACCGACCGCGATACCAAGTCGGTACTGAAATTTTAAAAACGCTGTTGAGCGGAATCGTAAACACCTCTGACTGGCCATTGTGCTCACGCGCTCATCGGATGTGTCATGCGTGTTAATCGCTCCTAACTTGAAGTACTGAGTCATACTAACTCATACATTTTGATAGCAATTAACACAAAATATTTAGTTAATTAAGAGTTCTTGCAAATCAAATGAGTTATTTACTTCACTGTAAATCTAATAAGTTGTCAGAATTCAAAAAAGTTGAATGACAATTTTTTTTTTTAAGTTAAGAAATATTTTGCTAGCTATAACAAACTAATTCAGAAAATGCCAACTTGCTAATTTGCTAACATGTTAACAATAGTATAGCACTTACTGAATGAGTACAACAACTTAAAACATGTATCCAGGGTTGCCAGGTCTTCACAACAAAACCCGCCCAATTGCTACTCAAAACTAGCCCAAAACAAGCCCGATTGCGTTCCGGGGGGGAAAATCTGCATTTTTTTGGCAGGGTTACCCTTTTTAGGGTTGCTAGAATTTGCATTCCTGTGGCTAAATATCACATTATTGGGGTCGCTTCAACCCGCGGACTTGACATGTAACTTACATGTAGTGTTGTCACGATACTGGAATTTCTAACTTCGATACGATACCTGGAAAAGTATCGATATTCGATACCATTTTCGATACTACGGGGAAAAAACGCTGCATATACTGTCAAATAGATATTTTTAATATTATTTCTTTTTTTGTCCATCTATTGAAAGTCTAGGCAATCAAAAATTTCTTCTGAAGAGATCACTTTATATGATAAAGCTTTTACGCTCTTTTTTCATTTATAAACGTTGATCAATTACCATTACAATTATCTCACAAATATTTGCTAACTCAATGTATTTTTTACAATGGGGTAATTTTGTTGCAATAGCTTACACACAGCACAAGGAAGCTTGACTTCAAATGGTAAATTGCATTTAAAAAGACAAGTAAACAGTAATAAAATAAGAACAAGTAAACAAATGACTAACAATAGCACAAATAAATACAATACAATACATTTTTTCAGGTAGGTCTAACAGTATTCAGGTAAGAAACTGAATAAATAAACGAAGTAATCAAATTTAAAATAACATTGGATAATCTTCATTGTAAAAAATGAAATACAGATTAATCCATTAAATTTACACAAGTTAATCAGTCAAGAGTGATCGTTTGTCTTTTTGTAGTTTGAGTGACATTAACAACATTCAGCTGCTGTCGCTTTAAGACCTGACGCACGCATGGATCCAAAACACTGTTCCTGTTACACATTCTTCCTGAACTGGTTATGACTGTGTTTGCGTTAATACTCACCAAGATGGGCATTGTGGCATTATTTTTGAGTGTTTTTGACCATTAATAAGCTGGGACAATGAGCTCATTTTTGCACTTGTATGTCAGAGGCGGCTTTATTACTATATGTGTGTGCGTTTCAGATGTGAGCGCGAAATCTGCGGGAATGAGTAGAATTATGTGCAATCCCGCACAAAATTCAGACCCGTCACACCAACACTATTTAACCGGAGTGAGTGAGAGGAGGCGGGTGCATGTCAACTCGCTGTCGGTCGGAGAGCTGGTATCGGTGTATCGATACTGTAGGAAGGAGTATTGGTATCGTTTCAGATATTTCAGTATCGATACATATCGAAATATTGATATTTTTGACAACACTACTTACACGTACCTGCTCTCAAACCAAGCCGCATGTGCCACTCGTCCCCATGATGGTAACTCTCCAAAAACACACATTAATTAACAGAAACTCTTCTACATTAGCATAAAACATTAATCACTACTAAATCTCACTTACCATTAATCTTGCACAAAAAAAACATCAAATGTGACCCTGGAGCTCAAATCCAGTCATGCGTCTCACGGGTGTATTTGTGGCAATAGCCAACAATACATTGTATGTGTCAAAATTATCCATTTTTCTTTTATGCCAAAAATCATTAGGATATTAAGATCATGTTCCATGAAGATATTTTGTACATTTCCTACCGTAAATATATCAAAAATGTATTATTAGTAGTAATATGCATTGCTAAGGACTTCATTTGGACAACTTTAAAGGAGATTTTCTCAATATTTAGATTTTTTTGCACCCTCAGATTCCAGATTTGCCAAATATTGTCCTATCCTAACAAACCATACATCAATGGAAAGATTATTTATTCAGAAAATTTCAAAAAATGACCCTTATGACTGGTTTTGTGGTCCAGGGTCACATATAACACTTAATTTTAGCATTTACTCTCCCTTTGGAGTGCCATGGGCAAAGCATGCTGGGAAATAAAAAATCCCAGCCCAGTTTCAGTTAAACTTAAGTTAGTCTAAATTAAAGCGTTCATACAACTCAAAACAATGAAAGTTCAGTTTACTTGAAATATATCAGTGCTGTGAACTCAAGAGAAAGTGCTCATACTCATAACAGTTCATTTAATTTAAGTTTGTCCTACTCAAACCAATGAAGTATTTTGAGCGTTAGGGTTTACAGTGTTGGCTTCTCTCTATTTTTGTTTGACTAAACTATAATTGTAGATGTATGTTACCCAGTTTTAGTAGACCATTTACAGAGGAGCTGTTTTCTCCATGCTTCTTTTAAACTGTCTGCTCTCTCTGAACTGTAATGCATGTAAAAGAGAAAGAGACTGGTGTCAAATCTAACCGTAGATCACTGAAGAAAAACTCAAACAGCCTATCAAGAGCCTTCAGGAACTCTTTAATCAAAACATCTCAGAGCTATTTGCATATTTTACCTAAATATTGGCAGTGTAAATATGTGACTGTGCAAGTTGTAACACTGTGAAGCTGTATGGTTACTTTTGAAGAGCATAACTGTAAACATGCGGAATAATACTCCAATGTGTGGGAAACGGTGAACTCGAGCTGTTGTGCAATCGCTGAGATAGTACCTTGAGTCAGTTAAACGGGAACCGTACGTGTCCAGACTAGTATTTTTAATAGTGTATGCAATAGAATTAAATGTGCCACCAAATGAAGAACTGAGAATTCACAATGTTTATGTCAGGTCAAATCAGGTGAATCTGAAAACGAACTAAAGAAAAAGAATATATTATTTTTATGACTATTTTAATTGGGCTTATTTTTCATTAAAGTAATGTCTCGCCTTTCCAAACAGTCTAACGGCCCTAAAGTCAGACTTCCCTTTCTATTAAGTGCTTTTCATTTCTCCAGGTGAAACCTGACCCGGATGTGTTTTCAGTCGGTGAGGTTAGACGTGTTCTACATGTACGTATGACTTGAAGGTTTCAGTGTTGGCATTGCTCTCATTGATTTACGTAACGTAAGCCATCGCTGTGAGTGTGCGGTGAAGACACAGAGATATCAGATGGAAATGCTGTGATTGCCTGTGTGTGTGTGTGTGGCCTGATGGAGAGATTATGAGATCCTGATCAAGACTGAAAATGATCACACAGTATTTGTCTAATTAAGCTGCATGCGGCCGATTAATGACCGTGTCACAGGCATTGCTGAGGGTCTCACCGTGAGCTGTGGAGTGTGTGGACTCGGGGCAGACTGCCAGGAGACAGACGGATGAGGTGATGGAGTGATAAGCCCTGGCCCCAGGCAGACAGGCAGGTTTGAGCTTCAGGCACGAGGCCCAGACAGGTAGAGGTGGAACGTGACTCCTCGCACGAACTCCGCTGACAGACTCGACCCGCGCTCCTCACGCCGTCTCCGTGGCGACTCAAACAACAGTGATGTCATGGTGTAGGTGCTTTTGTTTGGGGGTTGCCACCTCGGGTTATTACCGCAAACAAAAGTGATGGTGACGACATCTGGAGGACCTTCACATCACACTTAGGGCTTGTTTTCTGAGTCCGTGTTGGCTGCAAAGATGAAGTTGACAATGCTGACTCGTCATCTCCGCAGTCGTGCTCGCTCCGTATTCTTGCAGTCGAATATGGAGCAACTTTCTGCTCTTTAGTTTATTCCGTGCACTGTCAAGTGCTGCAGATTTGTCTTGTTGTCGGTCTTAATAGCAATTATCTTGTCATGAATACTGCATTGCGTGCTATTGGCATCGAGCCTGGTGAAATGTAGGCACAATTTTTGATCTTTTCCACATCTTTTACATCTATGTGGGTTGGGGATCTTACCCCCTATTTACACTGCACACGTCTGCAGCGCATCACGGCTCCGACGAGGTTTTGTTCCATCCGTGTGCCGCGGCGCGGCCGGTATAAACAGAAGCATTGACTAGAGCGGACGCAATCAGCTCCGGTGGCCGTGTCAGAGCCGTAATGCGCCGCAGACGGGGTTACACACTACAGCCTCACGTGCGAGCCGCGTCCCTGGGCGTAACCACCGTAAACTAATGTTTTTTCCACCACAGCCAATCATGCTGCATGCTTATTGGCTCACAAGATTGACAAGATTAACCCCTTAGGTATCGAAATTTGGTATCGAGCGACAAGACCTTTTTACGATACTCGATAGTATCGAGGCAATTCGGTCGGTACCTAAAAAGTATCGAACTCAATACCCAGCCCTAGTCACACTTGCTCTGAAATACCAGCAGCACATTCACATCCGGCGGTCCACACGAATGCTGATGTTATTTTGGGCAGTTGCCTTTTTAAATTCAGCTTTCTAGATTTTTGCCATTTTGTGAATCTGCTGTTCTACAGGTCTTTACAGTGATAATAGGAAATTAATGGAAGAGAGATTTTGCCTGTACATCAGCTCTAGAAAAAAGTTATTGTCCAGCTAAAGTAAGTTTTTGATTTGATTCATTTCCGTTGTAAAAAATCATTAGTTATTTACTTTAAGGCCACTTACACGTCACCATTTGAACTAAAATAGAAAACTTTTAATGCGTTCCGGCCACTCATTTGCAGTGTTTGGTGGCTTGAGAACGCAAACTTTGAAATCATTTGTTATCATCTTCGTGTAAACTTCAAAAAAAGTTCATCCGTGAGAACGGTGACGGCATGTGCGTAAGCATTATGTGTTCAGTCTATAGGCAAGCGCGTTTGAATGCATATGTGCACAGTTTTTCTTTACAAAATGTCTGCCAGATTACTTGTCTAGCCTGCATAATACAGCGTTTTTAGTCGTTTCCGCAGGTCGATGTGTGAAATACTGAAGCAAAGGCTTCTCAGTGTAGGTTTATCAGTGAAAACCATTGGATGGTTTGCGAACTATTTATCGGGTAGAACTCAATGTATACGTATTGGAGGGATCACTTCGAAAACCTTGAATGTGACTAAAGGTACCACAGGGATCGATCCTTGGGCCACTATTATTTATTCTATATATAAATAATATTGGGATTAACATTACACATTCACATTTTCATTTATACGCTGATGATATGGTGATTTATTCCTCCGAAACAACGCTAGATCAGGCCCTAAATTATCTTCAATCTGACTTTGATGTAGTTCAGCATACATTGAGGGATTTAAAACTTGTTTTAAATGCTGATTGCTACTCTTCAAGGTTCAGTGATTGAAACAGTTTCTCAATATAAATATTTGGGATTTTTAATTGATGACTCTCTTTCATTTGGGCCACATGTTCAGAGTCTTGTAAAGAAATTAATAGAGTTAAAAGAGTTAAGTCATGTCTTTCAGTTGAAGCAAGGAGGAGATTGGTAGCTGCTACGTTTTTGTCAGTGTTGGATTATTGTGATTATTATCTATCTGCAGGCACCTAAGCATTGTTTATAGGCATTGGATTCAGTTTATCATGGAGCTTTACGGTTTATTACCAATTCAAAATCCCTTACCCATCATTGTTTACTGTACTCTCGGGTTGGATGGCCCGCGCTGTCAGTCCGTAGACTCAAGCACTGGTACATCTTTATATATATAGTTATCCTGGGTCTGCTTCCCTCTTATTTACAGCAGTATACCATTCAAAAAGCTGTAAAGATGTATAGTCTTCGTTCACAAGAATATTATCTTTTAAACATCCCGAAAGTATGGACAAATATGGGTAAAAGGGCGTTTAGCTACACTGCTCCGTCTGATTGGAATCAATTACAAGATAAATTGTGTTTTAAAGAGTTAGTCTCTCTAAATAAATTCAAGAGTATTTTAAATGATTTGGTTACGGATTTACCTGATTGTAACTGTTTTCACTGATATTGTATCCTTGTAAGTAATGTATTTGTTTTCATGTTTTTATTTTTGTTTTGTATGTTCAGTTAAGTGTGCTGCCTGTCTTGGCCAGGACCCTGTTGTGAAAGAGATTTTAAATCTCAAGAGTTTTTTTCCTGGTTAAATAAAGGATATAATAATAATCTGAACGGGAATCATTTCGATAACGTTTTCATCTGTACAGAGGGAAAGGGAAGGGAAGGAGGCCATCACAGGGGAGAGTCTAGTTGACACGGTCTCTGCTGAGCTCTAGGCGCAGGTCCACCATCTGATTCTACAGCAAGTCTACAAAGAATTAGTGCTGGAGGTTCACATTTTGAAAAAAGTTCAGTTCTAAAAACCTGATCCTTCAGATCACAAGAAAGCAGCTGACCTGGCAGAACCGTCTTCACGCTGACAGCAGCTCTGTCATTAAAGGATTAGCTCACTTTAAAATGAAAATTTCCAGACAATTTACTCACCCCCATCTCATCCAAGATGTTCATGTCTTTCTTTCTTCAGTCGAAAAGAAATTAAGTTTTTTGAGGAAAACATTCCAGGATTTTTCTCCACATAATGGACTTCAATGGCAACCAACGGTTGAAGGTCCAAATCAATGCAGTTTCAAAGGAAGGGCTTCAGAGACTCTGCACGATCCCAGATGAGGAATAGGGCCTGTGGGGGTTTTCCTGTATGTCAGTGCATCCCATTTTGTCTCTCTTAAGCTGGGCTCAGACTACAGGAGTTTATAAATCTTAACCGATTGTGAAATCTGGCTGTAAAATTAACTTGTTTGATAGTGTCGGGGCGGCCCAATGTGTCCACGAGCAGATTGGGAGGTTTAAGATTTGATATGTAAACGCCTCACATTACCAGATAATCTGGGCCGAACATTGGATTTCTTTCTCCAAATGTCGGAAGCGGTAAATCAGGCATAAATCGCTGTCTTCTAACAATCGGATGATATGAATCAGGAGTTAAGTAAGGGAGACATACACAAATGTGTGGCGCGATGGGACCCCAGGACCAGGATGAAAACCACTACTATAGAGGCAGCATTGCAGGTTCATCTAGTAGAGGATCTGGACCCAGAGATCTCTGAGAAATCAATCCCATTTCATTTCAAAGTCACACATGTACACATGAGCTCTAATTCTGATCAAATAATTATTTTTATGTCTTAATCTTGCATAAAAATATAACAACTAGCACTTTATCTGAAAGTTTTACTTCACTTATTTATATTTTTCTCTGACATGACCAAGCCCTTTTATTTTTTAACCCCTTCAACCACCATTCATATAGAGACTTTTGACCTTCCAGTTGATTCCATACGGATAAAATCAAGTCCTCTTATGCACCCTTTCAAGTTGTCGTTGTCTTCAGGCAATCCCATTTGCTCTGTTTTAACTAAACTGGGTTTGATGTCTAGATTTATCTTGTTTGAATGTACTATTTCTGAAAGCATATCAGTGACAACATGGAGATGGTTTTCATTCCCAGCAGACACATCCTGCATGATGAAAGTGTTTTTATTGTTTGAACTCAATATTACCTTTGATTCAGTTCACTCTGTTTTGTTGTTACTGTATGGAGATGTTTCATTAATCTACAGGACTCTCAAATTGACCTGTATTAGGTGAATCTGAACATGTTTTTTGTTTGTTTGTACAGGTAGTATCTGAAGAGACCCGTGGATGAGTGTGACGGGAACACAGGATTTGTCAGAGATATTTGGAGATGGCCAATTCATATGTGGATTTAAGACATTTGTGAGGGACAAACATCGACGTCACGGCATCTGCTGTGTCCTTTTACCATGCTTTGACTGCACATGCTGGATTACCTGGACTGTTTTCTACTTTATCATTTTTTCTCCCTTCTGATTGGTCAGTACACTGTCCCAGTGATGCTAAAATGCACAATATAATAACAGCTATGATGTTGAAACTCCTGCTGATCATATCACTTTGCTGCACCCATAGAGACCCTGCTATTAACCTTAGTTCATTGTGCCAGGGACTAGATCTTCTAACTGTGCCATGAATATTGTTTTCATGAAAATTGTGCTAATATTTTAATATAACAATGTCATTTTAAAAATGATTGGGTTATGCTATATATTGTGGCACCATTTAGCCATGACGACTACATTCACAATCTAACGCAACCTCTTGCACTATATTGCTTCATTTTATTATTATTTTATTTTATTTTATAACATTATTTTATTTTTTTTTTGCATATATAATTAATATAAAACAATTTTTATTTATTTAATTTTAAATTTTTGCCTGAATACAAAAAAATTAAGTGGATTGAAACGAAGTCTGTCAAAACTGTGTCTTTGTCATGATGGTAAAAACTGTAAAAATGGTGGTGACATGCACAAGATATTAAAAGTGAATAAAAAGACACTTTTTATAATTGCATATTTTATTATACATTTGTAATATTTTGCACTGTTGGAAATTCCCCCAGATTAATGTCCTCCTTTACATGCAAACAGCAGCTCAAACCCGACTGACAAAGTATAAACATTGACTAATTATTTCTGTTAGTCTTATCTGACATTGACTTATTACAATCATTATATGTGTGTGGCAGACATCCTGTTTACTCGCTATCACCACCTCGCTGTTGGCTGCAGATTTATCGAGTTTAACTAACCTTAAACAAGACGTGTTGCATCATGTGACTTACTGGCGAGCAGTGACAGCCGCGCCGGGCTCTTTCTGGTCATGTGCTGGCAATGCCTTCCAGTTAGGCTGGAAGTAAGTTGATCTGAATTTTCTTTTTACACTGATTGAAAATTCTTAGGAAGCAGTCATGAACTGAGTCAAGCTCCTCAAAAGGATGTACCATAATAATAATGATAAAAATGAAAGCTGCAAGCAGCGATAAAAGGGCCCTCGCACCCGGGGCCACCGCCACCGCCACCCGGTGGCCTCAGGAAAACAGTGAATAGTGGGCGACATGCATTTAAGTGGGTAAATATGGGAGAAATATGGCCAAGTCATTTTGATGTGCCACACTTCCTGCTGCCAGCAGGTGGCGCTTTGACTATAACTGAATATTGCCATGTCTTCAGGCCAGGACTATTATCAAACATGTGAAGTTTGGGGCAGATTGGACATTGTATGCCTGCTTTATAACAGCTTCCTGTTTCATGGCGAAACATCGAAATTTGTCAGGCCGCCACGGACATGCCCTTCAGCGAAAACTCAAGATCTTCACAATTTAACATCACCAAGGCCTTAAGATTACACCTACCAAATTTGATGATGATCTGATTAAATCTCTAGGAGGAGTTCGTTAAAGTACAACGTCTGGAAATGGAAAAAACTGCAAACATTTTGCAGAGAAAATTCAAAATATCTGACTTCCTGTTGGCTTTCAGATTTTGCTCCCAGGGACTTTTTTGTAGGTATTGGGCTGTTACATGTGTGTACCGAATTTACTACTTGTACGTGAAACGTAGCATGAACAACGCATAATTAAAATTTTGTAGGTGGCGCTATCGAGCCATTTTGCCACACCTAATTCTGAAACCCATATCAGACGTAAATTTTCACCACTTCTGACACGTGTGCAAAGTTGAGTTTTTGAGCACGTGTAGGCCCTCAAAAATCTGATTGATTTCAGAGAAGAAGAATGATAGACCGAGCAATTCCAATAGGGTCCTTACACCATCAGTGCTCGGGCCCTAATAATATAGTCTCCACAAATTTTTCAGGTTGACCTTTCTTTGTATGATTCAGCCATGCAAGTGTGTGTCTTTGCGTATGTGCCAGACAGAGATGGATTACATATTGTGTATCTAGTCCAGTCTTATGGATTCCCTCCATGATAATTTTCTATTCAAGTGTCGTTCAATGCCAGAAGCAGGGCTCAATAACAACCGTCTGCTGAAGTTACGAGCCCAGCGGGGTGCTCTAGGGCAAGACATTTGGGGTTATATTTGTGGAAAAGGCCAGTCGTCCCCCCATATAAACTCAAGCTCACATACAGAAGCATTTCAACATTAGTTCACCCCGAAATGTTCATCAAAGTCTTCCTGTGTAGACTCTGGCGGCCAGTAAAAGGTCCTGTCGTGGGTTTTCTGAACAATGGCGCTGATGTTTTGGCAATTAAATTTCATGACATCTTTATGCCGCTATCTCCGCTCAACACCATTAGCATGACCACAATGCTTTCCCTTCTCGCTCGCCTTTCTTTTTTCTCTTTTTTTCTCACACGCAGAGAAAATGACCTCTCCGCCAATCTCAATTCACTGCACTTCTATAGCACTGAATGGACAAACTCAACAAAGGTTGACATAATTTTCTCAGGCTTTGATTGGCCCCCAGCATGCTCCACAATGACATCATGCCCCCCTTCCTCTGCTGGATGCTGGATCGTCAGGGTTACGGTGGGCAGGATTTGGCATCGGCCTGTTTGGCTGGTGTTAATGAGTACGGGGAGCGATGGCGGCGTTTTGTGGTAAACAGTCCTGGGAAACACAGGGTGAAAGTAAGGGAGGGCACATCCGACCCCCTACACCCCCGCTGCTGCAGGAACTTTCACATGGGCCATCCACGGGAACATGTTTGTACAGTGCACTCGCTTCACATTACCTAGTCGCCCTGAATGTATAGCATTAAACTTATGAGTGGAAGTGGCCGTCGGTCAGTGGACGTGTCTCTTGGAGGATATGAAGTGATTAAAGGAGCTATGTGTTGGGAGAAGCCTGCTGTGATGAATTTTTCCTGAATTAATTACAGAAGCTTGTGCCAAAGGGGATTTTCTCTGTCCTCCAGCACCACCTCCCTGTGTTTCTTTGTTTCCTCATGACTCCGTCCAATCGCATTACAGGAATTAAATCCCTAAGTCACACCCGTAAATCTCCAGGCCTCGCTCAACTGTGGCTCCCTTTCCAGCGAGATCTTGCCATTTAAAGGAATCGTTCATCTAAATATTAAAAAGCTGTCATCATGTGCTCACCCTCATGTCATTCCAAATCTCTACGACGGCACACAAAAAGAGTTGCTCTACTGTAACTACTGTAGACTGTGACCACAGCTGCCAAGCTCCAAAAAGAGCGGAAGAACTTCATGAAAGTATCATAAAAGTATAGTCTTCTGAAGCCATATGAAAGCATTGTGTACGAACTGAAATCTCTCCAGTTCACAGAGGGCGTCATGCCCACAATCAATTAAAAAAGGACACGACTAGATGCCAGACATTATAGGTTTTCACGAGTGACGTAAATTAGCAATATCACACTCGTAGCAGTGCGATATGGCTGTATATCAGCACGGCTACGAGTGTGATATTGCATTTATACAACAGTCCGACGGCACAAGTGTGTAAATAAATCAGAAACAACAACGGAGAGTCTTTAAAAACACTCTTTTGAGCAGAACTACTTCCTTCTGCTACGGATCCACATCTCAAGTTGACAGTTTAACAGTCGAGCTCAAGCCTCTGTTACTAATTCAGAAACATCACTTTAGAGCGAGTAACGAAGGAACGCTGAGTCGCTTCATTGAAGATTATTGTATTATGTATTATTATGAGAGAGGGATCGACTAAACGAGTGTGTTACCTGGATCTGATATAGCATTCATTCTTCAGGTCGATGTCCATAATATTATATCCATTAAAAAAATCAGTTTGAATGTCCGCTGAGGAAAGCAATATCTTTATCTTTGTCCTTTTAAAAGATTGACAGCGCTAAAACAACTTCCTTGTTTACAACCAGTCATTCATAAAGACAGGCTTTGCCGCCATCTATTGGTGTAATAATGTAATTGTAACTGAAGTCGACTATTGCAATCACTGACGGACCCTTTCTCAATACCAAATACAGCATATTTATATAAAATATTTATTGAACAATAATATTTAAATTAATAACAATAGCCATTATAAAAGACAATAGGAAATAAAACACAAGCAAATAATTCAGTCAAACGTACAAAAGCAGCGCTTTAGTACAGGATTCAAGTTAAATGTAGCCTAAATATAAAGTTATGAAGTTTAATTTTTCCCTTTAACCCAAATCGATTTGCTCTGGAAAATGTTATTGTTTAACCACTATCTACATACAGTAAGAGCAGCTCAAATTCCCGAAGGAGTGTCTGAGATGAAGCTGTTCTCTGCGGGTACATGAACGCTGAACGGCCTCTGACGGCCTGGAGCTCACATCTGAGAAAGCGTCTGAACTAATTGTAAAATAGGCGCTATGTTTATATATGAGTCACATATTTGAGGTCTAAACTACATTCTTGCCTAAAAAAGTATTAAAACTACATTTCGTGACACAACAACAGTAGTATTTTTAAAACTTAAAACAGTCGCCGCAAGCGGAGTGATTCAAATGGTGAAACGGTTTGAGTGCCGATACTGGGTGAATATCGCACGGCTGGAAAAGGCTCTCAGCCAATCAGATTAGAGAACCAGAACTGATCACAGTACACCAGCATGGAATGGAAAGTAAGATTTGATATTTTCACTGAATAACGACTTAAATTTCAGTCTGTTCCACGGGTTTGAAGTGACGTGAGGCAGTAGTTGAAACTGATTCAGTGTGATAAAGAGTGCTGGTTAATCACTTAACACCGGTTGTGTAAGGAGACCTTGATTATGAGCTGTTTGTCTCGCTGTCAGAAGTGTGTGACGTCAATGTCTAAATTCCCTTTTTTTCTCTACAATAGCAATCCAGGCGTTTGGAGGCTCTGTTGGCCAAAACATATCTGTGGGTTTTCCAGCTGGGGACCTCTGACCTAGCACAATGAAATGTATTTTTCTCATTGGTGGAGCTCCAAAACCCCAACAGCCTCGTAGGTACAAGTATCACACAGACAAATGGCCATTTCCCCTTGGAGGAGCCGTTAATGAGAATAATTTGAGGCTGAAGCTTAAACAGGGCAGAGTGCCAAACCTTGCTGCATGTGAATGCTCTCACAGCACGCTTTAAGCTCCATCCAAACCATTTCCTCAAAATGCTCCTGCCGCCCAAAGAATGACAGCAGAATAGAAAAAAGCCCACAATTACTCCTCAGTCACTGGCGCCGTCCCAGTGCGAGTTGAAGCTTTATTTCATGACTGTACAATATTCCTGTGACCTCACAGATATGCCCAGAGACAGACTGTTGAAGACATTCCACCATTCATTACGATTTCCCCGTCTTTCATCCGTTACCTGAACCGAGGACACAAGACACCTTGGATACATCTCTTGGTGCCATTGTGACGAATGTTCAGCCAGTACTCTTTTCACATGTGTATGGTCCAGTGATTTATTTCTTTTAATAGGTTTATTAAGTGGTCCATTACTAATGGCCAGGACAGACATTAGCCAAGACTTCCCGCTTGTCAGGAGAGCGTTGATCTCCGTGTCGCTGTGTGGCTGTGGGCGTTTGGCAGCATGGGCCACGGGCGTTGGGCTGGGCCACTGCGGGCGGACGCCTGCCAGTTTGGATGGGCCGCACATGTATCGGTTACTGCTGGCTGGTGGAGGGTGTGTGGGTGTATGGGAATATGAACCACACCACTGAGCTGGATCGCGCTCTCTCTCTCTCTCTCTCTGAGCATGAGAAAACTTTCCAAAGTGGTCCCTCAATCTGTTGACCTTTAATAGAAATCTCTTGCTTTGTCACTATGGATGTCAAATATCATTCCTTCATAAAACAAATGGTTCAGTACAGCTTTCCGGACTGGCTAAAATACTTGGAATTAGTAACAGCTATGACGTGAAACCGCTGTTCACTGTATCTTCAAGTGCAAGGATTCCACTTCATGAATTGGTTTTGTTTTTTCATCATGTAGAAACAGATGATATATTAATATAGTTAACCCTTTATCCATATTCACAACATTGCATAACCTCCCGTACTATATTGCTTCCTTAATACTCAACTTTCTAGAATACTTGATCGTGATGCCTGCAGATTGTTTGTATATTGACCCGCTAAACTGTATAGCTGACCGATGTCCCAGGCAAACAATTCCTACAGTAACAGTGTTAGTTTCATGCCTTTCTGATAGTATTATGCGGCAATATTTGTTTTCTCTCGTAACAATTTAGACTCAAATCATTTATTTATTTGTTAAATGTATCATAATCCATTGTCCATCAGGGTCCCGGTTGGCCTGTCTGGGTTTACTTTACTATAATGACCAACTGAGCAAACATTATGATGCTTCATTATTGCTGACTTATAGCAGTGCAGATGGATGCCCGATCATCTATTACATAATTCCTCAAAGCTAAGCAGCGAAAAAGTGCCATAAGAGATGTGTTATGCCGGATGAATCTGTTGAATATCAAACTCATCCCTTACTTTCTGTTTCTTTCTCATTGACGGTGAGGGAAGCGGGGGAGGTTGAGGGGGGGTGGTGGGGTGGCATTTGCAGTGCGGCGGCCGACGGCTAGACTGACATCCATGGGAATCTGGATTTCCATTCAGCAGTAATTATCTCCATTAATGCAGAGAGCAGGGGAGGGGAAAGAGGAGGAGGAGGAGGAGGAGGAGGTTTAGGAGGAACAGTGGAGGCAGGGGAACGCAGAGGAACTGCATGTGTTGTCAGAGCAAATCTTAAGTCTGAGTGCTCAAACTAAAAGATGGCACTCCCATTTGGTGCCGCTAGTGGTGCAGACATTCATGATTATTAATCAAGTGTGCTGAATATGAGCACACCTGCGACTGGCTAATAGGCATGAGGCAGCAAGCAGAGCCCCAGTAAGCAACTGGGCCTGGGACAAATACTTCTTCACCTTCCCCACGGCACAATCGCTTCCCGTGGGAGTCCCCCTCAATTCCCCCTTTGGTTGAAATCTCTATCCAGTCCAGGCTCCCCAATGCCCAGGTCTACTTTTATTTATGTAAAATCACAATAATAACAAAAGTCGTACTTTTGTATAATGAAGACAACACAAAGGATGCTCTTTTTAATGCAAATTCCTGTCCCCCTCAGTTCCCCCTTGGTTGAAATCTTTATCCAGTCCAGGCTCCCCAATGCCTAGGTCTTGTACAGAAGGTTCCTGTAGTCTCACCTTGTTCTGCGGTCCTCACAGCCGTGTTAATATTCAGAGCAGCATGATTGCAAGTGTGATATTATTTTTAGGGCTGCCCCCAATAGTCGACTAAACGTTAGTCGATGAGAAGAGGCTTAGTCAACCAATATTTTATTAGTTGGTTAGTCACAGAAAACAAAAACTCCACAGGAAGTGTTGAAGTCACGCAGTCCGTGAGGGACAGATCGTGTGGTAATTACAGTATGTCGGGCAGGACTCAAATATGGCTTATCATTTGAAATATGCAAGTAGTAGCAACTTTAAATGGCTGCTCTCTCTAATGTTAACCTAGATAAATGTGCGCATAAATATTAGGCGCATATCCAAGTGTTTGTGTGGAGTGTGGAAGCTGAAGTATTATCACTTTACTGCATGACATTACAGCACCGACGTGATCATTTCGACATTCATTTTTCATTTTTGGTCATATCAATAAGAGTAATACATCATTCCAAACTGTAAATACTAGGGGTGTAACGATACACTCGTGTCACGATTCTATACAAATCGCGATACAATATTTATCGCGATATTTTATGCCAAAATAAAGAAGAGATGTTTTATTATTTATTACTTTTTTATTAATATTTAAATAATATTATTGTTTATTATATTATTATCAGGACACACAAATATTCCCCCACTGCATTACTATACATGATATTCAACATTATATATAGTCGTTTAATGTAGTAATGTCACTGAAACTCCGTAAACTTTTATTTTTTTCTCATGCAATCTTCGCGCCATGCGCACACACTCTCCCGGTGCTTGCTATGACCCGCCTCTCCTGCTATTAATGCACTATACATATAAGAATAAACCATCTGAAACGCTTTGAATAATCACACTACTGAAACTACATGTGATCTGGTGATTGAAATGATGTTTGCACTTTCACTTCGAGGAGTGTGTGCGCTTCAGACGATCAATGCAATCAATCACAGTTCTAATCACAAGAAAACGTGTCAAAATGACTAGGCGGATTCCCAAACTGTAAATGGTTAACTCTGCATTTACTCACTCTCATGTTGTTTTCGCGCGCCACGCAAGCATTTGAACGCCCGTGTTTACTACAGTAAATCTGTTCATAAAGCTGTCGTTTCTCTTCAGAACACTTGGATTTGGATTACACACTCGATTGATTATTTTTACGATGCCTTTATGACATTTTTTGGATCTTTTAAGTTTGAGAGGAATGGACTTTAAATGGAGGGACAGAAATCTCTCAGGTTTCATAAAAAATATCTTCATTTGTGTTTTGAAGTTCAATGAAAATCTTATAGGTTTGAAACGACATGAGGGTGAGTACAGGATGACAGAATTTAAGTTTTTGGGTGAATTATACCTTATAAATACAGTAAGCTGAGCCTTGGATACAGCAACTCTATCGCAAATCATATCGTTTACATCGACGATACATATCGTCGCATTTTTATATTGCGATATCTCGATATACGATGTATCGTTACATAGTAAATACTTTTATTTGTGTAAACCTCACAATAACAACAAAAAGTTGTGCCTTCTTACAATAAAGAAAACACACAGGATGCGCTTTCTGCCGTCTCGGTCTCCGTAAACTGCAGCGCGTCACAAATGAACCGAAACTCAGCGTATGCTACTTGCCTCAGAGCGTGAGAAATACATCTATAGAACAAACCAATTTGAATGGAAAACAAATATTCTCTGATTATGTAATCCGTATGAAAGTTGCACTTATCTCTAAAGGCGCGTTCACTGCAGAGATGGCGAGTCAGCATCTTCAACATCTGACACTGACTCAGATCACGCTAGTTTATTAATAAACAATTAAAATGTCTACTTGCTTTTTCCCCCAAAACATTAATAACCATTACTTTTGCCAGTGCTTTGCAATAATGCATAATGCAAATTCATCAGATGTGAATGTGCAGTTCTGTTATTACAGAATTGTATTTGGATTACAAATAGTTTGAGATTTCAACTTAACTGCTCTGTTTCTTTATTAGATATTGTTTTGAAGTCCAAAGAGCTGACCTGTAATTCAGTGGCGTTCTGAGGTGGTGTGAACCTTTGGTTTTTACCCATTGTCTCTGGACGACCCTCTTGAGGTCAAAGGAAGTTTATATAATAACTCTCGGCTGAAAGTGTCACTTATTGTTGGGAGGTTGAACAATAAATGATTGTGTCACAGGTATGTTATGTCACTTTGCATGTGCCATACAGCAGATTTTCTTTAATCTGTACAAGGAGTCTGCACAAGGATCTGTCCCGTAGCATAATCTGTCCAAGTTTTCTGCAGTTGACTCATCTTTGCTCTCTGCCGTAGATTAGAGGCAGATTCCCTCCAGTCAGTTCAGGTTTGTGATTTACTGTAGAGCTCAGGGCCGCTGTGATAAAGTATCTAACATAACCTCTGTGTATTTCAGACACAACCTGAGCCGCAGGCGCGAGCTGTCTGAATGAACGAGGCCACGCATGAGGGATTGTGTTTAGTGAGTAGATGTATGCTGGTATCCGACTGATGCTATCAGGACACTCTTGTTTTTAAGTGAATGGATTATGCGGCTAGGCACATGCACGTAGGGTGGTGTACGTGTCAGGGTAGCAGTTTCAGGTATGTTCAGCAGTTCTAAACTAGCTAAAGGTCACGAGGAACTCTCTGACCTACTGACCCGGGGACACTCTCAGGTCATCTTTACAGGCAGCACTTGAATTTCATCAGGTGGTGTGGTGGGATGACAGGGAGGTGAGGAAACCATCTATCAAACAAGGGACACGCTAGCCAGGTTAAGGACACGGATGCTCTAGTTCTCTTCTCCTGGGGTCGTGGGGACGCTCTCTGGCTCCCACGGTAGCGGGATGAACAGTGTCAGGGTCGGCCAGTGGGTCGATAGCCATCCTCTTATCTGGGTATCCAGCGGTCATGTTTGCTGATGGTGATGGACGCTTGATTGAGCTGTTTTTCCTGCTTTTTCACACATATCGCACTCGAGAAAAAGCATGCGCTAATGGCTCAGTGTTTTTGGGCATGTTCAGACGTGGAGGAATGTTGACCTTACCTGCAGTTCATGGTCAGATACTGGAAAAATCCATTAAGTTCAAATTTCTGCCCATGTCATTTGGACCAAATCGTCTACAGTACCAAATCTATGCATTCTTTATTATGATCCCACTTTATATTAGGTGGCCTTAACTACTATGTACTAACATCAAAAAATAAGTACAATGTGCTTATTGTGTTCATATTGTATTGCAAAACACTTGTGCTGATATTAAGGGTGGGATACGGGTAAAGTTAGGGACAGGTGTGGTGGTATGGGTAAGTTTAAGGGTAAAGTTAGGGACAGGTTTGGTGGTATGGGGAAGTTTAAGGGTAAAGTTAGGGACAGGTGTGGTGGTATGGGGAAGTTTAAGGGTAAGGTTAGGGACAGGTGTGGTGGTATGGGTAAGTTTAAGGGTAAAGTTAGGGACAGGTGTGGTGGTATGGGTGAGTTTAAGGGTAAGGTTAGGGACAGGTGTGGTGGTATGAGTAAGTTTAAGGGTAAAGTTAGGGAGAGGTGTGGTCATATGGGTAAGTTTAAGGGTAAGGTTAGGGACAGGTGTGGTGGTATGGGTAAGTTTAAGGGTAAAGTTAGGGACAGGTGTGGTGGTATGGGTAAGTTTAAGGGTAAAGTTAGGGACGTGTGGTGGTATGGGTAAGTTTAAGGGTAAAGTTAGGGACAGGTGTGGTGGTATGGGTAAGTTTAAGGGTAAAGTTAGGGACAGGTGTGGTGGTATGGGTAAGTTTAAGGGTAAGGTTAGGGACAGGTGTGGTGGTATGGGTAAGTTTAAGGGTAAGGTTAGGGACAGGTGTGGTGGTATGAGTAAGTTTAAGGGTAAAGTTAGGGACGTGTGGTGGTATGGGTAAGTTTAAGGGTAAAGTTAGGGACAGGTGTGGTGGTATGGGTAAGTTTAAGGGTAAAGTTAGGGACAGGTGTGGTGGTATGGGTAAGTTTAAGGGTAAAGTTAGGGACAGGTTTGGTGGTATGGGTAAGTTTAAGGGTAAGGTTAGGGACAGGTGTGGTGGTATGAGTAAGTTTAAGGGTAAAGTTAGGGAGAGGTGTGGTCGTATGGGTAAGTTTAAGGGTAAGGTTAGGGACAGGTGTGGTGGTATGGGTAAGTTTAAGGGTAAAGTTAGGGACAGGTGTGGTGGTATGGGTAAGTTTAAGGGTAAAGTTAGGGACAGGTGTGGTGGTATGGGTAAGTTTAAGGGTAAAGTTAGGGACAGGTGTGGTGGTATGGGTAAGTTTAAGGGTAAGGTTAGGGACAGGTGTGGTGGTATGGGTATGTTTAAGGGTAAAGTTAGGGACAGGTGTTGTGGTATGGGTAAGTTTAAGGGTAAGGTTAGGGACAGGTGTGGTGGTATGGGTAAGTTTAAGGGTAAGGTTAGGGACAGGTGTGGTGGTATGGGTAAGTTTAAGGGTAAAGTTAGGGACAGGTGTTGTGGTATGGGTAAGTTTAAGGGTAAGGTTAGGGACAGGTGTGGTGGTATGGGTAAGTTTAAGGGTAAGGTTAGGGACAGGTGTGGTGGTATGGGTAAGTTTAAGGGTAAGGTTAGGGACAGGTGTGGTGGTATGGGTAAGTTTAAGGGTAAGGTTAGGGACAGGTGTGGTGGTATGGGTAAGTTTAAGGGTAAAGTTAGGGACAGGTGTGGTGGTATGGGTAAGTTTAAGGGTAAGGTTAGGGACAGGTGTGGTGGTATGGGTTAGGTGTAAGGGAAGTGTCAACAGTGTAATTAAATGTAATTACATGCAGGTAATTTTAAAATGTAAGTACAATGTAAAAACATGTATGTACATAATACGTTCATTGTATCAAATGATTAATTTAAATGTTAATACATAGTAGTTAAGGCCACCTAATATAAAGTGGGTCAATGAGGTGCATTCTGGGAAGGTTTTTTATGGGTTTTCTAGATATGTTCCTTCCTTGTCTATCCACTCCAACACATCCATAAAGGGACAACAACAACCTTTTAAATTAAAGTTTTGTTTTTGTAAAGAAAGTCTTAAGTAGGCACAATTTATATCGGTCTTAAAACTAATTTCAAACATTTAAAGGGCTTCAGATGAAGAGGTTTTATTAGTGTTGAATCAGATATTGTTGAGTCATCAGGTTAAATGAAACTCATTCTCATATAACTATAAATAGTTCTTTATATAATAATCCTTGTCTATATGCATCACACGTTTTCTGCTGCGCATCCTGCCTCGTACTTTCAGCTCAATCCCAATGTTTTGTTTAATCTGGGAACGCAGGCTTATTAAAATAATGACGACTAAGGGATTTTCTCTCTCTTTTCATGTTCAAAGAGATCTTTGTCCTTCAGTGCAACCTACTTGAAATTTTGCCCAGAAAGTTGATGCTGCCCGATTGTTATCAGCAGGCCCTAAAATCACCCTGTTTATATCCTCTCTCTTGTAATTTAAACCACTTGCTTCTTATTAGAAATCTGAGATATGCTGCATTTTTTTTTTCTTCTCTTTGTTTTTAATCTCATCTCATCCCTGCGTAAAATATTAATTCCACTTCATATCAAATGATATCAAAATGACAGCTTGAAACGGATATTGCTCCGCTGACAGCTCGTCATGAAGAAGGGCCGGTCTGGAACACAATGAATGTCTCTGTGTCTCTGCTAATCTAGCAAACCCTATTATTTAACTCTGTCTATGTCTATATGTATTCAGTGTGCTTATGTATAGTTAATTGGAGTTGTTTTGGCCTCAGAAAGCTCCTGAAACACAGGAAGGAAACACATCCTCCGTGAAGTGACAGTTCAAAGAGAAATGAAAGTGAGATGTGAAAAAGTGAAATGTTACTGTATGCTAATTTTATACATTCACAAAACAAGTGGGTGTTCATATTCCTGGACCACTCTCATTTCAGCATAATTTCTGTCAACAGTTCCAAAACTTTGTGCCAAGAACAATATTCATCTCAAAAAAATATAGATGACTGTCATTATGTGTTTATGTGTTGAATTGTTTGCTAACTAATGCTGTGATTACTAGACATTTTTGCACTAAATACTAAAACATATGAAATGTAACACAATAGCTGCAACATCTTTTTTTTTTTGTTTGTTTTTTAACATTGTAATCAGTTACAGTTGCAAGAAGAAGTGTGTGAACCGCTTGCAGAATCTGTGAAAATGTGAATCATTTTAACAAAATAAGAGGGATCATACAAAATGCATGTTATTTTTAATTTAGTGCTGTCCTGAATAAGATATTTTACATAAAAGATGTTTACATATAGTCCACAAGACAAAAAAATAGCTGAATTTATTCAGATGACCCATTCAAAAGTTTATGAACTTAATCCTGTGTGTCGTTCCCTGATGACCCACGGCTGTGTGTGTGTGAGTGTGTGTGTCGTTCCCTGATGATCCACGGCTGTGTGTGTGTGAGTGTGTGTGTCGTTCCCTGATGATCCACAGCTGTGTGTGTGTTTTGTGATGATTGATCATGAGATGTTCTTGTTTGTTCTTCAGAAAAATCTTCCAGGTCCCGACAATTCTTCAGTTTTCCAGCATCTTTTGCATATTTCACCCCCGGCTCTTAACGCGTCGTGTTTCCTTCTGGAGCTTCAATGAATGTTTGAGCCTTTTTTAATAGTTGTGTTTGAGTCGCTCAATCGTCCTCAGATCTCAGAATCACACAGTCACTGCTGGAGAGGCTCAAATATGCAGAAGATGCTGGAAAACTGAAGAATTTGAGGATTTTTCTGAAGAACGTTGGTCAGTTTCACTGCTCAGGACAAACAAGAGACTCAAGAACAACCATCACAAAACACACACACAGCCGTGGATCATCAGGGAACGACACACACACTCACACACACACAGCCGTGGATCATCAGGGAACGACACACACACTCACACACACACAGCCGTGGATCATCAGGGAACGACACACACAGACACAACCGTGGATCATCAGGGAACGACACACACAGACACAACCGTGGATCATCAGGGAACAACACACAGGATTAAGAGTCAAGGGTTCATAAACTTTTTTTTGTCTTGTGGACTACATGTGAACATCTTTTATGTAAAATATCTTCTTCAGGACAGCACTAAATAAAAAATAACATGAATTTTGTATGATCCCTCTTATTTTGTTAAAATGATTCACATTTTCACAGATTCTGCAAGTGGTTTACATACTTTTTCTTTCAACTGTATATACTTGAGTAAAACTACTAGAATTTACTCTGTTAATTATCTGAATTCCAAAGAATTTAGTTAAGAATATTTAGTTACAATACTGGTATTTTGCAAAGCTGTAACCTTGATTAGGGCTAATAAAAAATTAAGAATCTGTCAAAATATTTGGGGTATTGTTGGGGGGTGGTCCTTAATACTCTATCTATGGTGTTTATGACATTTATACATTGTGCTTGAGGTGTGAGAATATGATTTCATTACAATATATAACACATCTAGTCATTTAGCTTTCAGAACAGTGTACCTTTTATATTTTTCGTTTGTAACTGCTGTTAATTACCTTCCATTTTCCTCTGTACAGATAAAAACGATATCAAAATGATTCCCATTTACATGGATCCGCAGAAACGACTAAAAACGCTGTATTATGCATACCAGACAAGTAATTTGGCAGACATTTTGTAAAGAAAAACTACGTGCCTGTGCACATCTGTATTCAAACACACTTGCCTATAGACTAAACACGTAATGCTTACGCACATGCCGTCACCGTTCTCACAGATTCACGCTTCTTTGAAGTTTACACAAAGATGATAACGGTATCGTTTCAAAGTTTGCGTTCTCAAGCCACCAAACACTGCAAATGAATGTCCAGAACGCATTAAAAGTTTTCTATTTTAGTTCAAATGGTGACATGTAAGTGGCCTTAAAGTAAATAACTAATGATTTTTTACAACGGAAATGAATCAAAAACTTACTTTAGCTGGACAATAACTTTTTTCTAGAGCTGATGTACAGACAAAACAATCTCTCTTCCATTAATTTCCATTAAAATCACTGTAAAGCTGCTTTGAAACAATCTGTATAGTAAAAAGCGCTATATTAATGAAGGTGACTTGACATAGTAATTGTACTACTGTTCACATAGTGTTTTTACTTTGTTCTTACAAACTGAGAGACAACATGCCACAGATGGTGTCCATACAACATAAGATGTATTTAGCCCAGATTTTCTCTTAAGAAATTATTATTGTAATGCCCTCAATGCGACCGCACACACAAGGATAATGCACCATGGGAATGGATCTTGGAGCAGACACAATTTCCAGCCTCAAAGAGATCCCTTCATATGGGTAACTGCTCCTAGATGGGAGAAATATCTGTGTATGAATTTTATTTTTTATATATATATATATATATATATCTTGGCACTTATATGGAATATAACCTACTGTAAGCAGACTAATTTTGCAAAAAACTCAACATTATGAATCATTTTTTAACCCACTCCATTAGAGTCCATTAACATAACGTGAGTTCTGTGCGGAGTCTCTGAGCTTCGCTGGACACGACTCAGCAAATCCATTTGCTAAAATAACA
The DNA here is from genome assembly GCA_039654105.1 of Coreius guichenoti. Classification (NCBI taxonomy): domain Eukaryota; kingdom Metazoa; phylum Chordata; class Actinopteri; order Cypriniformes; family Gobionidae; genus Coreius; species Coreius guichenoti. The sequence continues at coordinate 3,602,971 of CM077171.1, forward strand.
GTATAATTGCGCTAACCTGCTCTCCAGAGATTATTTCCTCTGAGCAGACACAAATATGAATTCACTTAATATAGGCAATTTGATTTGGAGGGGGAGTTGCATTACTGTGGATATTGTCCAGACTTCGGGGAGACGTGTGGCGTTGAATGGCAGAGGTGTATCCTCGCAGATGTGCGGTACATGACGCAAACTGAGTAGCCAGGAAGTCCGCCGGCCCATGGTGTGGCGTGCCAGTTGGGATTGACAAAATGGTTCTCCGTTATAAAGATTTCATTCACCCAGAAGACTGCGGCTATGAATATGAATGTGTTTTTTTTTTAGCTGTCTGTATGCAGAGACATGTTCCGATCAGAGGGGGGCTGCAGGGACACATTAAATTGGGCCGTTAAGTGGTAGAGGAGAGTGGGTGGCTGCAATGACTGAGTTTGACAGCCTGCGTGATTTTCCGTAGAGCAGGACTTTGGGTTTGTGGGACCCTAGGAAAGATAATGAAAATGGGCCCCATCAGTGTAAAACTTCCCAGAATATAAAAACATCAATAGGTCTACTAGCTCATGAGGTTCCAAGACGTCCATCTACTGTATATTACCAGGGTGTTCTGGAGGGTCCTGGAGGGTCACTGTGCTGCAGAGTTCATCTCGAACCCCAGTTCAACACACTTGAAGCAGCTAATTGAGGTCTTCAGGTTCTCTAGACTTCTAGGCAGGTGTATTAGGGAAGGTTGGAGTTAAACTATGCAGGACAGTGGCCCTCGGGGAGCAGGTTTGGACACCCCTAACCTATAGGATGGGCCAACCCTGAGTGATACAGCACAGGTTCCTTGAGAGTGGACTAGACTGAGCCACTGACCACACTTCATGTAAACATGGCAGTGTTGATTTAAATATTGGTAATTCTGTCTATTTTATGTTTAAAAGAGGCTCATATTTGGGAAAGTGATCGTGTGAGAAAGCGTGGGATTTAATTGGCTCTTTGGGGTCAAGATCTAATTCTATTGTGATATGGGCGCAGAATGAGACGGGAGGGGCTAAGCGCCTCGTCACCTGTGGCCACTTGTATGTAATACCTTTGGGAACTGGTTGCTCTTAACGTCTCCACTGGGGATTTTCTCCATTTATGGAGATCCCTTTTATACAACCCTCTTACGCAACTCCTTTGTCACACTAAACCAGGGTTTCTCAATCCATTCCTACACTGCACATTTTGAGTATCTCACTAATCTGACACGGCTTGTTTAGTTCATGGAGCCCTCTACTAATGAGCTCATGACAGAATCAGGTGTGCTAAATAAGGACGATATCCGAAATATCTTGACCAGGCAATCAAACCCAGATAAGTTAAAGTCCACCTAAAAGTATCTTCTTCACACTCGGTGTGCTTTCAATGAAGAATATACACCGATCTGGCATGACCACTGACAGGTGAAGTGAATAACACTGATTATCTCTTCATCACGGCACCTGTTAGTGGTTGGGATATATTAGGCAGCAAGTGAACATTTTGTCCTCAAAGTTGATTCCCGTTCTGCAGTGGTCAGTATCTATCAAAAGTGGTCCAAGGAAGGAACAGTGGTGAACCGGCGAGAGGGTCATGGGCGGCCAAGGCTCATTGATGCACGTGGGGAGCAAAGGCTGGCCCGTGTGGTCCGATCAAACAGACGAGCTGCTGTAGTTCAAATTGCTCAAGAAGTTAATGCTGGTTCTGATAGAAAGGTGTCAGAATACACAGTGCATCGCAGTTTGTTGCGTATGGGGCTGCATAGCCGCAGACCAGTCAGGGTGCCCATGCTGACCCCTGTCCACCGCCGAAAGCGCCAACAATGGGCACGTGAGCATCAGAACTGGATCACGGAGCAATGGAAGAAGGTGGCCTGGTCTGATGAATCACGTTTTCTTTTACATCACGTGGATGGCCGGGTGTGTGTGCGTGGCTTACCTGGGGAACACATGGCACCAGGATGCACTATGGGAAGAAGGCAAGCCGGCGGAGGCAGTGTGATGCTTTGGGCAATGTTCTGCTAGGAAACCTTGGGTCCTGCCATCCATGTGGATGTTACTTTGACACGTACCACCTACCTAAGCATTGTTGCAGACCATGTTCACCCTTTCATGGAAACAGTATTCCCTGGTGGCTGTGGACTCTTTCAGCAGGATAATGCGCCCTGCCACAAAGCAAAAATGGTTCAGGAATGGTTTTAGGAGCACAACAACGAGTTTGAGGTGTTGACTTCCAAATTTCCCAGATCTCAATCCAATCGAGCATCTGTAGGATGTGCTGAACAAACAAGTTCACCTTCAGGGGTCTAGTGGAGTCCATGCCTCGATGGGTCAGGGCTGTTTTGGGAGCAAAAGGGGGACCAACACAATATTAGGATAAATAAATATATAGTCATAATGTTATGCCTGATTGGTGTATTTCATGATTTTTTCCTCAGCTTTCATCCACAGATCAGCTCTGGGAGTGGAGGGATTTCTGGACCAGTAAAACCGGGAAGCGATCCATAGATCATCTGAGCTGTGATAGCAGTGTTAGGGCTTGTTTATGTGTTTACATCAGTGCTGTCGCGGTCACTCTGACCATGAGTGTGAAGTCATGGGGTTTGAGAGAGCTCCAGCACTCTGCGTATCAGATCATTAGCAAACCAGTAACAGCCATAATGACGCTTTGGGGGTTATAGAGAGGCAATGATCTTTTTTATGGGGAAAGTGCAGCTGTCAAACAACACATGCCAAATGGTTTCAGTCCTGAGTCTTAAAGAGCTTCTAACATTCCTATATCTGCTAGGTTTACATATTGCTTGTTTGCTGGAACCTGGCGCATGTGTGTAGATATTGGACTATAGATTATTCCACTTCAGTCCTAAATCGTCTGGCACAGATGGGAGAAGGCTTTCAGGCACCTCTATATGTGTTTTCTGTGACTAGTTTACATGTATAAAAGATTTACTTCTTAGGGCAGTGGATGTGAGGATAGTCTTGCATAGCCAGACTTTTGACTTGCAGCATTCAGTCTGGACCACTTTGAACTTCATTCAAGCCAAGAACCACCTAGTTAAACAGGAAAAGATCATCTCGAACAAAGTTTGTCTTATTTTTAAGTATTATTTAGGGAGGGTTTATCTGAAATAACTGATGAAAAATGCTATAGAAATAATGCCTGCACTGAAAAATGCCAAAGTACAACTGGTGGTGATGTGTGTAGACTTTGTAATCATAGTTTTTAATTCTGCATTGTGGAGGATTCAGCAAACCGCTATAACCTGGCATACTCTGCTAGGACTGTACAGCATCACCCCAACACTTGCTCTAGATGTAGACTTCAGTTGTCATTACCAATACTAGCGAGTTTCATCAGTTATGGTCCTAGTGCTTGAGTTTAAAGATGTGTTTATCCAGAGGCCTGTTACATGAAGCCGGTTTCAGTTGCTACCCGGTTAAGATTGAGATTAGTTAAAGCAAACTCTGGTTTTTAAGGCTCAAGGAGGTGGATTTTATTCTAGGTTAGAGATCACAAACCCAAACTGGACCAATCAGCTGTGAGTAAAGTGACATCTGATGCACTAAAGCCAATCCCCCTGTATCTCTCGCTCCAAATTAAAGCAGTTTAGAGTGAAAACATTTTAGAGACAAAATTGCCTGCCTCACGCTGCTAATTATTTATTATATGGAGTATAATTCATTAAAATATTATTATATAAATTGACAATTAATATTAAACTTTGCATTTAAATGAATATGAATATATACATACAAACTCGATTCCAAAAAAGTTGGGACACTGTACAAATTGTGAATAAAAAAGGAATGCAATAATTTATAAATCTCATAAACTTATATTTTATTCACAATAGAATATAGATAACATATCAAATGTTGAAAGTGAGACATTTTGAAATGTCATGCCAAATATTGGCTCATTTTGGATTTCATGAGAGCTACACATTCCAAAAAAGTTGGGACAGGTAGCAATAAGAGACCGGAAAAGTTAAATGTACATATAAGGAACAGCTGGAGGACCAATTTGCAACTTATTAGGTCAATTGGCAACATGATTGGGTATAAAAAGAGCCTCTCAGAGTGGCAGTGTCTCTCAGAAGTCAAGATGGGCAGAGGATCACCAATTCCCCCAATCCCCCCCCCCCCCACCAATTCCCACCAATCCCCCCAATTCCCCCGGCGAAAAATAGTGGAGCAATATCAGAAAGGAGTTTCTCAGGGAAAAATTGCAAAGAGTTTGAAGTTCTCATCATCTACAGTGCATAATATCATCCAAAGATTCAGAGAATCTGGAACAATCTCTGTGCGTAAGGGTCAAGGCCGGAAAACCATACTGGATGCCCGTGATCTTCAGGCCCTTAGACGGCACTGCATCACATACAGGAATGCTACTGTAATGGAAATCACAACATGGGCTCAGGAATACTTCCAGAAAACATTGTCGGGGAACACAATCCACCGTGCCATTCGCCGTTGCCGGCTAAAACTCTATAGGTCAAAAAAGAAGCCATATCTAAACATGATCCAGAAGCGCAGGCGTTTTCTCTGGGCCAAGGCTCATTTAAAATGGACTGTGGCAAAGTGGAAAACTGTTCTGTGGTCAGACGAATCAAAATTTGAAGTTCTTTTTGGAAAACTGGGACGCCATGTCATCCGGACTAAAGAGGACAAGGACAACCCAAGTTGTTATCAGCGCTCAGTTCAGAAGCCTGCATCTCTGATGGTATGGGGTTGCATGAGTGCGTGTGGCATGGGCAGCTTACACATCTGGAAAGGCACCATCAATGCTGAAAGGTATATCCAAGTTCTAGAACAACATATGCTCCCATCCAGACGTCGTCTCTTTCAGGGAAGACCTTGCATTTTCCAACATGACAATGCCAGACCACATACTGCATCAATTACAACATCATGGCTGCGTAGAAGGATCCGGGTACTGAAATGGCCAGCCTGCAGTCCAGATCTTTCACCCATAGAAAACATTTGGCGCATCATAAAGAGGAAGATGCGACAAAGAAGACCTAAGACAGTTGAGCAACTAGAAGCCTGTATTAGACAAGAATGGGACAACATTCCTATTCCTAAACTTGAGCAACTTGTCTCCTCAGTCCCCAGACGTTTGCAGACTGTTATAAAAAGAAGAGGGGATGCCACACAGTGGTAAACATGGCCTTGTCCCAACTTTTTTGAGATGTGTTGATGCCATGAAATTTAAAATCAACTTATTTTTCCCTTAAAATGATACATTTTCTCAGTTTAAACATTTGATATGTCATCTATGTTGTATTCTGAATAAAATATTGAAATTTGAAAATTCCACATCATTGCATTCTGTTTTTATTCACAATTTGTACAGTGTCCCAACTTTTTTGGAATCGGGTTTGTATAAATACAAGCTTTAATACATAAAGCTTTTTAAGCTTACGTGTTTTCTTTTGAGCTCTTTGCGAACCTGTATGAATTATTTAAATTCAGTATGATTCACTTGCATTGATATAGTCAGATATTTTCTTTCAGCTGCCTTCTCAAACTTTCGCTGCATCAGCGGTGTTTATTTCTTTATGTCTTGTAAATGCATCTAAATTCTTGATATTTTTCATAACAATCTCTTGATCTTCAGCAGAGAAGTGAATTATGCTGGCTATACAATTATAATGACAATATAATTAATTTTGTTACTATATTGATCAACTGTAAGTAAACTAAATAAATCCTGGTTCTGAATCAAACAAATGACACATTTGGTATTTTTTTTTAAATCAAATTCATCGAAAAGTTCAATATTTTCCTCCACAGCACAACAAATTCAACTAATCTTTTTGTTGTTGTCTAACAAAAAAACATCTATTCAATATATTTTCTGTATTTTATATGTGCATACACGTGTACATGCGCTCACTCAATAAAGTCTTTAACCACTGACTTGATGAACCTTTCTGCAAAATGAAAATACACCGTTTCTAACATTTAAAGATCATAACAGAGAATATTAGAATATAACCGTTAAATACAAGCCACATTATCCTCTGTTAATGACCTTGTTTAAAGTGTTCATAAAGTGCTTTAGAGAACTTCAGTTTTAGACCAAAAATATACACTTGCTGTTCCAATGAACACATAACAGTTCTAACTACACAAGCTTGACATCTCAATATGTTCCAATGAAAGTATGTGTTGTGTTCTCATACACTCTCAGCACTGCTGCAAGGGGTTAGTGTAATCTCTTTTGCAGTCAGTTTTGCGCCATTGCTTTGGCAAAGCATCTGTCAATCGAACAGAAAACAAAATTGCGATGTATCTTAGTGCGCTTATTGAAATAGGTTGCGGCGGGTTTCAGAGAGAAGCGCGTTGTTCACGCAAGCAGCTCATGATTCACGTCTCAGAGCGGCTCCGTTCACAGTAAATGAGCTCCATCACTGCATGTGCTGTGAATTTAACCTGCATTTTTGACTTCTCCTGTGTATCCAATTTAAGTCGCATACATTTTGTTCTTGCATTGATGTTACATTTGTAGCAATTTTGCACTGACAGTCAGTTTGAAATACACTATATTGCCATGCCAGAAGTTTTGGGATGCCTGCCTTTACATGCACATGAACTTTAATGACATCCCATTCTTAATCCGTAGGGTTTAATATGGAGTTGGCCCACCCTTTGCACAGCTTCAACTCTTCTGGGAAGGCTTTCCACAAGGTTTAGGAGTGTGTTTATGGGAATTTTTGACCATTCTTCTAGAAGCGCATTTGTGAGGTCAGGCACTGATGTTGGACGAGAAGGCCTGGCTCGCAGTCTCCGCTCTAATTCATCCCAAAGGTGTTCTATCGGGTTGAGGTCAGGACTCAGGCCAGTCAAGTTCCTCCACACCAAACTCGCTCATCCATGTCTTTATGGACCTTGCTTTGTGCACTGGTGCGCAGTCATGTTGGAACAGGAAGGGCCATCCCAAACTGTTCCCACACAGTTGGGAGCATGAAATTGTCAAAAATGTCTTGGTATGCTGAAGCATTAAGAGTTCCTTTCACTGAAACTAAGGGGCCAAGCCCAACCCCTGAAAAACAACCCCACCCCATAATCCCCCCTCCACCAAACTTTACACTTGGCACAATGCAGTCAGGCAAGTACCGTTCTCCTGGCAACTGCCAAACCCAGACTCGTCCATGGGATTGGCAGACAGAGAAGCGTGATTGGTCACTCCAGAGAACAGGTCTCCACTGCTCTAGAGTCCAGTGGCGGCGTGCTTTACCCCACTGCATCCCACGCTTTGCATTGCACTTGGTGATGTAAGGCTTGGATGAGCTGCTCGGCCATGGAAACCCATTCCATGAAGCTCTCTACGCACTGTTCTTGAGCTAATCTGAAGGCCACATGAAGTTTGGAGGTCTGTAGCTATTGACTCTGCAGAAAGTTGGCAACTTCTGCACACTGTGCACCTCAGCATGCGCTGACCCCGCTCTGTGATTTTACGTGGCCTACCACTTTGTGGCTGAGTTGCTGTTGTTCCCAATTGCTTCCACTTTGTTATAATCCCACTAACAGTTGAGCGTGGAATATTTAGTAGTGAGGAAATGTCAGGAATGGACTTATTGCACAGGTGGCAACCTATCTCGGTACCACGCTTGAGTTCACTGAGCTCCTGAGAGCGACCCATTCTTTCACAAATGTTTGTAGAAGCGTCTGCATGCCTAGTGCTTGATTTATACACCTGTGGCCATGGAAGTGATTGAACACCTGAATTTAATGATTTGGAGGGGTGTCCCAATACTTTTGGCAATATTGTGTATATATTGTTTTATTTTGTAAACTATCCAAAAAAACTTTATTTATATAGCGCTTTTTACAATGGCAATTGTTTCAAAGCAGCTTCACAGTGGTAACAGGAAAATAATGCAACAGAATTTGATTCGGCTGTACAGCCACTCTGGTGAAAACGGTGATGTCATCCAGCTCATTTCAATTATCATATAGTGTCAATGCGGGCAGATCAGTAATATAGTTGAAATTTAGGTGTCCCCAACTGAGCAAGCCAAACACACAATTCTCAAATAGCTACTCTTTGAAATCTTAAGTGTATGACATTACGTTGTTTTAAACCCCAAATCTTTCTCTTAAAAGATTGTTCATTAACAATTATTCAGTTATTTGTAATATACATCTAAAAATGTTAGTACTTTCAATGTAACTAGCTCATTTTTGATAGTAGATTGTAATGTAGATAACTATTTTTTTCCAGAAGGGTAGCTTGACTGTAGTTTAACTTATGAGTAGCTTGTCAAACTACAGTTTCAGAGTAGCTTCCTCAACGCAATCTTTTTTGGTGTTCCACAAAAGAAGAAAAAAAGTCTTTGGAATGATTTAGAATGACACAAGTGGCAGTAAAAATTTTCATTTTTGCTTGAACTATCCCTTCTATCCATCACATATGTGAGGTCTGTATGTGTGTACTTGTATAGGCTATGATTCTGCCCTAGTTTAGACCATGGGCCAATATTGCTTAATTTAGCCTGCAGAAGAGCATAGCTTTTCTTGTGTGGTCTGACGTGGATGAAGTCTTCTGCCAAACAGGTCAGGTGGTGTGTGCTGCGGTCTGGAGGTTGTCACAGGCTAACACCACCACCACCCACTGCTGCTGAGCCGCCCGCCATGCGACCAGCTTACTGCTAATGCTTGAGATAATCTGCCTCCACTTCCACCTCCACAGCACACACACATCTTATTTGTATAGTATGGTGTGGACTTTGCCGCAGTTGTTTTATATTGAGACCCATAACCTTAAAAATCCTTACGGAAACTTTTTGGCATTTTTATGATGTCCTTAGCCTGTATGAAGCAGATGTCATGTAGACCATTGGGAAATCTCATAATATTGGTATATCTGGTATTGGTACATACACAGAAAGATTTTCTTTTGGGGTTATATATATAATGCAGCCACTCTCCCATGCGCACACACACACGGTGGCATTTGATCAGTAATTTATGAGCATGCCAACTCATGCGCACACACACACACATGCTAAGACTTAAACACACATGCACCCTTTGAACTATGCTGAAGTCTCTACGCCCGAGATCAATGTGTTTGCTAAGGGTACGAGAGGAAGTTTTCATGGATGTTTTTTTTTCTTCTTCAGGGTAAAGAGCCATGCCACAGGTGAGGTTTCTCGTTTTTCATGTTTTGTTTCATTCTTTTGCATCTCAGCCCTGTCTGCAAACACACTCAACCCCTCAAAACTCACAAACAAACCCTCTGATATCACTCCTTTCATGTGGATGTCGTCATTCTAACAGTTTCCTCCTCAGCCATTATCTTAACTCTAAATCTGATTCTTCATTATCATTTAAACAGATGTGGGAGACGGGTACATTTGTTCAAGACATTTCTAAAGTTCATTCATTTCTCACTGATACAAAAGGAGCAAAAAGCTTTATTCTTTGAAAAACCTTAAACTACGGTAATAAATACCATGTTACATGAATATGGTAATCATCCGGTACCATGGTATCAAAGTATTGATTTATTACTATACTACTGTCACAGTACGTTTTTGTGTACTGTGAATAAACTAATGTTGCTAAGCTAAGTAGTGGGTAGTAGTGGAAAAAAACAAAGGTACTACCAAAGCTAATCAACTTTTCAAAAGGAGAAAATGTTAAGTAGGCTATGTGTCCACGTCCACTCGAACTCTACAGTGCCTTGTGGAAAAGAAGTGCCCTTGACTGTATTGAATGTGCACTGGCAGTGATTAATCTGCTCCTTCAAATCTTAAAATTGTATAAAAAAATGTACTTGCTGATAATATAATATTTATGAAACAAAAAGGCAACTTAAGTGTACTTACAGAGTTGAGAGTACACTTTCCAGTGGAGAAGTGTATTTTAGTTTACCATAAATGCTTGTCAGTGCATTCGGCAGAACACTTAAACCATATTTCAAAGACAATAGAAGTAGATGATGATGAAATTACATAGAAATATTAGAGATGCAATGAAATTTTAATTCTGGGCCGAAACAGAAATTCACGGTGCCGAACCGAAAATAAATAACACATTATTAATCAATTAATTATTCAAACTTTAGTAAACACTCAAATAGCTAAAACTGAGTCATACAAACATTTAAATTGCACATAAGGCAGTTTTTAAATCAACTTTTTTTTAATAACAGAATTCTTTCTATTCAGGTTTGTTGGTAAACATTTAAACAACAATAATCTAATAATTTGTTTTCATGACAGATTTATTCAAACAGATTAAGTAATGAAGACAGTTTAAGTAAAAATATAATTAATATGTAATAAAGTGCATTTGTTTAGCAAAATGCTCTTCTCTAGAGTTATTTTTCTAGCTAACTAATGAATTTATGGACAGTGAATAGCTTTCTTGAGGTAAACATTACATGAGACGGGATTCATTTTGGTAAATTGTAAAGAGGAGATGAGACGATCGGTTCACATGCGCTTGATCTGGCCACTTGAACTGAGGCGCTACAGTGATCGGTCATGCCGTATTAAAGAGCGCCAAAACAGCATTTAATGTTTGACAGAAATTGACAGAATTTTAAAGTTGAGACTTTGCTTCATATTAAAATTAACAAAGCACAAAGCTTTTTTTGCGATTACTGGATGGCAGGCCCACTATTGTTTAGTGAAATTTGTTCACACATCAACAGAAAACAGCACAAACTAAAAAATATTGGATTTAAGAAACCATATCATTACCGATTAAGATGTTCAATTACTGAAATTTCGGTGCATCCGTAAAAATGTACTTGATTCCTACTTAAGTGGGTCAGCTAATTACATTTAACACACATTTATTGAATAATGTAAAAGGTTGCAGTGTATTTTACAGTATGTGTACTTACAGTGTACTTACCAAAGAAAGTACTGTAATATAGTCAAGTCACCTTCATTTATATAGCACTTTTACAATATAGATTGTTTCAAAGCAGCTTTACAGTGATAACAGGAAATTAATGGAAGAGAAGGTAACTACATGGGTTAAAGTTAGATTTAGGGGTATGTTCAGGACTAGTAGTAGTTATTACCCATATTGCAATTGCTATAATAAGTACATAGTATATACATGGGAAACAGGACTGTAAAATAAAGTGCTACCATATAAAATATAATACATTTTCATGCATTTGCAATAAACATCTGAAATAAAGGCCTAATGAAGTAGTGTTGTAGAACTCGAGACCAGTCTTGAGACCATTTTTTGAAGGTCTTGGTCTTGTCTCGGTCTCAGACTTAGAGGACTCGGGATTTTGTTTCAAGACCGGTCAAGACCACAACTGCTGGGATATTACTAAATTGCCGGTGCATTGTCTGATTTAATTATTAACATCATTAATGTGATTGGATGTAAAACCTACGGCTTCAGATGCAATCAATAACTTATTTCTACTTTGATATATTTATTGTGCCGGTTCAGAAATGAGGGATTGTGTCAAAAATGACACCAAAATTAATACAAATGCTCCCAAAATTCAAGATATTGTTGCAAAAAAGTATTTGTATGAGATCTGGATTTTTATATTATAACGTGATATAATTAAGCAATATCACAAGAGCAAGAGAGCTGTTTTCACAAATTTGAGCATGACTGCAAACATTATATTGCTTTTATACAAACATTAAATAAAAAAAATTAAAACATTATTCTCAACATTGTTTATGCATTTGTAATTTACCACTTCAGATGCATCTTCTGTACCACCACCAGTGCAAAGATGAATTTTGTTGTTAATGATTTCATTTGATTGGTATAACAGCTCTCTATATAGTGTCTTATTCTGATTATGTTTATTGATTAAAAATAAGTAATTTCTCAGGCAGTAATGTGGATCTTTATGAATTTAAGGAGTGCTGGTCTGGTCTTGGTCTTTACTCGGTCTCGCCTTGCCTTGGTCTTGGTCTTGTCTTGGTCTCAACACACATCGGTCTTGGTCTCGGATTAGGTGGTCTTGACTACAACACTATTCTGAAGCGAATCGATGCGTTTGTGTAAGAAAAATATCCATATTTAACACACTACAGTATAAAGTAAAATATCTAGTTTCTGGTGGACCGCCTTCCGTATTCAACTTACGGAAAAAGTGTAACTGGCGCGACAATGACGTCGAACGTAGCATAAGCACTTTGAACTGAACACTTTCTTCATATGTTGAATACGGAAGGTGGACTGCCGGCAGCTACATATTTTACTCTATAACGTGTTAAATATGGATATTTTTCTTACACAAACCCTTCGATTCGCTTCAGAAGGCCTTTATTAACCCCCGGAGCCGTGTGGATTACGTTTATGATGAATGGATGCACTTTTATAATGGATGGATGTGCTTTTTTGGGCTTAAAATTTTGGGCTGCCATTATAAAGCTTGGATTAGCCAGGACATGTGTTAATATAACTCTGATTGTATTCGTCTGAAAGAAGAATGTCATACACACCTAGGATGACTTGAGGGGGAGTAAATCATGGGCTAATTTTAATTTTTGGGTGAACTATCCATTTAAGTATATTATTGCCGTTAAAATTATGTTAAAGTGTAATTATTTTTCACAAGGGATGGTGACCACTGCTCTTATAAGCACAAAAGTAAGTTTAATAAGTGTCTAATAAGTCTGTGTGTTGACCCTCGCTGTCACTTCAGTGCTTTATTACTTTAGTGTTGAAGTTTGTCAGCAAAGGCCTCCAGCTGCAATCATCTTGTTTCCTCCCTCGTGCGCCCCGGGCGCACTGCTGTCATGATGTCATCCACCTGTGCAGACAAGAATCTGCTTTCTATGTGGCAACGCTGAACAAAATAAACTGGTTACTTGTTCAGTAACCAGAGAACATAACGATTCAGTCAGGAAGACTTCACACAGCCATGGCAAGTGCATCAACCTGAACAATAATAATAGAACGGGACAGGACGGAGGTCTAAGGCAAGATAAATCTGTGTTTGATCGGACTGTAAGACATGCCGATAAAGGTCTGTCTGGGGCGGAAAATGACTCATGACTGTGCACTTGTATCTCTAAATCAGCAGACCTGCGTTACAGTGTCTGTGTGTGCAAATGACATTACAGAATAACTGTGGCATTAGGTGAGTGTTCGGTTGATATGCAAGATTGCCTGTGCGGTGGAGCACGTTGTCCCACTTTGATTTGCGTCTTTTTGAAGTGACAGGAGCCAGAGGTGTGTTCTGGCTCAGTACACTGGGTGTAGATGTGACTGGATCATTCCTGCCAAGTGGGCTAGGATGGCGGCCCTGCACATGGGCATGTCTGTACAGGGCCTTCTCAAGCTTCCTGTATGCTGTATAAACTTGTGAGCCGGCAAATTGCTTGCAGATAATCATAGGCATTATTCCCGCCTAGATAGTCATGCTGCCGCAAAGGGTTGTGGGTAATGATAGTGATAGTGGCTTTGGAAAGAGTGATGTCATCGAGGAGTGCAAAAGGCAATCTGGTGCTGGTGGCCAGATAAAGGGCAAAGGCTCTGGTGGACAACTGTAATGCTCTTTCACAGAAGACCTAATGGAGTTCTGCTGTTAATATACATTCGGCTATGTCTGCTGAAAAATCCAGCATAAACCAGCATGAATTATATGTTGGTCCAGGCTGGTTCATAGTGGTTAGAGCTGGTATAGTGCTGGTCTATCTGGTGGATCAGCATAGTCAACCAGCAAAACTGAGCTGGTGTAGATGGTCCACCCACAGTCACGCTTCCCATGCTGGGGACCAGCAAACCAGCATCCCACACCTTATGCTGGTGACCAGCAATGCTGGAAAGCAATGGACTTTCAGCAGGGATCTCAGATGTTTCACTTAAAGACACAGCAATAGACAGACATTGTTCACATACAGAACGAGCTATAAGACTAATGTTGATGTCATAGCTATATATATATACACACTATATTGCCGAAAGTATTGGGCCACCCCTTCAAATCATTGAATTCAGGTGTTCCAATCACTTCCATGGCCACAGGTGTATAAAATCAAGCACTAGGCATGCAAACGCTTCTACAAACATTTGTGAAAGAATGGGTCACTCTCAGGAGCTCAGTGAACTCAAGCGTGGTACCGTGATAGGTTGCCACTTGTGCAATAAGTCCATTCCTGAAATTTCCTCACTAGGTACTAGGTAATATTCCACAGTCAACTGTTAGTGGTATTATAACAAAGTGGAAGCAATTTAGGAACAACAGCTGCTCAGCCATGAAGTGACCTCCAAACTTTGTGTGGCTGAAGAACAGTGTGTAGAGAGCTTCATGGAATGGGTTTCCATGGCCGAGCAGCTCATCCAAGCCTTACATCACCAAGTGCAATGCAAAGCGTGGGATGCAGTGGGGTAAAGCACAACGCCACTGGACTCTAGAGCAGTGGAGACCTGTTCTCTGGAGTGACCAATCACGCTTCTCTGTCTGCCAATCCCATGGACGAGTCTGGGTTTGGCGGTTGCCAGGAGAATGGTACTTGCCTGACTGCATTGTGCCAAGTGTAAAGTTTGGTGGAGGGGGGATTATGGTGTGGGGTTGTTTTTCAGGGGTTGGGCTTGGCCCCTTAGTTCCAGTGAAAGCAACTCTTAATGCTTCAGCATACCAAGACATTTTGGACAATTTCATGCTCCCAACTTTGTGGGAACAGTTTGGGGATGGCCCCTTCCTGTTCCAACATGACTGCGCACCAGTGCACAAAGCAAGGTCCATAAAGACATGGATGAGCGAGTTTGGTGTGGAGGAACTTGACTGGCCTGCACAGAGTCCTGACCTCAACCCGATAGAACTCCTTTGGGATGAATTAGAGCGGAGACTGCGAGCCAGGCCTTCTCGTCCAACATCAGTGCCTGACCTCACAAAAGCACTTTTAGAAGAATGGTCAAAAATTCCCATAAACACACTCCTAAACCTTGTGGAAAGCCTTCCCAGAAGAGTTGAAGCTGTGCAAAGGGTGGGCCAACTCCATATTAAACCCTACAGATTAAGAATGGGATGTCATTAAAGTTCATGTGCATGTAAAGGCAGGCATCCCAAAACTTTTGGCAATATAGTGTATATAGTCTTGGGAGAATTTTATAAGTTCATATTGAGATTTCTGACTGCTGACTTTGGAATCTAGGCAAATAAGAGCATAGTTTAAGACATTCTGACACGTATGAGAAGTAAGAGAAAATTTGAGATTTTTCTTTCCTATGCATCAAGAGGAATTGCCCCAAATCGTGTGTACCTTTTTTTGAAAAGAAAAAAAAATCCTAGGTCCTTGAGGCGTGAAGTGCTGGGCTATGGTAGTGCATTTACTTTGTAAACAGATCCTTGTGAGGTCTTCATGTACTCCTCCTCTCTATCAGCCCCATTCGGGCCCCTCTGCTACTTCTCCTTGAGCACGTAGCCACCCTGTCCCTCCCTCACCTGCCCGCGTGTGCAGCCACCCACATTATATTCCCCTGTTCAACATACAGAGTGATAACACTTGACATGTTTGCAGAGGCTGAATGAAGGACGTCCATTGATTAGACAGTGGATTTTAACTTTGTTTCATCATGACAGCATCTCGTACGAGCAGCTCGTTGTAGCTCGGTGTGTACCTGTAGCCACCTCGATGCTGCCCAAACCAGTTGTGTATTCGTTCATTTGATCTCTACTAGATTACAATAGCACAGAATCTCATCGAATCATGACTGAATGGATTAAAAACCTTGAATAAGCCTGTTTGGTTTCATGTCTTCTCTCCTCTAATCCTTTATTGACTGTCCAACCGGTTGGCAAAGAACATTGCGCAATTCCCTTTGTGTGTAGTTTTAAAGAGTGCAAACAGAAAGATCTTTCTCCCCACAAACTTGCTCTCTGTGGTTAATGTTACATGAGGTGTTCTGATGAGGCTTGACTCAATTAGCACTGGGTTTGCAGAATCAAAGATGCCAAAGAAAGACCGTTTTGACAGGTGCTGATGAATCCAAGAGCGATTAAAATGTTTTGCTGTAGCTCTGGCTGGACGGAGCACAGTGAATGTGGAACTGTGTGCTTTTCGGATGAGCATGCTACTAAAGGGTGTGAAGTATCTGCTAAAGTTATAGCCCAAACATAACACCAGCCTAACAGGATGAGCTGTTCATCTGGGTTTTCTTAAAGCATCATAAATGAGCACAGCACTGGGGCTCTCATGTTGCCCAGTCTGACCTCTTTGCCTGCCACTGCATGCTGGGTAATGGCACAGTGATGTACGGGAACCATCTTCCCCTTACGTCTGACACCACCAGCTTACAACACCTCAATATCCCTCAACCTCTCAGCATGGGAAGGCCCTTACATATGGGATCTATACAGTAAAATGACGGGCCATTAGCCACCATACCATCACTCTTTACATCATTATTCACCTGTATGGATGTTTCTCCTGTACGGGGGCTTCTATGCAGTAATGTAATGCAGATCACAGTCACGCCCAATCCACGTTCCAATCCAGCTTCGAAGCAATTTGATAAACATTTTGTAGAGCTTTCTAAAGCATCACTATTATTATTTCCCATACTTTTGTTTAACGTGTATGCTAGCGTATGCTTACAGTCAAACGTGTAGCCTTTCAAAGTATACTCCACTTGACAGCGTGCGCGAATGCAGGCGGTCGACACATGCGCTCGAGAAAGTTTCATCTTTGTCCAGTGTCTGCTCTGTTTTTCTCCAGAAGTTATGACCGATAAAAATGTCTTTGTACTCTTGGTGTAGTGTGTAAATTTTAGCGGCATCTAGTGGTGAGATTGCGAATTGCAACCGCCCACCGCTCAGCCCTCCCTTTCAAAGGACAAAGATGTCGTTGTCGAGACAGCAGAGAGTAGCTAGCGCTCTGTAGGGCAGTTTGTCCGTTTAGGGCTACTGTAGAAACATGGCGGCGCAAAATAGCGACTTCACTGTAAGGGGACCCACGGTGTGTGTAGATAGAAACGGCTCATTCTAAGATAATAAAAACATAACGGTTCATTATGTAAGGTCTTTATACACCACTGAAAACATAGTTATGTATATTATATTGCATTTCTGTCAATAGATCCTCATAAATACTACACACTGCACCTTTAAACTGAAGTTACGTCTATCTCACAACCTCCTCACACAAGCGCTTGTCAATGTGGGCTTCTTGTTGCGGTCTCCAGTTTTTTGTTGTTGTTCTGTGTAATCCCCAAACTGTTCCCACAAAGTTGGGAGCATGAAATTGTCCAAAATGTCTTGGTATGCTGAAGCATTAAGAGTTCCTTTCACTGGAACTAAGGGGCCAAGCCCAACCCCTGAAAAACAACCCCACCCCATAATCCCCCCTCCACCAAACTTTACACTTGGCACAATGCAGTCAGGCAAGTACCGTTCTCCTGGCAACCGCCAAACCCAGACTCGTCCATCGGATTGCCAGACAGAGAAGTGTGATTGGTCACTCCAGAGAACAGGTCTCCACTGCTCTAGAGTCCAGTGGCGGCGTGCTTTACCCCACTGCATCCCACGCTTTGCATTGCACTTGGTGATGTAAGGCTTGGATGAGCTGCTCGGCCATGAAAACCCATTCCATGAAGCTCTCTACACACTGTTCTTGAGCTAATCTGAAGGCCACAGAAGTTTGGAGGTCTGTAGCTATTGACTCTGCAGAAAGTTGGCGACTTCTGCGCACTGTGACCCTCAGCATGCGCTGACCCCGCTCTGTGATTTTACGTGGCCTACCACTTCATGGCTGAGTTGCTGTTGTTCCCAATTGCTTCCACTTTGTTATAATACCACTAACAGTTGAGCGTGGAATATTTAGTAGTGAGGAAATGTCAGGAATGGACTTATTGCACAGGTGGCAACCTATCTCGGTACCACGCTTGAGTTCACTGAGCTCCTGAGAGCGACCCATTCTTTCACAAATGTTTGTAGAAGCGTCTGCATGCCTAGTGCTTGATTTATACACCTGTGGCCATGAAGTGATTGAACACCTGAATTTAATGATTTGGAGGGGTGTCCCAATACTTTTGGCAATATTGTGTATATAATGTTACATATAACAATCATATTTGCTTGTTTTTAATTGTCTATGGACCTAATAAAGTTACTATTACTATTGCACTTTAGAGATATGATACAGTGTTTCCATAAAATGAAGCTGTTGTGCTTTGTACTAGTAGACTAGCTCATATCTTCTGAATAAGGAAATGCGGCTACCGGCGATGAGCACAAAGGAATTAAATAATCATGTACTGTACCTTTATTGTACACTCAATTCAAACTGTAGCTGTCAATCAACTTGTTCGATCAAAACGTCAACCATTTATAACACCTCTCAGACATGAAGGAGCCTGTGTTTGTTTGTCTTTTCAGGAAAAGAAAAAAGGAAGACAGCAAGCATGAAAGACAGACAGACAGACAGACAGTAAGACATTCTTTCTACATATGAAGTGTCATGTTTCAGTCTCAGACAAATAGTCTCTTGTCTGTGGATGTGTTGAATTGTCCTGGTGCCATGAGGGCTGTTTTCCCCTCACTCTGATTTGAAGATCACGGTTCAGACGGAGGACACGTTTATATGGAATGTCACCACATCAGCTTCTGAATGAGATAAACATGTTCATGGTATCTTGAGTTTCATACCTGTGCAGTCAAGGCATCAGTTCGGGGTATTTGTGCAGTCGAGCAAAGCCTGATGGGGTATTTTTTGCAGTGACAATCCCGTGCTCCTGGTGCACACCTTAGAGAAAAGGCCTGGTCCACACTGCACACATACCTGCAAAACACACTGGACTTCTAGATAGAAAGCAAAGTGAGCTATAAATTACTATAATCAGTATTTCTTTGAATTAGTAACTGATATAAATTATATTATTTGGCCGCTGAGAATTATTGCAAACTTTATCATTATCAAATCTTATTTACATGAGGAGGGAGAACACATTTACATCTAAATGGAGTAGAACCGAAGGCCAAAGTGTAGCTATGAACTGCTTATTTTTTCACACTGCTTTTTGCACTTTTTGCTTTTTCTATTCCATCTCTGCAAACTTCATTAAAGCCCTAATATGTTTCTTATTTAAGGTGAAATCGTAGCAGACTACCATTTGTGCGTCTAGAAATGGAAAGCATAAATGCATGGCATGTTACGGCCAATGTTTGTCAGATGGTTTCAGGCAGCTCAACTCATTTCCTGTAACGTGTGCATGAAGACTGCAGTGTGTAATTCAGGATGAGTTGAAGATGTTTCCAGAATATCTGAAATCTGGGCTTCTTTATATTCTTCATATATGCAGATATGCGTTTGGACTTGGTGCCACTGCGCTGGTTTTCAGGGGCGTTTCCTCCGAGGAGGCAAGGGAGGCAGTGTCTCCTCAAAAAAACGGGATAAGAAAATAATCGATTTTACAAAAATAAAACTTCGCAAATATTAGTAATATAATAAAAGTCACTAGTTTTTCTAAAGTAACACACTTTTCTAAAGTGTCTGTGACCAGTGTGTACAAGCTTGATGAATGCTGAAAATAAGTTGACTATTAAAAAGAAAAGCTGTTGACAAATAATATATGTGACAAGTCGGAATGCGCACTGGATAATTTAAAATGCTCCAAATAGCAATTAAACATCTAAAAGTATCTTTGTGTGTTTTTTTAGAGGAGTACCTTTCCTTTGTCCATGAAAACGATCTCACTGACGCTGACTGACAGATCTGACGCGTGCGCACAAAGACTCTCACACAGCGCACGATCCCGATATACACACACACACACAGAATTACAGTACTGCAAAATATCTGTCATGGTGAGTATTCACACACACATTATCTGTTATGACTTAAGTGAAAGTTTGGTTAACTGTTGGGGAAAAACCTCTGATGTGTAACATTATATTAGATCCGTGCGCTACAGTCGGTCTTAATATATACACTCACCTAAAGGATTATTAGGAACACCATACTAATACTGTGTTTGACCCCCTTTCACCTTCAGAACTGCCTTAATTCTACGTGGCATTGATTCAACAAGGTGCTGAAAGCATTCTTTAGAAATGTTGGCCCATATTGATAGGATAGCATCTTGCAGTTGATGGAGATTTGTGGGATGCACATCCAGGGCACGAAGCTCCCGTTCCACCACATCCCAAAGATGCTCTATTGGGTTGAGATCTGGTGACTGTGGGGGCCATTTTAGTACAGTGAACTCATTGTCATGTTCAAGAAACCAATTTGAAATGATTCGAGCTTTGTGACATGGTGCATTATCCTGCTGGAAGTAGCCATCAGAGGATGGGTACATGGTGGTCATAAAGGGATGGACATGGTCAGAAACAATGCTCAGGTAGGCCGTGGTATTTAAACAATGCCCAATTGGCACTAAGGGGGCTAAAGTGTGCCAAGAAAACATCCCCCACACCATTACACCACCACCACCAGCCTGCACAGTGGTAACAAGGCATGATGGATCCATGTTCTCATTCTGTTTATGCCAAATTCTGACTCTACCATCTGAATGTCTCAACAGAAATCGAGACTCATCAGACCAGGCAACATTTTTCCAGTCTTCAACTGTCCAATTTTGGTGAGCTCGTGCAAATTGTAGCCTCTTTTTCCTATTTGTAGTGGAGATGAGTGGTACCCGGTGGGGTCTTCTGCTGTTGTAGCCCATCCGCCTCAAGGTTGTGCGTGTTGTGGCTTCACAAATGCTTTGCTGCATACCTCGGTTGTAACGAGTGGTTATTTCAGTCAAAGTTGCTCTTCTATCAGCTTGAATCAGTCGGCCCATTCTCCTCTGACCTCTAGCATCAACAAGGCATTTTCGCCCACAGGACTGCCGCATACTGGATGTTTTTCCCTTTTCACACCATTCTTTGTAAACTCTAGAAATGGTTGTGCGTGAAAATCCCAGTAACTGAGCAGATTGTGAAATACTCAGACCGGCCCGTCTGGCACCAACAACCATGCCACGCTCAAAATTGCTTAAATCACCTTTCTTTCCCATTCTGACATTCAGTTTGGAGTTCAGGAGATTGTCTTGACCAGGACCACACCCCTAAATGCATTGAAGCAACTGCCATGTGATTGGTTGATTAGATAATTGCATTAATGAGAAATTGAACAGGTGTTCCTAATAATCCTTTAGGTGAGTGTAGACTGTCTGTTTCATTAATGTTAACTGTGGTATCATGGATAAAAAGGTGAATATATATTTTTCCTATAGATATGGGTGTTGACTTGGTGTGTGCCAAATTTGGTGTTATGACCAGGGATTTTAAGGTGATTTAGTTTTGGAAACTTCAGAAAACTTTAACTCGATTTTTCTCAAAACTGACTTTGCTGACTCTGTCGACTTCAAACTGATGTAGCTCATTGTAGTCATTTTTTGTCAGATTCAAACAAATCATACATTATTTTGATTACATTTGATTTTTTTTTATATAGAATGTGAAAATAACAATAACTCATTTTTGAATATTTGCTCATTGCGACTCATTTTGCCAGCACGGGTCACATATACTGTTTAAATTGTTACTGCCTTTAGTTATTATTTTGGAATAAAATAAAAATGCATAAAAACACTAACTTGATTAAATGTATACTTGGTTTTAATAAACAGAACATTGCATAGTTAGTGCAAAAAATACAAAATAGAATTGTATTTGGTCTCTCTTTTTTATGTAATGTTTATTCAACCAGGAAAATTAAGTACATTTTAACGGACATAATTTTACATTTGATATAAAAAAATGTGAGGACTTTAAAATATACACCTCTGCTGGTTTTCTTCTAGCGAGCTCCTACCTGTCCTCCTGCAGCCGGAGGCCATGCGTAATAAGAGGGTTTTTCATTCGTGCTGCTGAGACTCGTTTGGATCTCTCTGCCGTTTCTTTACAGTGCATCTGTTCATTCTGCAACCAAACCTAAAGCTCAGATAAATACATTTGGTAAGGTGTCAGTTTATGTGTGTGTCGTGTCACGTCTCAGGGTTTTGTCATGAAGTCTGCATGCATGCTCATGGTTGTGTGTTGGTTCACACTGCTCATCTTACTAAGAAGTTTGACAGTTGTTAACTGATCGGATGCTTCAGCATTTCTACACTGGAGACGAGAGAAAGGCCTCTTCCTAAAATCTCCATAAATCTGTCCTCGGATTTCAGTCTTTCCAGTGCTACTTCACAGCAAAACTCTCAAATGAAGGGCTGAAGAGAGATTTAGATGAGAGCCGTTGGCTTGGATCAGCTGGCTTCCTCCTCTTCAGCTGATGATTTCACATCAGTGGAAAAATGATTCATAAATCCAGCTTACATTCTCGGTGGCAACAAATCCCTTCAGTGAGCCTCAGCATCCATGCTGATCTGCTCTAATGGCACTGTCAACATGTGCCGGGCGGCAGCGAGCGCTGGGAGGCTGCCATGTCAGATAGAATCGCTGCGGAGAGACGAGAGCGCAGGCCCGCTGCTCCAAGCAGCTCCTGAGAGAGTTTTTGGCTGCTCCTGTTCTACCGCTATAGAGCCGGCCAGAGATAAATCCAGAAGACATTTATAGTAGTGATGGGAAGGCGTTGCAAACCTTTTTTGTCTTTTTGTTGGACTAATATATTTCATGTCTTTGCTGAGAGTTCGAAACAAACAAATCATGAGCACTCGAGTTACCCTTATGCCGAGTTCACACTGCACAATTTTAGCCCCGATTTTGACTCGCCGACAGGTTTTGCGAAATCCGCGACAAATGCCCGAAATCACAGGCAAATCAGAGCTCGTTCACGCCAGTGTCAATCACGCAGTGTGAATTATCGAAGACACGATCTTGGCGTGCTAAATATCTGGACCTGTCGCTGATTCAAAATCCTGCTGTGTGAAATGTGTTTTGACTGAAAATAACATCGGTGATGCCCGACAGCCAATGAGAGAGCAAGATACGGGGGGAGGAGTTATAGAGCAGAATATCAGTATTTTAATAGATATATTCACAATTATATCAAACAGAACAAAGCACAAACATTTGCTTGACCAGCGCAACAGCAGCACATTGCTAAATGATTTATTCACCTCCAACTCTCTCTGCAGAACACAATCATTGCTCTCCGCGTCTCCCCAACCATTTCCTCCTCCAACTTTTTTCTTTTTCTCCTTTTCGCTGCAAATCAGCGCACAGACAATTTGGATCACAGGCTATCATTTTTAATAACAATTCCAGTCTCGCGCAAGAACTCCGGTCTGGCGCACACGTGATCTCGCGGGATATCGCGATTCTTCCTCTTGTACAGTCATGCAGTGTGAAACCTCCTGTCGCCGATCCATCGGTCAGTGTGAACACAGCAGAGACTGAATGATACCCCAGATAGTCATGCAGTGTGAAAAGAAAAGGCATTACTTAAAACAGTGCTGCCTATGATCACGTGGCTTATTACTGCTCAGAGAAATCTCAGTTGTCCCCACATTGACCACACTGCTAAAACCAATACCAGATCACCCACACTCCTGCAAAATCACAAAGAAACACTTGAAGACTGCACTTCTGAGGGTCGTGGATTATTCACTGTTTATTACAAACGGGTTTATGTTGTTGATTGGAAGGGATGATTCCTGAGACTTTTTACTTCTGATATGTACTAGTAAATTGTCTGATGAGAATGTGAATGGGTTGTGTTTGGTTGTTGGATGGTCCCTGTCCCTAATAGCACCCTCACAGTAGAGATCTGCACAGGATGGTTTTTATCAAAAGCTTCAAAATGCTGAATGTTGAATACACAGATAAATCATGTGGTAAAGTCGAGTTTTTTTCATTTGAGAAATCTGGCCAAGATGAAATCATGTCTGACGTTTAAGAGCCTTGAAATTGCAATCCATGCGCTTGTATCATCAAGACTTGATTACTGTAATTCGTTATACAAGGGTATTAGTCAAGCATCAATCCTACGGCTGCAAAAGGTTCAAAATGCTGCCGCGAGATTATTAATGAATATTAAAAAACATCAACACGTTACTCCGTCCTTGGTCTCTCTACAGTGGCTTCCTGTACGGCACAGGATTGATTTTAAACTTCTTTTATTAGTGTATAAATCTTTGCATGGCCTTGCGCCGGCTTATTTATCGGATCCGCTAATGGAGTATCAGACAGGAAGAACATTGAGATCAACAACTCAAAATTTACTTTAAGCCAGAAAGATGATCGTGCGTTTGCGGTAGCAGCGCCAAGACTTTTTACATGTTAGGGACGCTGACTCTGTGCATGTTTTTGTTCACTTGTTTGCCATGGCGTATTCTTCTTGATGATAAGTTTTATTATTATTATTGAGATGATGTAAAGCACATTGGTCAACATGTGTTGTTTTAATAATAAATGTTTACATGCACACCAGTAAGCTGATAACTCACACATATCAGCTTATTAAAATAACCAGTTTTCCCCATTTACATGCAGTTATATCAGTAACCTGACAACGCAAGTAAACTGCATTTACATGACTTTATTAATAATAAATCAGGTTATTTCCCTGTAGTGACGTCAAAACATAATCATTTGCGTATCTGACTGCATGCAACATGTCAGAGTGAGCTTCCAGCTCATATGTTATCCTCTCGTGCAGTTTCAGACGCAGCGTTTTGACTGAACCACTTCTGCTTCTGCTGCATGGGATGAGAACACATTTTCAGAGTCATGAAAGATTCTGCGTTTGTGATATTTCCTTCCTTCTTTCCTGCAAAACGCTCGCTCTGTCTGGATGCGCTTAAATCTGCACTAAGGGTGCGTTCCTGTCACGTATCACACATGCGCACTTCAATAAGCCCACAGAAAGCAGGTTAATGTGTTTACATGTCGCAAAATCGGGGTAAGAGGCAAAAAACTACCTGTGTCGACCGGTTTATGCTTAAGCCGTTTATGACCTCACTCGGTTAAAAGAAAACGGGTTACCGTGTGTACACGACCACTTGCACTGTCGGCTTATTAAGCATAATCGGCTTAAGAACATGCATGTAAACGCACTCATTGACACCGACACAAGATTGTGTATCACTTCCGCCAAAAATATGTTATATTTTATCTTGCTTCTGCTCGAAACTTTCACATTTTGTCCCGTTCCCGTCCACAAAAGCCCGTAGGAAGAGGTCTATGCTGATTTTTCAGTCCCGGTCCAGTTAGATTCGGTCTCGTTCCAGTGTCTATAGGCTATTTTTTCCAATTTCCACCCTTCAGATCCCCAGTTACAGACTCCTGCGTGCTGTTGTTATTAGATAATTATATTTTGCGGGAGCCCATGAGTCATTTCTTTCTCCCGGTTCCCGCGCACGTATTAGTATCTTCCCTCTCTCTCAGCAATTCAAAACTTGTCCCACGCCAGGGGATTGCAGACTTCTACCTTGCGGTACCTTTGACTGTCGGGTAGAAGTCTGCCGTGGGCTTGGCAGAAGTGCGCCTCGAGGGATCATAGTGGCCCCAAAGGGGTTGACGTGAGCACCCTTTTGAAACCTAACATGACTAAATTTACACTACACCTCAACAGTCCGCATGATTTGAAGCATCATGGCAAATAATGACTGAAGCATTGTTTACGCTGTTAGCATGTTTGAATTCGGCTGTTCTGTCCTGCTGTTGGACACTATCTGTTACATTGAACAGGCTGTTCTGATTCCACGGCACATCCTGTTCTCTTTTCCTTGGCACTGTGACGCTGGCAAGGCAGATCTCTACCTCACATACCTAGCAGTGCGGTTTACAAGAGTCCACAGAGTGCCACAAACAGCCCTGGAGCCGCCCCAAATCCAGGCCTTTTAATATCACGTCCCTACGAACGTTAATTTCTCAAGTCCTGCTCTTTCTGCATGCTTAAGTGTAACCACATGTTATGCCATGGACGTAATCTTTTCCACTGAAGTGAGTCGGGCTCTGGGAGAGGAGAGGAGACAGGCTTCTCTCTGCCATCTATGGTGCTGGCTGGCACCATGGCGGGCACGATTCAAATGTCAGAGTGCCGAATGTAAGCAGTTCTCTAAACAAACGTGTATCCACATACACTGTGGTGTTACCTTGCAGCCCCTGGAAGCAGCTTTAAATGTTTTTATTTGATTCTGTGACTTCATCGGCTCTTCCATTTGTTTCTAGTTTTGATGTATCTATGCAAACATGCCATTAATCAGAAATTCTGAGTCATGCAACTCGCATTAGTTGATGGGCGCTGCAGTCTGAGAAATGAGAGCGTGCAAGGATGGGCAGATATTTACCTCCCTGCTCTCATGTCCTCTGAAGTGGCAGTTTCAAGAGCTTCCAACAAAGGCTGTGGTGCTTTCAGGTCACGCGTTTGCTCTTTGGGCCCGGCTCACACTACAAGACAGAAGCTCAATGGCCTTTGCACATGTGAAGACTAACGTAATCAAAAGAATCACTGTCAAAGATATTCTTTTTTGAGATGAGACCAAAAATGCTCTAGGAATGATAATTAAACTATTTTAATTGCATAATACCATACATATTTTATGACAGAAATATGAGGAAAAAAATAACACAGCGAGATATTAACAATGCACTAATTCTTTTAGAAAGAATATGCATGTTTCAAATAATTCAATCATAGTCAATAAATAGGCACCATACTTCGGATGAGACGTTAAACCGAGATCCTGACTCTCTGTGGTCATTAAATATCCCAGGGCTCCAGACTGCGACCTTTGTTCCTGCTGGTGCGACTGAATTTTGTTAGAGGTTGCACTGGTGCCGCCACCACAGTGCCCACCTGATAAGAGCTGCCATTTCTGTTACATATGAGAAACATCAAACGGCAAACGAAAGCGGAACGGAACCGTGCTACTCGTTTGAGCTGCACTGTGCGGACCGTTTATCAGCTCGGAGCAATAATAGACAGCTCACACACGGGCCGATCTCGATCACGCCACACCGTTACTACACAGCGCTGGGAGATCCGGTGAGAAAGCGCTTGAATTCACCACAGAATTAATAACAGCGAGATCTAGTTCTGCGCAGAATTCCCTGTTATAAACCACAGATATCAGATCAAACAGAGCTGACGTGGAGACCAGGAGAAACATTGAGCCATGAGCGAAGGGCAGGGGTTTCAGGCCACAAATCACAAACATTAACCTTGATTTACTGTAGTAACACCACATGATTTACTGTAGTAACACCACATGGGATTGTGGCAGAAATAGTTGATATATATTTTTTTACATTATTCATCTCAACCTTTTGAGAGTTAAATTCAAGCACTTTTCAGGGGCTTTCAAGAGCTTCACACTTTTTCCAGCACTTCAAAGCTTTAAATATTATCCAATTTTAATGTTATTTTTAATGTGATGATTTGTAAAACTAAAAGTTTAAAGGTGTATGCCACTTTGTGGCAAACAAGCACTTTTATTTAAAAAAAGACGTGAAATGGCCACTATAACCAGTAGATGGCGGCAGAGGAGCACTTAGACATTTCCACTCCTTAATATATGGAAAAAAGTAGGAAGTCACAAAGTCTCATGAAAAACAAAAACTTTTCTTCAAATTGTGACTGAATTACCCAGAAAACAAGTAAAGAGCTCCTTTTAGTTCAGTGTGATACTAAGAATAATGGTAATTTAATAAGAGTGGAATATTTACATTTTCCCTATAAAAATAAGTTTTTTGCACATTACTGTTGTTAATAAAAGTTAATTTTATCTGCATATCAATTCAAGCTCAGAGCTTCACTATTAAATTTCCAATTAACAAACATATAATATTATTAGTAACTGCACTTATTAACAAAACAACGCAAAACAATAGTAATTTTATGATTAAATTAACTTTATGATCAATTTTCCTCCCTTCCGCTGGTGCCACTGCTCTCAAATGTTAGTCTGGAGCCCATGGCCTTCTCGTAAAGAGTAGGGGTGTATCCCCGGTGTCCTGGCCAAATGTCCTCCATTGGCTCTTATCAATCATGGCCTCCTAACAATCCCCATCCACTGAATTGTCTCTATCACTCTCTCTCTCTCTCTCTCTCTCTCTCTCTCTCTCTCTCTCTCTCTCTCTCTCTCTCTCTCTCTCTCTCGTCTCCAGGTTGATGCTGCACAATATAGACAATATATTTTACTAAATATAGAGGATATTTTCTTTCCTCTCTCCTTCTATCTATATCTATATAATGTAACTACAAACGTGGTCAACGTGGTGTTTTTGGACTGATGCACAGAAAATGAAAAAAGAAGAAAAAGACCTGAAACATATGAAGGAGCGTTGAGCGTTGTGAAGGCCATGTGCTGCAAGTTGACTACAATCAGAAGGGTTTCGTTATAGATTATTTGCAGACATGAAAGGGTGACGGTTTTTGCTAGAGAACTTAATCTGCCGCCTTCGAGTATCAGTAGCGGGGTGATTTGTTTGCATTTGTTTGCAACTATTGCAAAATCCATTAGTATTGTGTTGGTACTATTTTTGCAAATGCATTGTCGTTTTAAACACAATAGATATGTTGCGTATAGTGTGAGGAATTTTCTGGAGTGCCAGCAAGTGTATGTGCAACAGGAAGTGAGAGGTGAGGGTGGGTCCTGAAACCCAAGGCCGCCCTACCTGCTTTTGCCTGTCTTTGCAACGAGAGAGAGAGAGAGTGATTGAAAGTGTGCCAAGTATGAACAGAGTGAGAGACAGATTCTCGGTTATGAGGAATTCTGCTTCAACAAACATCCGTCATCACCTGCAGCAGAAATCTCCATGGTGACTGCAATGTTTTCTTTAATAATAGCAAAAGCTGAACATTGAGTTTATCTTCACATAGCCATTCTTACAGACAGCTGTCAGATACATGTACCACAAACGCATACCTGTGCCATTCCACACGTTACAGTTACAAAGAAGAAACATGTGACCATCAAATGCAAAGTTTATAATCGGCCACAAAAAGCCTTTAGGGTACAAGAAAAGAATGTATGAGAGAACAATTCGGCCTCCTTGTGTCTTTCTAACAACATATTTCACGTCCTCCGAGTGGAGCTGACAAGAACTATGTTTGACAAACAAACCAGCTGCATGTTTTGTTTAGATGTTAAAGGATTAGTTCTTCAAAATGAAAATGTCCTGATAATTTACTCAGCCCCATCTCATCCAAGATGTTCATGTCTTTCTTTCTTCAATCGAAAAGAAATTACGTTTTTTGAGGAAAACATTCCAGGATTTTTCTCCACATAATGGACTTCAATGGCAACCCACGGTTGAAGGTCCAAATCAATGCAGTTTCAAAGGAAGGGCTTCAGAGGCTCTGCACGATCCCAGCCGAGGAATAGGGTCTTATCTAGACAAACCATCGCTCATTTTCACAAAAAAATAAACATTTATATACTTTTTAACCTCAAATGCACGACTTCTGTGTTATTCTTCACTGCGTATGACGTGTTAAAACGAATGTGCAAAGACTAAATCAAACGCCCTTTACAAAAATAAAGGTAAAACAACGATGTCGGACAATTTTAAAGTTGTAGGAGAACATGAGATGGAGTTTTTCGGCACTGGGTCAGTACTTCCACCTACGTCACGGACGTGACCTTTCCGACGTGATGGCGTCATACGCCGTGAAGAAGCACAACACTGAAGTCAAGCGTTTGAGGTTAAAAAGTATATACGTTTTTATTTTTTTTTGTGAAAATGGCCGATGGTTTGTCTAGATAAGACCCTATTCCTCGGCTGGGATCGTGCAGAGCCTCTGAAGCCCTTCCTTTGAAACTGCATAGATTTGGACCTTCAACCGTTGGTTGCCATTGAAGTCCATTATGTGGAGAAAAATCCTGGAATGTTTTCCTCAAAAAACTTAATTTCTTTTCGACTGAAGAAAGAAAGACATGAACATCTTGGATGACATGGGGGTGAGTAAATTATCAGGAAATTTTCATTTTGAAGTGAACTAATCCTTTAATGGAAGACATTGTGAGGTGCTATCTCTTCAGCATATCTGCGAGCCGAAAGGAGAGGAGTCTCTCTGATGGGGTGCTTACAGAAAGCCAGGGACAGGTGGTGTTGTTCTGCATTGAGCCCACGCCGGGCCCTCAGAGAGCTGAGAGTACAAAAGAGCCAGCATCCTTAAGGCTTTTTCTCTGAGCAGAGATCATAAAGGTGCGTCTTTGTAGCGATCGATATACAGATGAAGATATCTGTACTCTTATTGCTCTCTGAGAAAACGAATGTTTTCGTTTTCAGTCTTTTCATTATCTAGACTTTTTTGTAGCGTCGATCGGCACTGCTGGGTAATTCTGCATATTAAGGTACTCATTAAAGTTGTAACCGATCCATGTGCTTTTAGCTCCAGTTCCTTCACGCTTTTGTTCGCTATGGGAAAGACACCATATCCCAGAGTCCACTCTGCCCTGGTGAACCGTGTCTTTGTCCCGAAGGAGTCTAGAGGGTTTCTCTCACAGTCTAACGGGCTTCTCCCTCATCTGCCAGGTGTGGTCTGCAGGTGAAACGCCACCATGGGAATTGGGTTATTACAACTGAATGAGCACTGCTCTATATAACACCACTAGCTCGCTTTAGCAGACAAGCCTTTGTATTCAAAGCATAAAACACAGGATACATGATTGTATGCTATGCTAGTCTTTTCAAATTTGGTAATCACGTCCTTTTCCTGCCTGTAAGGTTGTGTAACCTTTCTGTAGGTGTGAGAAGTGCGGCATGTATGCAAAACTGCCTTTTGTGACCCTGGACCACAAAACCAGTCATAATAATGAAATTTAGATTTATAGATCATCTAAAAGCTGAATAAATAATCTTTCCATTGATGTATGGTTTGTTAGGATAGGACAATATTTGAAAATCTGGAATCTGAGGGTGCAAAAAAATCTAAATATTGAGAAAATCTCCTTTAAAGTTGTCCAAATGAAGTCCTTAGCAATGCATATTACTACTAATAATACATTTTTGATATATTTACAGTAGGAAATTTACCAAATATCTTCATGGAACATGATCTTTACCTAATGTATAAATTAAGGTACATATCCAAAAAAAACTTGTGGTGACATACTGGCACTTTGTAGTAGTGTGTACTTTTAGCGTAATAATCTGTTGTACCTGTATGAAATGAAATCTAATGTAGCTATACCTGTGGAAACGTTCACAGACAGCATATGCAGATGTTCAACTAATAAAGATCTTCATTATAAAAAATATTAGGCCAAGGCACTCTGGTTTTTTGAGAAATATAAAAAGCCTTTATTCTATCATGGCTTGTGTATTAAGAGCATGTAGACAAACACCGCACACCAACGCGTTGTGGCTAATAAGTCTTCATCAGGGTGTGGGTAACAGACACACTCAGAGTCATTTTAAACAACACTTAATTAGTTAAATCACTGTCACCTGATTTTAGAGTAATCAAATGAGAAAACGTTTTAGATGATCTTACCATGCAGCACTTAAATCAACCACAATATGTTCACAAAAAAAAAAACAATGTCATATATAAATGAAATAAAATATACAAATCAGAATATATACATCAACAATATGTTCTCAATTCCAAAAAAACCCAAAAAACATTATTAAGTCATATAAGTAAAATAAAGTTTACAAGTCAAAATAAACAAATCCGCAATGTTTTCTCTATTCCAAAACTTAGATTTTGGGAAAAACAAAAACAATGTCATTTGTAAATGAAATAAAATAAACATATCAGAATATACAAATCAACAAATAACTAACAAATACTAATAAAGATCTTCATCGCTGGCAAACAATGCATTTGCAGATTTGCTTTTAATTGACTGTAGGTCCATGTCCACTTAATCCAACGCTCTTAAATTTCCTGTTACGACTCAGACGATTCAGTGCCTGCAGGAAACCGAACAAATCATTCAAACTGATTCGCGAACTGTTTTGCCAACTTGAGTCTTTGAACAGAATCGACTCAAAAGATCGCTCATGACCCAGAAAAAAAACATGCATTGCATTAAAATAAAGTAATGAGAGGAACGTCGCCCAGTATAATGACGTAAAAGTACAGTTTTTGCATTAGAAATGTTCTTGAGTAATAGTAATGTACCCTTAAGAGTTCCAATTTTCCAAAAATGTGCTAAATGTAACATAGTAAATGTAGTTTTAGTGTTACTACCCACCTCTGCTCTACAATCAGCATTAAGTTTGAGTTTCTTTCCATATGTTTATGCTTAGTTTAACACCTTTAATGTGTGCAGAGTTGTAATGAATATAGTTTAACGATGATACTCAATCGCTGTCTACAGCCAGTGTTCTTCTGCGTGGGAGAGAACAAGTTGAACAGGAACTAGGACCTGACAGCATCAGCCCTGCAATTCTGTTTTTCTTTTCGATCGGGGCTCAAGCCTGATCCCATAATCAGTCTGCCGCCTGGACCCAAGACAGAGTCCAAACCTCCCAAATCCCATTCTTTGCCATTTGTCCAATTGTGAGACCTGGAAGCCAGGTTCAGTTTTCCTGGGTATGTTCAGTTTCCACTTGAATAGGAAAGTGGCCAGTGATTTGGATGGGCTGTATACTGTACTTAGATCATTGCGAAATGTACGGGTGGACAAGGCTGTTTTTAGTCTGTTCTAGGACGGCAGATTGTGCCCCAGCCTGGGGCCACTCCAGAAACCCTGGCCTTAGGGAGCCAAGACTGGGCAGAGATCAGCGATTGATGTGGACAATAATAAATACACCGACACAGTCTGCTTAAATGTTCACACAAGTGTATTCTGCGGATCTTTTCCAAGAAAACCAATTAGTTCCATTTTGAAAATGTACTTCAGGAAAAAACCCTCATCCATCTGTTTCTTGTCTGCTTACTTTCTGATTTCATAACAAACTGGGAATTATTGATTGGATCTGTAATTGCATGAACAGATCTGCTTTGAATAAGAGCACAAAGCTTCTTGAGCAAATATAATTCAGATGCAATTCCAGAGATTAACTGTCTCATGAAATGTGCAAAGACAATTTCATATCATCACAGGGCTTATATACACATACACAGATCAGGCATAACATAATGACCACTGATAGGTGAAGTGAATAACTGATTATCTCTTCATCACGGCACCTGTTAGTGTGTGGGATATATTAGGCAGCAAGTGAACATTTTGTCCTCAAAGTTGATGTGTTAGAAGAAGGAAAAATGGGCAAACGTGAGTTTGACAAGGGCCAAATTGTGATGGCTAGACGACTGGGTCAGAGCATCTCCAAAACTGCAGCTCTTGTGGGATGTTCCCGGTCTGCAGTGGTCAGTATCTATCAAAAGTGCTCCAAAGAAGGAACAGTGGTGAACCGGTGACAGGGTCATGGGCGGCCAAGGCTGTGAAGGCTGGCCCGTGTGGTCCGATCAAACAGACGAGCTACTGTAGCTCAAATTGCTCAAGAAGTTAATGCTGGTTCTGATAGAAAGGTGTCAGAATACACAGTGCATCGCAGTTTGTTGCGTATGGGGCTGCATAGCTGCAAACCAGTCAGGGTGCCCATGCTGACCCCTGTCCACCGCCGAAAGCGCCAACAGTGGGCACGTGAGAATAAGAACTGGATCACGGAGCAATGGAAGAAGGTGGCCTGGTCTGAGGAATCACGTTTTCTTTTACATCACGTGGATGGCCGGGTGCGTGTGCATGGCTTACCCGGGGAACACATGGCACCAGGATGCACTATGGGAAGAAGGCAAGACGGCGGAGGCAGTGTGATGCTGCTAACATCTTGGTGCCAGATACCACAGCACACCTTCAGGGGTCTAGTGGAGTCCATGCCTCGATAGGCCAGGGCTGTTTTGGCAGCAAAAGGGGGACCAACACAATATTAGGTCATAATGTTATGCCTAATCGGTGTACATTCCTACATTCATGGTAAATTGGATTAAATAAATTGGATTAAGTTGGATTAATCAACAAACACGGTAAGCCATGTCATCTACTCCTGTTATTGTCACTTGCACTGCCTGTCACTTGTTTAGTATATCCTTCTCTGTCATGAGCCCATGCAGCAGGGCAACTGGGTGACTGTGAGACGGCATAGTCGCGGATCAAAAAAACACTCTTCAGTTCCGATTAGAACATCAAGCAGGTTCTCCCCGCTCAGTAACGCACCCACTGAGAATCCTGTTGAAAGTGCCCTAGTTATTGGCGATTTTATTACACGGAACGTGAAAATAGAGACACCGGCCACCATAGTCACATGTTTACCGGGAGCCAGAGCGCCTGACATCAAAGCAAATTTAAAAGTGCTGGCTAATGCTAATTGTAAATTCTCTAAGATTATTATTCACGTCAGCACTAATGATGTTCGACTTCGCCAGTCGGAGATCACCAAAATTAACATTAAAGAGGTGTGTGAACTCGCAAGTACGATGGCAGATAGCGTTTTTTGCTCTGGTCCCCTCCATGTTCGCCGGAGTGATGAGATACTTAGCAGACTATCATCACTCAATGGCTGGTTGTCTAAGTGGTGTCCGCAAAATAACATAGGGTTCATAGACAATTGGAAAAGCTTTTGGGGCAGACCTGACCTGTTGAAAAAAGATGGTATCCATCCCTCCTGGGGTGGTGCCACTCTTCTCTCTAGTAATTTGGCACATAGAATTGAACCTTGACTAACTGGGGCCCAGGTCAGGCAGCAGACGGACTGGCTTACCCGACTGCCTGCTAGCTGTCTCACGTCACAGAATTCAGATAAACCCAAACACATAGAGACTCTTTCACCTAGATATTATCACATAATACAAAAAAACATCAAAACCATTTAACGGTACAAATTTAATAGATGTTCAACAAATAAAAAACAGATATAATACAGATGATCAAATGATAAAGCTCGGGCTGCTGAATATTCGATCCCTTTCCCCAAAAGCGCTTATTGTTAATGATATGATTACAGATAATAATCTAGATGTGCTGTGTTTGACAGAAACCTGGCTAAAACCTGACGATTACATTACTTTAAATGAGTCCACCCCCCAAGATTATTGTTATAAACACGAGCCACGTCTGAAAGGTAAAGGGGGAGGTGTTGCTGTAATTTATAATAATATCTTCAGTATTACTCAGAAGTCTAGTTTCAAATATAATTCATTTGAAGTTTTGGTGCTTTACGTAACGTTATGTAGTGTAAATGATAAATCCCGTTTGACATTTGTGTTGGCTACTGTATACAGGCCACCAGGGCACCATACAGACTTTACCAGAGAATTTGCTGATTTTCTATCAGAGTTAGTACTGGCTGCAGATAAAGTCCTAATTGTTGGTGATTTTAATATCCATGTAGACAATGGAAAAGACGCATTGGGATTGGCATTTAGAGACATTCTAAACTCTATTGGAGTTAGGCAACACGTGTCAGGACCCACTCATCGCCGTAATCATACTTTAGACCTAATACTGTCACATGGAATAAATGTTGATACCATTGAAATTCTGCAGCAGAGCGATGACATCTCAGATCATTACCTAGTATCATGTATACTTAATTTAGCAAAGGCTGCAAAGCCGTCCCCTCGCTTCAAATATGGCAGGACTATCACTGCTGCCACTAAAGATTGCTTTGTAAATAAACTTCCTCATCAGTTTCATCTCCTCAGCATCCCAGATAGCCTAGAGGAACTCGATGTTGCAACAGAAACTATTGACTCTCTCTTTTCCAGCACTTTAGACACAGTTGCTCCCCGGCGCTTAAAGAAGATTAAAGAAAATAGTCCAACGCCGTGGTACAATGAGCACACCCGGGCCCTTAAAACAGCAGCCAGAAAAATGGAGCGCAGCTGGAAGAAAACAAAACTGGAGGTTTTTCGTATTTCGTGGAAAGAGAGCATGATTGCATACAGAAAGGCCCTAAAAACTGCTAGATCTGCTTATTTCTCGACTCTCTTAGAAGAAAACAAACACAACCCTAGGTATTTATTCGATACAGTGGCTAAATTAACCAAAAATAAAGCTTCAACTTCTGATGTTTGTAAACAGCACAGCAGTAATGACTTTATGAACTTCTTTACTTGCAAGATTGATAATATTAGGAAAAAAATTATAACCATGCAGCCGTCTACAACAGTATCACATCAGACGGTGCATTGTAGTGTCACTGAGGAACAATTACACTCATTCACTGCCATAGGAGAAGAAGAATTGGCTAAACTCGTTAAATCATCTAAATCAACAACATGTATGCTCGACCTTATACCGACTAAGCTACTAAAAGAGATGCTTCCAGAGGTCATAGATCCTCTTCTTAATATCATTAATTCATCTTTGTCATTAGGATATGTACCGAAAACTTTTAAGTTGGCTATTATTAAACCACTTATTAAAAATGGAGTGCCACAGGGCTCAGTGCTAGGACCGTTGCTTTTCACCCTGTACATGCTACCACTGGGAGATATCATTAGGAAGCATGGCGTTAGTTTTTATTGTTATGCTGACGATAATCAGCTCTATATGTCTTCACGCCCTGACGAAACTTACCAATTTACAAGATTAACGAAATGCATAGTTGATATAAAAAATTGGATGACTAGTAATTTCCTGCAACTTAATTCAGAAAAAACTGAATTTTTAATCATTGGACAAAAAAACTCCACAAGTAGTAACCTAGAATACTGTCTAACACTTGATGGCTGCTCTGTCAAGTCCTCGTCGTCAGTTAGGAACCTGGGTGTGCTCTTTGATACCAATCTCTCATTTGAAAGCCACGTTTCTAGCATCTGTAAAACTGCATTCTACCATCTTAAAAATATATATAAATTACGGCACATGCTTTCAATGCAAAATGCTGAACAGTTAGTTCATGCGTTCATAACCTCAAGGCTAGATTATTGTAATGCTCTACTGGGTGGTTGCCCTGATCGCTTAATAAATAAACTGCAGCTGGTCCAAAACGCACCAGCTCGAGTTCTTACTAGAACCAGGAAGTATGACCATACTATCCCGGTTCTGTCAACACTGCACTGGCTCCCTATTAGACATTGTATACATTTTAAAATCTTGCTAATTACTTACAAAGCACTAAATAGTTTAGCTCCCCAGTACTTGAGCGAGCTCTTAATGCATTATACTCCATCACGTGTATTGCGGTCTCAAAACTCTGGCCAGTTGATAATACCTAGAATATCAAAATCAACTGCAGGCGGTCGATCCTTTTCTTATTTAGCAATATAAATATAAATATAATTGAAATGGGCTGGATGACATCACTGTTTTCACTAGAACTGCTGTACAGCTGAATCAAATTCTGTTGCATTATTTTCCTGCTAACACTGTGAAGCTGCTTTGAAACAATTGGCATTGTAAAAAGCGCTATATAAATAAAGGTGATTTGATTTGATTTGATTCCAATACATGTTGTTACTGATAACATATAAAGCACAACGTCATAGTGTCAGACTATTCCTCTCACCACTGTGACTCAAGAAACAGCGGCCTCTGACATCATCGCCATGAGCGCAGTGTTGCATGTGTCGACAGCTTTCACTTCCCTGACATACCCAGATAATGTCCCTTGCCTAACTCCAGGCAAGCTCTAGAGAGCAGAAACCCCACTGGTTGTCACATGCATCTGTCTGTCACGTAAGGTGTTCCAGTGCATGTGGGGCATGAGGGTTTGGAAGTTCACTTTTCTGTTCTTTGTAGTTTTTGTGCTGCCAATTGTGTGGTATCGGATATTCCTTCAGCCAGTGTGGAGACCTTTACACGCTTTTCCCTAGACTTTCACAGACATTCAGATAATTCCCCATATCTGCCTGCGAAAGAGAAGTTTCCCAAGAATGTGAATGTATCAGTCTCTTGGTGTAAATGTCAAGGAAGACAACTTCCTTGTAGTGTGAGTGGGAAATTAATTGTTCATGAGAATTGATCAAGAGCGTGCCGGAGGGGGGAGGGGAGAACTTGACAGTTGTGACATTGCTTGTGTTTGTTTAGTACATACATATGCGTATTTTCCAGACATGTTAAAATGTTCTGGTTGTTTGGGGGATCCCAAGGCAGATTTACGGTGAGAACCCAACACATAACAAACAGGCAGGAAGGCACAGCATGTGTGAAGCATACTAATGCATCGTGAGCTCCAGTGTCCTGCATCCAACATGGGTGGGGGTGCAGACACCAGCGGCTCTTGGTGGTGCCTATACCCTTGGCATTGTGGAACTGTGGTAAATTACAGTTTATTAAAGCACACAATGCAGCAGTGTAGCTGTAGCTGTTGAGGTAATGATAGAGTTTTAACTCTACTATTATTGATAGTTGTTCACTGTGCAGACTAGTGGCCCTACAAAACATTTTTATTGTATTGTGCCAATTGCCGACTTCCTGTGGTCAGGTACCTATCCATGCACATGGCAAGCACTGACTTCACCCCAAGTTATGTGTGAGTGGCCAACCATTTGTGACCCTGGAACACAAAACCAGTCATAAGTCTCACGGGTATATTTGTGGCAATAGCCAACAATACATTGTACAGGTCAAAATTATCCATTTTTCTTTTGTGTCAAAAATCATTAGGATATTAAGATCATGTTCCATGAAGATATTTTGTAAATTTCCTACCGTAAATATATCAAAAATGTATTATTAGTAGTAATATGCATTGCTAAGGACTTCATTTGGACAACTTTAAAGGAGATTTTCTCAATATTTAGATTTTTTGCACCCCCAGATTCCAGATTTTCAAATAGTTGTATCTCGGCCAAATATTGTCCTATAATAACAAAACATACATCAATGGAAAGCTTATTTATTCAGTATGTATACCAATGCCACGCTCTAATATGCTACAGTATGTGTATGGCATTGAGCTGGCAAACATTTGTGTTTCTGCCAAGCTTTCAGGCATATGTAGTGTAGTTTAGATAGGTAGGTAGATAGATAGATAGATAGATTCAGTGGGGAGAACAAGTATTTGATACACTGCCGATTTTGCAGGTTTGCCCACTTACAAAGCATGTAGAAGTCTGTAATTTTTATCATAGGTACTCTTCAACTGTGAGAGACGGAATCTAAAACAAAAATCCAGAAAATCACATTGTATGATTTTTAAGTAATTAATTTGCATTTTATTGCATGACATAAGTATTTGATACATCAGAAAAGCAGAACTTAATATTTAGTACAGAAACCTTTGTTTGCAATTACAGAGATCATATGTTTCCTGTAGTTCTTGACCAGGTTTGCACACACTGCAGCATCACAGGATTTGCAGGATTTTGGCCCACTCCTCCATACAGACCTTCTCCAGATCCTTCAGGTTTCGGGGCTGTCGCTGGGCAATACAGACTTTCAGCTCCCTCCAAAGATTTTCTATTGGGTTCAGGTCTGGAGACTGGCTAGGCCACTCCAGGACCTTGAGTGCGCTGCAGGATTTTAATCCATGACGGCGTAGTGTGTTACTAATGGTTTTCTTTGAGACTGTGGTCCCAGCTCTCTTCAGGTCATTGACCAGGTCCTGCCGTGTAGTTCTGGGCTGATCCCTCACCTTCCTCATTGATGCCCCACGAGGTGAGATCTTGCATGGTGCCCCAGACCGAAGGAGATTGACCGTCATCTTGAACTTCTTCCATTTTCTAATAATTGCACCAACAGTTGTTACCTTCCCACCAAGCTGCTTGCCTATTGTCCTGTAAATCAAATCAAATCAAATCACCTTTATTTATATAGCGCTTTTTACAATGGCAATTGTTTCAAAGCAGCTTCACAGTGGTAACAGGAAAATAATGCAACGGAATTTGATTCGGCTGTACAGCCGCTCTGGAGAAAACGGTGATGTCATCCAGCTCATTTCAATTATCATATAGTGTCAATGCGGGCGGATCAGTAATATAGTTGAAATTTAGGTGTCCCCAACTGAGCAAGCCAAAAGCCAAAGGCGACGGTGGCAAGGAACCAAAACTCCTTCAGGGCCAGAATGGAGAAAAAAAACCTTGGGAGAAACCAGGCTCAGTCGGGGTGCCAGTTCTCCTCTGGCCGACGAACAAATAGTGTATGATTATGATTCTGGCAACATTACAGGTCAGAAGTCATATTAGATGAATAGATATTCGTAGGATTATTCGAAAGATTGGAGTTGTCACGCCGGGGACGGGTTTAATTAGGATGTCGTGTCGATGCGGCATTTACAGGGGGGAGTTTAATTGACACTATTGTCTCTATAGACACTTCAGGGATATGGTCATCATGTCCAGGCTAAGGTCCACCATCTGGTCTGGATACGGCCCGGATCCGGCCGACTGCAGTAAACCTCGGGATAAACAGAGAGACTAACATTAGCGCAGATGCCATTCTTCTTATGATGTAACGAGTACATCAGGTGTTATTGGAAGTGTTCCCGGTTCCGGCTGACCTA
This sequence comes from Coreius guichenoti, assembly GCA_039654105.1. NCBI lineage: Eukaryota > Metazoa > Chordata > Actinopteri > Cypriniformes > Gobionidae > Coreius > Coreius guichenoti. Next base: position 3,643,204 of record CM077171.1, read on the forward strand.
GTTAATGCAGCCTAAAACAATCATTTAACTGATTTGAATAACAGAAATTAAAAATGTTTTATGTGTATGCCATAGTAAAGAGATGTGTTTTTAGTCTAGATTTAAACTGACAGAGTGTGTCTGCTTCCCGAACAATGCTAGGAAGACTGTTCCAGAGTTTAGGTGCTAAATAGGAAAAGGACCGACCGCCTGCAGTTGATTTTGATATTCTAGGTATTATCAACTGGCCAGAATTTTGAGACCGCAATAAACGTGATGGAGTATAATGCGTTAAGAGCTCGCTCAAGTACTGGGGCGCTAAACCATTTAGTGCTTTGTAAGTAATCAGCAAGATTTTAAAATGTATACGATGTTTAATAGGGAGCCAATGCAGTGTTGCCAGAACCGGGCTAATATGGTCATACTTCCTGGTTCTAGTAAGAACTCTAGCTGCTGCGTTTTGGACCAGCTGCAGTTTATTTATTAAGCGAGCAGGGCAACCACCCAGTAGAGCATTACAATAATCTAACCTTGAGGTCATGAACGCATGAACTAACTGTTCAGCATTTTGCATTGAAAGCATGTGCCGTAATTTAGATATATTTTTAAGATGGTAGAATGCAGTTTTACAGATGCTAGAAACGTGGCTTTCAAATGAGAGATTGGTATCAAAGAGCACACCCAGATTCCTAACTGACGACGAGGACTTGACAGAGCAGCCATCGAGTGTTAGACAGTATTCTAGGTTACTACTTGTGGAGTTTTTTTGTCCAATGATTAAAAATTCAGTTTTTTCTGAATTAAGTTGCAGGAAATTACTAGTCATCCAATTTTTTATATCAGCTATGCATTCTGTAGCCCATCCCAGCCTTCTGCAGGTATACAATTTTATCCCTGATGTCCTTACACAGCTCTCTGGTCTTGGCCATTGTGGAGAGGTTGGAGTCTGTTTGATTGATTGTGTGGACAGGTGTCTTTTATACAGGTAACGAGTTCAAACAGGTGCAGTTAATACAGGTAATGAGTGGAGAACAGGAGGGCTTCTTAAAGAAAAACTAACAGGTCTGTGAGAGCCCGAATTCTTACTGGTTGGTAGGTGATCAAATACTTATGTCATGCAATAAAATGTAAATTATTTAAAAATCATACAATGTGATTTTCTGGATTTTTGTTTTAGATTCCGTCTCTCACAGTTGAAGAGTACCCATGATAAAAATTACAGACCTCTACATGCTTTGTAAGTGGGCAAACCTGAAAAATCGGCAGTGTATCAAATACTTGTTCTCCCCACTGTAGATAGATACTTTATTCATCCCCGACAGGGGAAATTCAAGTGTCCAGTACCATCTTACCAAGGGTAAGAACCGGTAAAAACAATACACATTCCGCAATAACTTATAATAAATAATAATAAATAATAAATAGGTTAAAAGTTACTATCAATAGTAATAAAGTGCACATTAACAAGATTCATTGTACAGTCTTATAGCAGCTGGTATAAATGATCTCCTGAATCGCTCAGTCCTACAGCACAGGGAGAGGAGCCTGTCACTACGGGTGTTCCTCTGAGCCAGCAGAGAGTCATGCAAGGGATGCCTGCTGTTGTTGAGGATGGCCTGCGTCATGCTCCTCATTCTCCTCTCTGCCCAAGCTCCAACCGAGTCCACGCCCCTCCCTATAACCGACCAATTTATCCAGTCGATTACTATCTCTGAATAAATACTATCTCTGTTTATGGTGTAGTTTAGGGTTAGCCACAAGCAGTGTTGCCAGATTGGGCGGTTTTGACTTTGATTGTGCGGGTAAAAATGGGTTTGGACGGGTGGACAGAATTTGGGCTGGTTTGGGGTCAGTTCTTAAAAATTGTGTACATTGTACATTTTATAGTCTAATTGGTCAATAAACAAAACCCAAGTGTGCATGTACTCATCATGTAAACCAGTCATCATGACACACACAGGCCCACGCAGAGTCAGCTGGCATTGGTGTTGATGTCACAGACGAGCATGCACTTTTAGCCAATCAGACGCGATCATTCATGACTAACGGGTTTTAGCGCGATGACTTGTAACGTTAGCTGTATACTCAAGTGATCGCTATGCCAAAGTGGCATAAATATACAGTAAGTGGTATCTACAATGAAGAGTGGGAGAGTGATCCAACTCGTGGATTACGTGATCAAAACGTGGATTACACCTATGACTCGAAGACTCTTTATAAATATAACTAACTATGAGAGCACAGTTGACTGACTTAAATTGAAATCGAATATGAGACTATGACTCCTGTCCATCACCGTGTGCACACTGGCCTGACCAGGACAGGACATCTGCAACTTTTAAACCGTCTAGACTGAAAGAGGTCTGAATCAATGATTCATCAGTTTTGACTGCGCCAAGTGCGTTATGTTCTACAATGTGTACTTTACGAAAGACGTACTGTAGTTCTGTCTGAAGTTTAAAACGTATCACACTAAGATCGTTAGGCCAGTGTATCAATGAATGACGCATTTTGGCTTGTGGTGTGTGCAGTAATGTGTGCGAAGTGCCTACTAATTACGTTGCTTATTCCGAACTCTTATATTGGTCACTTTTTGCACATAAATTGGCTTATTACTGTTGACATTAAAAATTGCACCAAGTGAAAATAGCATATTTTCTTAGCAATAATTGCTATTTACACCAAGTGTAAATAACATATTTTCTTAGCAATAGATGATATTTACACTGTGCAAATAGCTGTAGATGTTATTTAATAAGTGAAAGAGCATACTAAGTGAAAATAGTGATATATTCTATTCACACCATGTAAAAGCAGTTCTTTGCAATATGTGTAAATAGTAATTACATGCTATTTATTCTTTATTTTGACAGATACATACTATTTGCACCTCAGTATTAATGGGACAATAAAAGCCCTCTTTACACCGACCCCTAACCCTACCCAATAAATGCTTTTATTATTATTAATCATTTCGTTAGGCACTTTATTTCCACTTTTAGAACATTTTCTTCATTTTTATTGAAAGTAAATGCCTTTCCGATGTGATATGTGATGGGAAAAGGGAGCGAGCTCGGCAAAAGGCGGATTCGAATCCGGAAAAGGCAGATTGTTGGCAAATAGCACTTGCCAACAAGGCACGCTATTTGCACTTGGTGTAAATAGACACTCCATTAAAAATTATGCATGTGTTTTGCCGATGGTTAAAGTCATCGGTTAATTTCTTGATTGCTGTTTTTCCACCTGGACATTTTAGTCATGTTTGCTCATTTTCTTTAATGTATTTGCCCTGTTTTTATCCGTTTTCCTGGGGAACCGATTTTTTTTTGTCATCAATATTATGTTTTAAGTAGATAAAATGGTGCTTATCAACCTTGATTGGTATGACAATAAAAAAAAATTGGCAGTTTAAAGTTTTGGGCGTTTTTTTCTTGGTGTGGGCGGGTTTTGGTGAACTTTTGGGCTGGAAATCGTCGACCCAATCTGGCAACACTGGCCACAAAGTCAACGCTGCTCTAGTTGAAGTTGTTCAAATACCAGTAACTTTAATCGGCAACTGCTCAGGCTTTGTAATCTCATTCCCTGAGGACATAATAAATTAGGATTACTGTGTGGTAAGCAGAAACAATATACGTGACTCGTCTATGAGGACTGGCTGGGTAAGCCAGCCTTTAGAGGGGGAGAAATGGGTCAACTGCCAAAGAGGCGATCATTAAGGCTTGTCTGTTCAAAGCCACTGCCGAGGAGAGACGTACACTCAATGTGAGAAAAGAGTGAAGCCTTCGGGTCCACTCCCATGCTGCCTTTCACACGCCCACAGTCTCCCCAATCCAAGCCGATTTCTGCCATCCATCTACCTTTATTAGCCCTGCCTGATTTTATAGGCTCTCGTTGCAAAAGCACACATCACAAATATGACTTATGAAGGGGTTTTAAGAACGGTGCTCTGCTGCCAAAGTGGAGAGCAGGACCTTCTGCGGTGACAGCGAGTGCCCAGGAGAAGGCTTGTTTTTCTCGGAGTGCATGTGTATGTGTGTGCGAGGGCTGTGATTTATGGACGTCACAGAGCTGCCCTCGGCTGGCCCATGAGCTCAGCAGAACTGGAGTTGCTGGAAATGTGCAGGGCCTCATGGTGTCTTTTGAACCTCGATGAGCTGGAGAACCTGCCAGGCGCTGCAGCCTTGGCCGGTGCTGTCAGCGGCTGGAGAGAGGAATGGCTGGAAGGAAAGAAATAGAAAGAACGAGAGTGATGGAGCTGTTGGAGAGTTAATATGGGGCACCGGAGGAACTCCAGTGGCGGCAGGAAGTGCAAATAAATAAAGCGATGGATGAAGCGCAATAAAGGCAGAAAAAAATGTTCTTTGGGAAAGCCGGGAACAGTGTTATTTTCGTTGACGAATAATTTCCGTCATAATTTTCGTGAACAACCTTTTTTCACTGACGAAAACGAGACAATAACTAAATAAAAACAGTTTTGAATGACAAAAACTATGAATAAAAACGAGAAGAAAATGTTAGGGAGGGAGGATTGAGGAAGAGATCCAGTCAGAACTGATAATAGATGCGCTCATCTGAATTGTAACATGCGGATCTAACCACGGGAAAGCGCGGCGCGTTCAGAGCTTCAGAGCGGCTCAATCGATGAATAGCACACATTTATGCCAGGTTATTGTTTATGAACTAATGCTGAGGAATAATGACAATGTTTACTTTACCATGTTTATATAGTAATATGTTTTAGACGGTTGTAACAATGCATATTTTATCTCCCTCATCTGAACTTGAGCAACTGCAATAGTAAGGCATTTCAAAATAAGAGTCCCGGTGCATTTCGAGCTTGTTTATAATTAAAAGTCACGCATTATATATACGTTTTTGGTTACACAATAAACTGTATTTAATTTCATTCCCATTTAATTCATACTCAGGAGGAAAGACTAAGAACAGTATTTGACACATATTATTCAATAAAGTATCAGGGTTATAGTTACCTAAAACCATTAAAACATATTCATTACTTGAAATTAAATAAATGTTAACTGAAATAAAAAAAAATAAACTTATTTGAAGCTTTAGCTTAACCTGATATACTAACTAAAACAGAAATACAAAATTATAAAAACTATATAGATGTTTTTAAAAAACAAACAAAAAAAAAGCTCTCTTTCGTGTATTTTTGACCTTGAACGGTCAAAAACACAATTATGTCAAAATGTCAGTTTTGGCATGTATTCAAGTAACAGTCGGTGATGTAATGCTTAAATGCTCAATTAATGCATTACAATTGAACTAAACTAGATTTTAGTCGACTAAAACTAAAAACTATTCAGGTGACTAAAATATGACTAAAACTAAATCAAAATTTGCTGTCAAAATTAACACTGGCCAGGAATAAACGGTGATGTGTGTAATTTATTCGCTAAATTATTTATCTTGCCGTTATACCTCGATGGCCCCATTTATCACCTGCAGTTATGCGTCTGGGTCAAACGCAGACTCAGGAAGTTTCTTTCGTGAGGGGAAGCAGTTGCTAAAAATATTATGAGGCTTAACACTGCCCTATGGAGACCCAATTAACATAAACTATGCATTTCTGTGTATGCGTGATGCAACATGGTTTTCCGAAGCCCCAAGCCTCCAGCAAAGAGGGCACTGAGGAGGGGTAGGATGATGGCACCAACAGTTTTGTAATCTTCAGTTACAAACGATTGATGTCGCCTCCTCCCTCCCGTCTGTGAGAAACATGCCTCTCATTTGCTCTCTATGTATATTCATGCGTGCCACTGCCAATGCCACAATGAAAGGTCTGGCACAATTAACCCAACTCTTCTGCATGCCAATTGATAATCGCTTCATATTGGTGTCTAGACTCAGAACATTTGATGCAGGCAGACTTATTATTTTTCTTCCTGGTTCTGTGTGAGATGGGTGTGTGTATGAAGGGGGGGTAAAGTGAGCATTCTATTGAGGTCTTAGTTTGGCTAATCTCCACCATGTGACAGCGTGCAGGGCTTTGCTGCCATGGAATGCCACAGGCTCTTGTGTTGGGGACAAAAACAGACAGAGGCTTAATCTGCAGGGGTGGCAACACTATGTGTCCCCAGAACACCAGTGCACTTTACCGTGGAGGAGGGGAGAGAAAGTTCTCAGGGTTTAACCCGTCGTTATCATCATGCTACCGCGTGCCGAGTTCACACTGCACGATGTTAGGCACGGTTTTCACTCGCCGACAGGTTTTGCGAAATCGCCGACAAATGCCAGAAATCACAGGCAAATCGGAGCTCGTACACGCCAGTGACAATCACGCAGTGTGAACGATCAATAGCCCTATTCGGACGGTAATTGTTTCTCATGTCCGTAAAAATAAATGTGCATGCCACCTCAGAGGTAAAACCCGTGCATTCGGATGGTGATTTATTCACTGTGGAGCAGCACGTTTTGTGATCCTACGAACCCGGGAACGGTCGCATGTTTGTCTGCTGTAAATAAAATGTCATATGCTTGGAATAGTAAGAATAAATTAATATTTAATTTAATAATAGGAAAATAATATCCTAGTTATTATTAGTAGTATTTAAATCTCCTATTTAAAAAAAATAGACGCATTAAAATGCATTTCTGTCTTGTATTTTATCTCAAAATGATGGATGTCGTTTTAAAATGTGGAAATGAGCGGAAATAAGTTAATACAGCCTCTTATTTACATGAGGTAAACATAAAGCTGCTGGTTATTTTAACGTATATAATTACTGCCGTAATAACGGCCCGTTTCAAATGTTTACGTGTTTTTCTTCTCTTTCTCTTTTGAGCGGTGATGAAATATATTGTTCTTGTAAATACTTTCCAGCGTTTCAGTAATAAAAGTGTCGGCTAGATCTTTAAAATGCATCCAAATTACAGCGAAGTGCAACCGTACGGTGCTCCAGAGTGGTCAAAAAGGATATAAACAGTGAATTTTGAAGTGATCTTTTCTTGAAAACTCAGAAATGTGGATTCAGACGGTAATTAAATCACCACACGACCTTGGTGTTTGTCTAAAAACAGTAGGTAATTCGGCCGGGGATTTTTACGCGGATGGTGGGAGAAAAACACTGACATTTGGATTCGGACGGCAATAAAATCACAGACTAGCCCCTGTCAATGATGAAAATACCTTACGACCCCACGAGAAACAGTTACCGTCCCAATAGGATAATCACCAACGCCCGTGAGATATTTGGCGTGCTAAATATCTGGACTTGTCGGCGGTTCAAAATCCTGCTTTGTGAAATGAGTTCTGACTGAAAATGACATCGGTGATGCCCGACAGCCAAT
>CM077171.1:3653496-3740996 GCA_039654105.1 Coreius guichenoti
TTGCTTGAGGGATGCAATCTAGACTCATCAAAAAATGTGGTCACTATATAATTTGCATACTTTGCATTTGTGCTGTTTCATAGTTTTGATGACTTTACTATTAGTCTATAATATAGCATGTAGATAGTAATATTGAATGAGCAGTTTTGACTGGTCGTGAGCTTACTAGCTTACTTCTAGAGACAGTTTCGTCCATAAAATATCCCCCGCCAACAACCAAACACTTAGCACATACTTGCTCTGAGTTTTAATTGCCAGTAGAGACAGGCGATGGGGGTCGGAGGGGGTGAAGCTCATTGTGATGTAGTGGCTGGAGGGTTTTTGGGTAGCTTGATTAATTTGTAGTGTCATATGTGGGAGGGCTCATCGGGATGGGGGTTATGGGAATTCACCAAACCCCAAACACTGTGAGAAACACAGAGGGAAATGCTAATAGAGAAATGAATATTCAACACTACCTCATAGCTCGCTTTTATTTCCCCCATAAAAGGAACTGAACACATTTTGAAATGGCATTAATGGTGTCAAATTGAAGTTTAACCTTCAGCTGGAAATGTTTAATACCGATGATCAGTGCTTGATTTTTGCTTGATCTCAGTTCCCTATGTAATGTCATCTTCCCTATTAAGATGTTAAATGTACATGTCAAGGAATCAAACAGCATCACAAATGCGATGTATCAGTTGTTTCTACCAAACAGGAATGAAACGGAGAGCAAATGGAGACCAAATGATCAATGCTGCCCACATAGTATTTTAGCTCTATTCCGCATGTCAACAATTGTCTTATTTGTGTTTATTTTTATGAGAAACATTTCAGACAATGTTGATATAACTCCATGAAGTTCCTCTGGGCAGTTTTAGATCTCTGAGGGTTCTTGAGGATTGCTAGAGCCCACAGATAAAGGCATGAAGATGAGAAGCAGAGAGCTGTCGAAAGAAGCACAACACTTGTGTGGAGCGTCCAGAGGTTCAGTGGCTGGTGCAACAGTACTTTAGTGTATGACCTTTGTGTGTGTGTGTGCATGTTCACTTTGTGTGGAAACCTTGAGGGACTTGCATTATATGGACTCGCAGAGATGGATTCTTTTAAAAAACAAATCTTCATTTGTATTCATCTGAGGAAAGAAAGTCATATACATTTGGGACATCTTAAGTGATTTATTGTATTGACCTTATCTCTAAAGCCTCTTTAGTAACACTTAAAGGGATAGTTCACCCAAAAATAAAAATTATCCCATGATTTACTCCCCCTCAAGTCATCCTAGGTGTGTATGACATTCTTCTTTCAGACGAATACAATCAGAGTTATATTAACACATGTCTTGCTCTTCCAAGCTTTATAATGGCAGTGAATGGCAGCCCAAAATTTGAAGCCCAAAAAAGTGCATCCATCCATTATAAAAGTGCATCCATCCATTATAAAAGTGCATCTATCCATCATAAAAGTGCTCTACACGGCTCCGGGGGTTAATAAAGCCTTCTGAAGCGAATCAATGGGTTTGTGTAAGAAAAATATCCATATTTAACACGTTATAAAGTAAAATATCTAGCTTCCGTCAGACCACCTTCCATATTCAACTTACGGAAAAAGCGTAACTGTCGTGACGATGTCAGACGTAGTGTAAGCGTTTTGAACTGCGAGAGACGTTACACTTCCTGCATAAGTTGAATACGGAAGGCGTTCCGGTAGAAGCTAGATATTTTACTTTATAACGTGTTAAATATGGATATTTTTCTCACACAAACGCATTGCTTCACTTCAGAAGGTCTTTATTAACCCCCGGAGCCGTGTGGAGCACTTTTAAGATGGATAGATGCACTTTTATAATGGATGAATGCACTTTTTTGGGCTTCAAATTTTGGGCTCCCATTCACTGCCATTATAAAGCTTGGAAGAGCCAGGACATTTTTTTAACCCTTAAATGCATACCTCGGGTCTTTAGTGACCCGGGACGTCATTCACTACCCTCCTCCTCATTCATTTTTTAAAGTTAGACATCAGCCTTCTTAGTATTCCTCAATCAATTCATTATAAACAATATAACAAGAAAAAAAATATAAAAGAATGCCTGTTTTCCCATTAATGAAAAAAAAAAATTGTATAGGGTCGCTAACGACCCGAGGTGTGTAAGAGTGTATATATTTTTCTCAGCACAACAATAATTGAATCTTTGATGACTGAATAAGTGCAATTCACATTTATGTCTGAAACACAGTGATGAAGTGACGTTTCACTCATAGTCACCGCAGGCAGAAAACAAAAGAGTAGGAAGTATCATCAGCAAAACTGGAAATGGCTCAGCAATTTATTGCTGAACGCAATCAAACATTAGTGTCACTGTCACCTAATGGTGGATCTGGTGAAGAAGCGGTCCGCGATCAAAATATTGATTCTGAAGATGCTGAAAATGATAGTTTTGAGAATTTGTTTGAGATGGTGAATATGAGCCAGATGCTGAATGTCCTGGGAAATGAGCTCTGACGAGGACAGTGATGATGGTATAAAACATCTGCTCAAACTGAACCCTTCCAAGCTCCAAAAGGTAACAAAATATGCTTTATTTTATTCTTCTGTAATTGTTACTCTAATATCAGGAGAGTTTTATATTATTGCGACAGGTAGAGATCCATCTAGATCCGGGTTGCTAAAGACCCCAATATGTAAGAATGATTGGCGAAACATTCATGCATTTAAGGGTTAATCTAACTCTGATTGTATTCGTCTGAAAGAAGAATGTCATATACACCTCGGATGGCTTGAGGGGGAGTAAATTATGGGCTAATTTTCATTTTTGGGCAAACTATCCCTTTAAAAAACACTTTTTTGTCCGATGTTTAAAGCTAAATCGCTTTATCAAACTGGAAAAGTCAGCCGTTTTATAGAGTGGCCAACCTATTTGGAACAGCGTTCTGTCACAATGCTATAAAAAGCTCAACAGGTTTTGGAACCGAGCTTTCATTTAGTGCAGTTGTGACGTGTGAGGACATACTGTAAGGCTTTAGTGGTATTTAGCACTTTTGTTTCTCTTAGCATCTGTAATGAATTACTCATCACTATAAAAGAATATGTATTTCCAGAGCCACCTGATCATTACCATGCTAATTGGTTTCTATTGAGTGTTATTTTGTGTGTAAAAAGATGCCTGTCAGGAGCTTGCAGAGGTTTGATGTCATGGTGTGGGAGTGGCCCTCATCTGAAGCCATCACTGATCTTACCAAAGACTCGCCATGAGCCAAACCCTAGAGAAGAGCTAGAGAAATGCTGCTGTCCACTGTCCCTTAGGAGAATTTGATGTTTTTGATAGTTATTAATGCTTGCCCATGTAAAAGTCGTTGCTAAGATGCTAGTGTAATAAAGTCCAGCTATTAAGATGTGCACAACCTCACTCCCCTGGCCTCAAGAGCCACACTAGAGGCTCTGGTCTTTAGTGCCCTTGTTAGTGCGCCCGCCTCCCATGCTCATCATGGTGCAAGTAACACCAGTTACATTGGAATAGTTGTTAGTGTTTTGCTATGCGGTTGCTAGGGCATATTGTGGTTGCCAGGGCATTGCTATCCAGTTGCTAATGTGCTCTGAATGTTTTTAGCATGTTGCTGGTGTTTTCGGGGTGGTCGCTATTACACACAGAGAAAAAGGGTGTCATAATGGTACCTTTAGGGGTACAACAGCTAGTCACTGGGGCAGAAAGGTTCATAGTAGTACCTTAAGGTACGTATTTGTACTCTAAGGTACTAATATGCACCTTTTAGGAGTGAAAAAGGTACAAAGATGTCCTTTTAAGGGTACTGCCCCAGTGACAAGCTGTTGTACCCCTAAAGGTACTATTTTGACACCCTTTTTCTCTGTGTAAGATACCCCGAATCTCTATGATATTCTGGTAGAACATCATAGATTATTGCTCACTTCCCTCTTTCTTTTCAAGTGTAGTTCTGCATAGCTAAGGATAATGATGATTTCACATTTTCACACATTTCCCCCCTTGACCTTACACATGACGCTCATAACTTCCCAAAAGGGATTGTGTCAGTAAAAGTGAAATGTGTCAATCTCGCTTGCGATCCCAATCTACTTGGCAATTGACCGTTCGCAAAGACCCGCCCCCTTTAGTTACTGTTGCTATGTCCGACAAGCCATGGCACTCTCACACCACACACACGTTCTCACGTGGAGAAAATACATCACGGAGCAAAGAGGACACTGACAACACGCCGGCAGACAGGACAGAGCAAGTTACTTTTTATATGAAACAAAGTCTCAACTCTCAAATTTTGTCATTTTGTAAGAAATGTAAACAACAAATATCGTTTTGTGGCTCTTTAATGTGTCGTGATCGCTGTAGCGCCTCAGTTAAAGCAGCTCGTGAACCGATCATCTCTTCCTTCTAGTTCATTGATAAGCATCAAATTAAAAGAAATGTTTCAACCATGGAAAGACATCAGTTCACACCGTTTTTCAAGTTCAAGTCCACCGACGTTCATCTAATAACTCTCCTGACTGCTTTGTCGGACAAAACAGCAGATTTGGCGATGTGATTGGCCAGATCGCCTCTCAATCAAACTCGCGGAGAAGGGTGAATTTAGTGACGTAAATGGACAAATGCAGCCCTTCAGCTGCTGCCAGGCGGGACTGTTGACTTGGTCATGATTCCAGGTGCCTTCAACTATTATGGAAATATGACAGGTGTGATCTATGTTGGACTGATGATTAGTAGCGCCACCTGTCTGTCTCAGGCCTGCTGGGCTAATGCATCACTCCGAGTGATGTTTTAGTGTATACAAGGCTTGACAAAATCCATATGGCAGAGATCACCTCTGGGGTTGACGGTCATTGGCAGTCTGCAGAATACGGGTTGGAGGAAATCTGAAAATACTGTGGCAGACACTAATGTTAGTGTCTCTATTTAACACTTTAGTCTGCTAGAAGCCTTTTGACACCTCAGGAAATGGAGGAATGCTGGAGTAGAAAGTACCTTTACCAGCATAGATCAGGGTTGGAGTGAAACTCTGCAGGTAAGCGGCTCTAACACTTTGTGTTGTATTCTGATTCAGGCATCTCATTCGCATCTGACATGCAATGCATGGTCATTACTAGAGGTAGAAATGTTTCCCATGATGTTACACCAGTGTCTGGTCCTAGTGTTGGCACGGCAGGGTGGTCTCCACACAATACCGCTCATCTGATGACTGATGGATGAGCCCAGCTCAGTGCTTGCCAATGAGACCCAATCAATCAGAGCCTGTCAACCCAGCGTCTGTCCATGGTCCCACAGGTCAAGAGATCTGTCAGGAACCCTCCCATGGCCAATGATCCTGCTGCATGGTGCAAATCACATTACATTTAGTGCTTCTTTCTAAAAACAAGTGTTTGTTCGAAGATTATGGCTGTTTGTTTCTGTGGCATTGATTTCAATAGAAACCACGCTCGAGTAGTTCAAGAGGTGAATGTCAATACAGCTCCTATCCACTTCTATGTGCCAAAAATCTCCAAAAATGACAAATCAGCAATACAATCTGCCACAAAATTGTATTTTAAAGGTAGGGACACACCAAACCGACGCCAAAGAACTAGCGCTGATGAAAGCCGACTGTGTTCATCGGGGAAAATAACAGCACCTGAACTACAGAAACTACAGGACTACAGGCGACTGTCAACTAGCTCTCGCATTCTGCGCCTGCGTGTGAAGGAGATAACTGTCTATTTAAGCACATATATTCGTCAATATTCTTCATTCAATAAGGGAAAGTGAAACTAAGACTGCAGGTAACGTTATACAAACCATAAACAAAGCAGCGCTTGCTAACCGTTTTGAATATCAGTCATGCTGATCACGTTCTTTATTCCACTCCGCTCATGTCATTATGAAAATATTCATGCAGTGTTGCTCATGTAAGATGACATAAAATTATAACAGCCTTCTGTCTGTTCAGTTTTGATTTACTTGCTTGCTTTCGTCACTTTTGCTCTTATTCTCGTTTGCTAAACTGAATGGCCAATCAGAGTTCTCTCTCACCGACAGCCCACCGCCGATTCTACATGTTGAATCGGCCCAAAAAAAAACGGCGGAAAAACTAAGTCGGCTGATGCTCAAAAACGATCGTCGGCTTGGTGTGTCCCTGGCTTAAGATTTGCTTAATACAAATCAAAAACTTGTTAAAAACTTGTTTCTGGTGGACAAAGCTCTAATGCACATGCATGTTTTAGGGCAGGGCTCCTGTGGCCTGTTACATTAAGCCGGTTTCAGTTACTACCCAGGTAAGTTTGAGATTAGATTGAACAAACTTCTTTTCGGGCTCAAGAAGGTGGGTTGGTTTTCAGTGGGTTTCATTGCCATGGTGACTTACGCTACACGGCTAACCTGCTCCGGAGTGTGTTTTATTCTGGGTTAGAGATCGCAGGCCAAAACTGGATTTTAGAAACCAGCTGATAAAGTAGCCACTAATTTGAGTGGTTCTTTTAACTGAAAGAAGGCTCTTTCTTTCCTACAGCCCTCATGTTGCGTGCTGGGATTTGTTTTTCAATACATTTTCAATAAATCTCCTTCTGTCTCTGGATGAATAGATGCAAATGACAAAATCCAACAGTTGTTTTTTTTAGACTTTTTAGTTTACTTATTGTCCAATAATTTGTTGAACTTAAAACAATTTAGTAATCTGAACTATTTGCATGCTACGCCTTCGTTACTCAGAAAACCCAAGTAAACATTACTTGACTGGTTTGAGTACCATTTTGCCAAAGCAAAAAACAGGCGGGGCAAAAGGTTTTTGAGGTGGGCCAATTTTTAATAGACTTTTCATTCATTTCCTCCACTTCTGCAGTCATCGTTCTTCTTATTTGCATTAACTCATTTTCCAAAGTCATCTTGAATGTTATTGTCAATACAACTAAACATTTTGGGAGAACGTAAGAGACTTCATAAATTTATGTTGATTTCCTAAAATTGCTCACCATTATGGTGATCAGTGTTCCCTTTGGTTGGGCACTTGGAACTTCATTTATATTATTGTAATTCTCGTCCTATTGATGCAGCGATGCAACAAGAAATCACAGTTATTTGATTTCAAAGGAAGGGAAGGAATATATATATATATATATATATATATATATATATATATATATATAATATTTGTGTCACAGTCATGTTCTGTTTAGTTTCATTATCATGGACTTTTAGTTTTGTTATTCTATTGCATCATGTGTTCCTTTGTTCTGTTTTCCCGCTCCTCATCATGAGTTAATTTAGGTCAGCTGTGTTTAAGTAATTACCCTCATCCTTGTTTGCTATTTAAGTTCCTCCCGTGCACTCAGTCCTTGTCCGATCACGTAACGTTATGGTGTGTTTTCCCTACCTGTCTTCCTGTCTGGAGTATTTTGAGAGATTCTTCTGTCTTCGTCTTCCTGCCTGAACACCAGTGTGACAATTTGTAAATGAATGAATTAATGACATAATATAACTATATTTTATGTCAAATAATGATCTTTTAATATTTTATTGCTAACACTTAAATTGAGTTGATATAATCCCTCTATATTTGGGACAATATCTTGCAATTGACCGTGCTTGAGTTACAGACTTCAACATTCAGCATCAAAACAAAGTTTCAGCATTCAGCATCAAAAATCAGCATCAGCATTTTTTTTTTGTCTTGTTTTTAATTAATAAGACCATTACAATTTTATTTGCTGTCGTTATTGGGGTTATACTGACAAAATGAACTGACAAGACTTAAACAGTTTAAGTAAGAACAACTTGATGCAATTAAGTTATGCTTAATTGAATTAAGGCAGCGAGTTTGCACAATTGAATTAAGTAAACTGAACAAATTTGTTTTTATGGTGTAGGCAGGTCCGTCGCAAGGGGGGTGGGGGGGGGGGGGGCTTTAACGGGGTCTACTGTTGCTATAGTGACGAACAAATTGTTGTTTATGTGGATATTTAAGAAAACATTTTTTTTTATATACTGAATGTAGCTATATTCAGTTTAACAGCGTTAGGTTCAAGAAGTTAAACTGTGTAACTGATTTGCGCAGTGCGCACATTTTGACGCTTAAATTATGAATGGGTCAAACGCGTTTGCAAAACAGCCTGAATCCACTTGAATTAGTTTGGACTGCTCTCTCACTGAATCATCTGAAACGATTTCGCAGTCAGTAAAATAAACAGACAGTATCGAGAGAACAACCAGTGCTGTTTTTCAGTACCTCTGTGACCATGCGCTAAATGGATGTCTGACAATTTTTGTTGCTTTTTGGCAGTTTTCAGATTTAAAAACGTTTAAAATGTCTAGAGATAGAGTAGCTACACTCGTTCTGCGGCACCGTTGTTCTCACTGATGGTCAGAAAGGTGCGTAATAGTTAGGCTATAAGCTTATTTAACTTTATAGTGTTAAATAAAAAACCTTTTGTGCGTACCATCAGATGAAATCCTGCAGGCGTCCATGCTTTCTCCGTCCATGCAATAAATGCACATCCTTGAATGAGCGTGGATTTCTAGCGCATTTACTTCAACTTCTTAGGTAATATCTATGGTTTGACCCATTTCAGAGGCAGCCAAAATCAGAATTTGAATGGACTGAATAAAGCTCTCTACGAACTTGAAGTGCGATGCCCGCTGACTGACATGTATGCGCATGTATCCGCTCAGAGAACACTTGTGTCAAATTGAGTCAAGATGTACTCTTTGTGTGTGCTGCCAGAGAAAGTGTTTGCTTGTCAGTCAACAACATGAGGTGTCATCTGTCAATCACTTTGACAAATGGCGAGTCCAGGAAAACAGCGGCAGCATCCTGGACTCACTAGGGAAGGCTATGGTGGATAAACGAAAGGCCTCAACTTAAGGAGACATGTCTGCTGCTAGCTAAGCTAACCTCATCCAGGGGCAGTTTGAATCACGTGAAGGGCAAAGGCAGTTGTTTCAGTTCCACAGAAGGTGACCACTGCCTCAAACACAGCAAACCCTCAAAGAGTCACTTCAGCCATTATTACACACAGCATTAGACTTACCACTAATATCTCCACATGAAACAAATATTATTCGTAAAACCAACAATTTACACAGTGTACACATGGTTCACACAGACCAATTCTATATGGTCTGTGTTTTTGTCTTGTGAGAAGTGTAAAACTGAAAGGGCTTTCTCAAAGCGTGAGGGGGGGAAAACACTTCGAGACTGCACAGAACTGAAACTAAAGATCTTTTGACTTACTCGAGGTTTTCAACTGCTACTCTTCTTAAAATGAATCAGCATTCTGTAACCCAGATTTTCCCTCGCATTAACAGGAGCAGAGGTTCATATCGGTACTTTTCAAATGTCATA
The DNA here is from genome assembly GCA_039654105.1 of Coreius guichenoti. Taxonomy (NCBI): domain Eukaryota; kingdom Metazoa; phylum Chordata; class Actinopteri; order Cypriniformes; family Gobionidae; genus Coreius; species Coreius guichenoti. Next base: position 3,662,814 of record CM077171.1, read on the forward strand.
TACCTTGGAATTGTGTCAGTATTTCCCATGAGCAAACTTTCCCTTCAGCGCTGACCTATCCCATTGTTATGCGAATTTATTTTTAAAGGTTAAGGTTTTGGGTAGGGTAAGCTGTGGTTCTAGATCAGCATGGAGAGCGAGCGGTCTGGGAACGGCATGCCCCACCGAAATCCGAGAAACTCGAGGAGAATGAGGGGAAAAGGCACTGGAGAAATGGCCATTGAGCGTGCGGCTGCGTGTGTGTGTGTGTGTGTGTGCAGCGAGGAGCATGCCTGGGGAGAGAGGGGAAATGTGTTTGACATACGCTCAGCACACACTGCCGGGGAGGCAGGAACAGCAGGATACGATTAATGACCACAGAATAAGATTGTTACAATATGGCCTCCCTCGCCCCTGCCTCTCTTTCTGTTGGGCTGTCATATTTCACAGCCCTGTTTCATGAGAGGCCGTCCATTCGTCCGTTTTTGTTTTTTTCCCTCTCCTTTCATCGCCCCCCCCCCCCCCCCCCCCTCTCTTTTTATTCCTCAGTAAGCGTCATTGATATGCAGGACGAGGCTGCAGGCTCGGTTCTCATGCTCGGCCTTTAAAACAGCTTGGCGCTGACTCACGGGTCCAGAACTCATTCAGGTACAGCTCTATGAAACGCGAGTTTTACTATCGCAGACGTTCCTAAAGTGCACATACGACACATTGAAGAAACATTTGACATGGAACCAGCGCATAACAAGTGGATTTCCTGTCCTGCATGCCTCTCTTTTTGCTTATTCACTGTCTCTTGCATTCCCTCGCTGAGAGTGGCTGAAAAGGGAAGTGACAGCTGTTGGTTTTGCTTGCCCTCGATGGTCTTGCATGGTGAGCACTGATAACCCAAACCCAGGTCTTAGCACGCTGATTTGTAGTACAACAAATAAAAGTGGGGTTTAAAGACATCCGCAAGGGTTGGGGGGCAGAAATCTGGCAGCCAAATGTTGCATGAAACTTTGAGCCATCCTGAACAGTAGCTTCAAAAAGGTGGACGGACTCTTTGGATCTTTGCGCATGAGCGTGTCCATAGCTAGACCAGCGCGGCTGTGTTTGTTGACACATTGAGAAGAGAATTTCAGTGTTTTCGCACTGTTCATCAATCAGGAGCAGGCTTGGTTTTTCCCAGGGTCAGAAATGCTCTGGAAATACAGCTGCATATGTGCTGAACAAAACCACCAACAATATAATCATGTTAACAGAGGTTCTGGCCTCATTTGTTATCTTCATTTAGATATATTCAATGAAAACATCTTGTGATTTAAGTGAATCTGACAAAAGCAATGCCTGGGTCACATTTCATCTCAAAATGAAAAGAAAAACACAACCAATTTTATTACAAATTATTATTATTATTTTTTTACATTACATTAAATTCATGACAGTTAGAACGTTCTCCCAAAATTCTCAATACTGTAATGTGTAGAGTGTAATGTGGTAATTTATATCAAGTGTCTTTAGCTACTATAGTACTAACATTAAATGAATCAATTGATACAATGTGCTTATTGTGTACATATACAGTGTGTATATATATATATATATATATATATATATATATATATATATATGTATATATAGTATTACTCAGTATTTAAAGGATTAGTTCACTTCAGAATGAAAATTTCCTGATAATTTACTCACCCCCATCTCATCCAAGATGTTCATGTCTTTCTTTCTTCAGTCGAAAAGAAATTACGTTTTTTGAGGAAAACATTCCAGGATTTTTCTCCACATAATGGACTTCAATGGCAACCAACGGTTGAAGGTCCAAATCAATGCAGTTTCAGAGGAAGGGCTTCAGAGGCTCTGCACTCCATCTCCTGTTCTCATTTAACTTTAAAATTGTCAGACATTGTTGTTTTACCTTTATTTTTGTAAAGTCCGTTGGATTTAGTCTTTGCACATTCATTTTAACACTGGGTCGGCAATTCGGCAATTCCACCTACGTCACCTATCCAACGTGACGACGTCATACGCCGTGAAGAAGCACAACACTGAAGTCGAGCATTTGAGGTTAAAAAGTATATAAATGTTTATTTTTGTAAGAAAATGGCCGATGGTTTGTCTAGATAAGACCCTATTCCTCGTCTGGGATCGTGCAGAGCCTCTGAAGCCCTTCCTTTGAAACTGCATTGATTTGGACCTTCAACCGTTGGTTGCCATTGAAGTCCATTATGTGGAGAAAAATCCTGGAATGTTTTCCTCAAAAAACTTAATTTCTTTTCGATTGAAGAAAGACAGACATGAACATCTTGGATGAGATGGGGGTGAGGAAATGATCAGGACATTTTCATTTTGAAGTGAACTAATCCTTTAAATCTATAACTACGCCGTAACAATTTTAGGGTGACTTTGTTACAACTGTAATTATACATATGGGTACTGATTAATATGAAGTAGTGCTGTCAAATTGATTAATCGCATCCAAAATAAAAGTTTGTGTTTACATAATATATGTGTGTGTACTGTGTATAATTATAATGTATATATAAATACACACACATGCATGTATGTATTTAAGAAAATGTGTTATATTTATATATAAATTATATAAATATATATACAGTATATACATGCAAATATTTCTTAAATATATACATGGAAGAGTGAGCATTTATATATACATAATTATACACAGTACACACACATATATTATGCAAACACAGACTTTTATTTTGGATGCGATTAATCGCGATTAATCGATTTGTCAGCACTAATATTAAGTAACTATACGTGTTCTTACTATAGGGTTAGGATTAGGCTTGGTTTAGGGTTAGTTCCATGTAATAATGCATAATTTATAGTTATTACTATAGTAACTGCATGTAACGTGTAACAATGACACTAAAATAAAGTGTTACCTCCCAACCTTGCCCATATCCACTTCAATAGCAATAGTAAGTGCTGTACATAGAATGTAAGTGCATAGTAGTTAAAGGCATCAAATATAAAGTGTGACCAAATGCATGTATAATTGTATAAAAATGTATAAATGTATTACAATTAATGTATAAAAAAAATTGTTAATACAATTAATGTAACCCCTAGAAGGAACCTTTACATTTACAGAAGTGTTTTTGTTTTTATACAGAGTAGAGTTCTTTGGAGTTAAACATTTTTCTACTACTCATTTCTTATAAAAAAAGGTCGTCATTTTAATGATGTAATGTCAGCTCAGGGTTCACATTCACTCTTGCTGGAATTTCACAGGAGAGCAACAGAAATTCAGCTCACATTGCAGAAAGGAGTGCGAGTGTGAGATGGCAAATCCAGTTGTGTCGTCTGGCAGCTCATGCGCTCCTTCCTGCTGGTGAAAAATCAGAATGATCCGAGAGGGATATTTACCTGCCGCACATTCACCAGTTGCTCTCTCCAGATACTCATCTGGCTCGGTCTTACTCTTCTTCTTTCTGATTCGGACAGATGTATGTGTTGAACATATGGCACTGCTCATAGCTGTCCGTGCCTCGCTCACACCTGTTCCATACAGCTGCCCTGCAAAGCTCTCCATTAGCTCCAGCTTTGTGTCCGAACACAGCTGCAGTGGATTCTGGGAGCACGAGAGGCTGGCGTAAGCCTGCACTGCACAAATGTCTCCGGATTAAAAGCCTTCATGCTGACAATGTTTCAAAAGGACGAAATGAAACTGTGCTCACGTTATTTAATACTGTGAGTTAAATACTGTATCAGTAGCACATTGTATCACAATAATTCAGTTCACAAAACACACATTTGACCTTGTATAGATTTGTGAAGTGAATAACACTGATTATCTGTTCATCACGGCACCTGTTAGTGGGTGGGATATATTAGGCAGCAAGTGAACATTTTGTCCTCAAAGTTGATGTGTTAGAAGCAGGAAAAATGGGCAAGCGTAAGGATTTGAGCGAGTTTGACAAGGGCCAAATTGTGATGGCTAGACGACTGGGTCAGAGCATCTCCAAAACTGCAGCTCTTGTGGGGTGTTCCCGGTCTGCAGTGGTCAGTATCTATCAAAAGTGCTCCAAGGAAGGAACAGTGGTGAACCGGTGACAGGGTCATGGGCGGCCAAGGCTCATTGATGCACGTGGGGAGCGAAGGCTGGCCCGTGTGGTCCGATCAAACAGACGAGCTACTGGAGCTCAAATTGCTCAAGAAGTTAAAGCTGGTTCTGATAGAAAGGTGTCTAGTGGAGTCCATGCCTCAATGGGTCAGGGCTGTTTTGGCAGCAAAAAGAGGACCAACACAATATTTGTCCCCATTGACTGCCATAGTATAACAAAAAAAATACTATGGAAGTCAATGGGGACCAGCAACTGTTTGATTACCAACATTCTTCAAAATATCTTCTTTTGTGTTCAGCACAAGAATGAAATTAATACAGGGTTAGAACAACACAAGAGGGAGTAAATGACGACTAAATATGAACTATCCCTTTAATTGTACTGAATGTAGTGTACTTCAAAATCTTAGAAGTTTTGGTTACACTTTAGTTTAGGGTGTCATTGTTACAGTGTAATTATATATTTAAGTACTGAGTAATATTAACTACTATGTACTTACTATAGAGTTAGGGTAGGATTAGGATTTGGTTTAGGGTTAGTTGCGTGTAATTATGCATAATTTACTGTTTTTACTATGGTAAGTACATGTAACGTGTAACAATGACACTAAAATAAAGTGTTACCGAAGGTTTTTTTCAAAATGTACTTGAAGGAAATATTAATATTAAATTTTGCACTTTATGTCAAATTAAAAGTGAAAATAATCTTTTTGTCATGCTTTAAAGAAGTACTTGTTTTGATGTGTTGACTAAGATACTAAAGCACGTGTGAAGTACTTATATTTGAAGTTGCAATTTAGTACATGTAAAACATTAACATATGTAGTATTGAATAAGAACACATAAGTAAATGCATGACATACCAGTTTTAGTGACATTAAAGTATATTTTAGTTTACCATAAATGCTTGTCAGTGCATTCGGCAGAACACATTACATTAATTTCACACTTAAGTATATTCTTTTAAAGTATATTATTCCCGTAATAAGTGGGCTACTCTTTTTGAAAGTCCCTGAAGCGTACTTCTTTTTCATTAGGGCTAACTTACAGCAGTTGGAATAGAATATATTCTATTCTAGGAATAGAAATCAGCGGATGACAAAACGTCCTGGACGAAAACTTTACATTTAACTTTGCATGTCTTTTTTGCTTGTTGCTAGTTATAACGCTGTTCTAAGTTACATACTTTAACTTAATTTGAGCATCTGATCTTTAAACTGTCCTCACTTACACAATATTAGCTTGATAACAGTTGTTGAAGTATGTTGATGTCTTCCTGTAAGCAGTGCTGCCGTGCCCAGGGCGAGTGTGTGTTCAGTAAGTCACTCCAGCTGCCCTCTGCAGCGTCTGCTCGCACATGCTGTCCTCAGAGCGGGACCACGGGGGTGTGAAACTAAACTCCAAACAAAACAACCAGCCGCTTTTACACACACACATACACAAACACAGAGCATCTGGAATCAGTGTCTTCAGTGACAGCGAGAGACGACATAAATTCACGGGATCTGAGATTTTACGGCACTGCACACACATGACAGGAACAGCTCCCGTGCAGCGTGTCTGCGGCTGCTTTTCAGTCGAGCAATGCGGCGAGATATAGACTTAACTACAGTTAACTTTACAAGACAAATAGACAAATCTCACTGTGTGCTGTAACTAGTAGTCCTGTTCAGTTCAGTATGGCACAGGTTGCGAGTCAGTTACATTTTAAGACTACAGAATACTTATTATTATATTAATAACCAACTGTTTTCAGCTGCTGGGTGAACATATAGCCAATGGAAAAGACTTCATGAAATGGTTTGACACTCACAGTTTATTTTAGGGTTCAGTTCTCACTATTAACTAGTTGCTTATTAGCATGCATATTACTAAGATATTGGCTTTTTATTAGTACTTATAAAGCACATATTAATGCCTTATTCTGCATGACCATATTCTATATCATTCAATCCTACCCAATACCTAAACTTAACAACTACCTTACTAACTATTAATAAGTAGTAAATTATGAGTTTATAGAGGCAAAAGTCGTAGTTAATAGTGAATATGTGTTCCCCATACTAAAGTGTTACCACATTTGTATACACCCATGAGCGAAATATGAGAAATCAACATTTTTAGCCATTTTTCCAAGAATTAAGTATATTTCTGCTTATACACCGATCAGGCATAACATTATGTCCTAATATTGTGTTGGTCCCCCTTTTGCTGCCAAAACAGCCCTGACCCGTCGAGGCATGGACTCCACTAGACCCCTGAAGGTGTGCTGTGGTATCTGGCACCAAGATGTTAGCAGCAGATCCTTTAAGTCCTGTAAGTTGCGAGGTGGGGCCTCCATGGATCAGACTTGTTTGTTCAGCACATCCCACAGATGCTCGATTGGATTGAGATCTGGGGAATTTGGAGGCCAAGTCAACACCTCAAACCATTCCTGAACCATTTTTGCTTTGTGGCAGGGTGCATTATCCTGCTGAAAGAGGCCACAGCCACCAGGGAATACCGTTTCCATGAAAGGGTGAACATGGTCTGCAACAATGGTTAGGTAGGTGGTACGTGTCAAAGTAACATCCACATGGATGGCAGGACCCAAGGTTTCCCAGCAGAACATTGCCCAAAGCATCACACTGCCTCCGCCGGCTTGCCTTCTTCCCATAGTGCATCCTGGTGCCATGTGTTCCCCAGGTAAGTGACGCACACGCACCCGGCCATCCACGTGATGTAAAAGAAAACGTGATTCATCAGACCAGGCCACCTTCTTCCATTGCTCCGTGATCCAGTTCTGATGCTCACGTGCCCACTGTTGGCGCTTTCGGCGGTGGACGGGTCAGCATGGGCACCCTGAATGGTCTGCAGCTATGCAGCCCCATACGCAACAAACTGCGATGCACTGTGTATTCTGACACCTTTCTATCAGAACCAGCATTAACTTCTTGAGCAATTTGAGCTACAGTAGCTCGTCTGTTTGATCGGACCACACGGGCCAGCCTTCGCTCCCCACGTGCATCAATGAGCCTTGGCCGCCCATGACCCTGTGGCCGGTTCTCCACTGTTCCTTCCTTGGAGCACTTTTGATAGATACTGACCACTGCAGACCGGGAACACCCCACAAGAGCTGCAGTTTTGGAGATGCTCTGACCCAGTCGTCTAGCCATCACAATTTGGCCCTTGTCAAACTCGCTCAAATCCTTACGCTTGCCCATTTTTCCTGCTTCTAAAACATCAACTTTGAGGACAAAATGTTCACTTGCTGCCTAATATATCCCACCCACTAACAGGTGCCGTGATGAAGAGATAATCAGTGTTATTCACTTCACCTGTCATAATGTTATGCCTGATCGGTGTAAATGAAGAATGAATGAACAAATGATGACTTAAATGTGTGAATTAGATTTTTAAATGAACGTCCAAATCAAATCAAATCAAATCAAATCACCTTTATTTATATAACGCTTTTTACAATGGCAATTGTTTCAAAGCAGCTTCACAGTGATAGCAGGAAAATAATGCAACAGAATTTGATTCGGCTGTACAGCCGCTCTGGAGAAAACGGTGATGTCATCCAGCTCATTTCAATTATCATATAGTGTCAATGCGGGCAGATCAGTAATATAGTCGAAATTTAAGTGTCCCCAACTGAGCAAGCCAAAAGCCAAAGGCGACGGTGGCAAGGAACCAAAACTCCTTCAGGGCCAGAATGGAGAAAAAAACCTTGGGAGAAACCAGGCTCAGTCGGGGTGCCAGTTCTCCTCTGGCCGACGAACAAATAGTGTATGATTATGATTCTGGCAACATTACAGGTCAGAAGTCATATTAGATCAATAGATATTCGTAGGATTATTCGAAAGATTGGAGTTGTCACGCCGGGGACGGGTTTAATGAGGATGTCGTGTCGATGCGGCATTTACAGGGGGGAGTTTAATTGACACTATTGTCTCTACAGACACTTCAGGGATATGGTCGTCATGTCCAGGCCAAGGGCCACCATCTGGTCCGGATACAGCCCGGATCCGGCCGACTGCAGTAAACCTCGGGATAAACAGAGAGACTAACATTAGTGTAGATGCCATTCTTCTTATGATGTAACGAGTACATCAGGTGTTATGGGAAGTGTTCCCGGTTCCAGCTGACCTAGTTAATGCAGCCTAAAACATCATTTAACTGATTTGAATAATAGAAATTAAAAATGTTTTATGTGTATGCCATAGTAAAGAGATGTGTTTTTAGTCTAGATTTAAACTGACAGAGTGTGTCTGCTTCCCGAACAATGCTAGGAAGACTGTTCCAGAGTTTAGGTGCTAAATAGGAAAAGGACCGACCGCCTGCAGTTGATTTTGATATTCTAGGTATTATCAACTGGCCAGAATTTTGAGACCGCAATAGACGTGATGGAGTATAATGCGTTATAATGAACCAATTCACTACTTATCAGTGTGTTGGGAGAAAAAAATAGCTGGATTAATGTCAAGCTACTAGTTATTTATTTATTTTAATATGCTTGAATGATGTTTCTGAATAAATTACCTGTGAAATATTATCAGTTTGGTTCTGGCTTTCAAGGAGGTCCTGAAGTGAAAGAGATATTTCAGTGGAAATGCAGCAATCTTCTGTCTTTTCCATTTCATACATTTCTTAAAAGTTTGTCTTCACATCACTTTCCTGCAACTGAATGGAGAACGAATCCTCCCTTTCTGAGAGTGATCTGACTGTGAAATAATTGCACTGCATTTTTGGACGTTTAGAGATTTCGATGCGAATGTTAGCCAAAAGCTAAACAAATTATTTATTATATATAGATTTATACTGTATGTCATGATAATTCATAATAATGTACACACTGTGAGACCCAATCAGAAAACATTTTTTATATTAACAAGATTTTAGGGCAGTAAAGACATACATACCATGTAATGTCATCATGCGTGTATGGTGGAGCCAAGTAACAATCATTTAAGGATGATAATTGAAAACAGTTGGAAGGACGGTGGTGGAAAAATCCCATAATTATATCAAGATTATTCCTCTGTGTGTTATTGAATCCGGGCATTGAGATGAAGATACAGCCATCTTACCACTGGAACCTCTGCATGAAACATCATTTAATGTGGTGGCACTGGATTCATACCGACAGCGAGGTTTAGTGCTAGAAACAGGTACCAGTGAACCAAAGACAAGGCAGAGATAAACATGAAACCATTAAACCTGGTTTCGTCTCTTCAGAGCTTCAATGCACAACACATTATTCTGCTGTTCAGGGGTGTGTTCTGTTTCCTGAAACCATAGTTCCAACGAACATTCGCAAACTTACATGGTTGATTACGAGCTGTGGTTAGAAGCATAGTTTCGTGTTAAAATGGGATTTAATTACGTTTATAGTCTGTTGTGCTGTGTGTTTCAGAGTGAAGCGTGGCACGGAGTTGATGTGTGCAGTTCATGATGCAGTGTTTTCAATGCAATGTGCACTAGGTTTACTTTATTTACATATTCACATCATATTCAACATGTTTGTGGAGAGAGGTTTCAAGCAGTATTCTGCCAAAATATAAGCTTTATGATTTGAAATGTTAAAAGCTTAAGGGTTTGAACGTTTGAAGTGGCGAATTTAAGGCATAAATATTAGTATTGTAACATTATTACATTTCTTTTAAATCATTATATTAAAAAGAGATTTAATTGTAATTTACAACAGTACAATTTTCTCTTCTTTTGTAATTGGTATTAAAATACTACTACTACTAGTAATAATAATAATAATAACCATTTCAATCCTCAATATATCACTAAATAATTACACATTTATTTATTTATTTCAATATATTAAACAATTTAAAATAAAAACAATCAAAATAAAACACTTCAATATATTAAGATTCAATATATTATGTTTACTTGCATATCACGTACCAACATCAGAGAACCGTGAACATGTGAGTGGTAAATTAATGAAATACTAACTTAAAATCTCAAAGTAAATAACTCATAACTTCAGTCTTTCCCCATTCTAGTAGAAGCTGTACTTGTACCCAGTGCATGTTGCTGATTCCTCATGGCACTGATGTTATGCTACTCTCTCTCTCTCTGCTATTGTGTTAATATTGTATGTTTTTATTGTTATGAGCTCACCGAGAAAAATTCCAGTTATACTGGTATAGCAATAAATTATTGGAGCTTCAATGACTAGAACGAGCTGCCTATAGCAGTACAAATATGACTTGAAAAGAAAGCCAGAAAGTTTGAAATAGTTTTAAAAGCTTGAGGTTTGAAATAGTTTAAGTTTTAGTTTAGTAGTTTTGATAGGGTGCTGCTATGCGGTTGTTAAGGTACTCTAGGTGGTTGCAAGGGTGTTGCTATGCGGTTGCTAAGGTACTCGGGGTGGTTGCTAGGGTACTTGGGCTAATTGCTAAGGTCTTGCTATGCGGTTGCTAGGGTATGCTGGGTGGTTGCTATAAGATAGATAGATAGACAGATAGATAGATCTTAGATTAAGCCAGGATTAGGCGTTAGATAAATTAGGACATTTAAGTAGCTTTTATAAACAGATAAAAACATTACTGGTGTCCATCTTGAGACAAAACAATGCCACTGACATTTTAAGATATGCTTTCAGTTGAAACAACTCAAACATGCATTTTAGTCTGGGACTAGCTTAAGCCTTGTCTGTGAAACCAGGGGATAATGACATACACTGTAAACCTGAATAAGTTGGCAAAACTCAAAAAAATGGAGGCAATCTTTTTAAAAAAAAAATTAAAAAAAAATGTAATTAAGCAGAACCTAATTTTATTTTGTAGTCATACATTTTTGTTGCTCTGAACTTGAAATATTTGAGTAAGCTAATTCATACATTTAACTTAAAAATATCATGTAATCTCACATTTTCAGTAGTGGAAACTTGACTAGCTTTAACTAGCTAATTCAATAAATGCCACCTTGCTAATTGGTTACACAATGCTTTGGTAGCATTAGCATAGCATAGCATAGCACTTGCATTATAATACATTCAACATATATCTGTTCTCAAACTAAGCTCATGATGGAAACCCTACAAAAACCAACATAACAGAAACTCTTCTAAACTAGCATAACAAAACATTAAACACTACTAAATCTCCCACTTAACGTTAATCTCGCACAAAAAAAAAAAACATTATATAACACTTAATTTTGGAAATTCTGTCCCTTTTGAGTGTCATGGCAAAGCATGCTGGGAAATAGAAATCCCAGCCCAGTTTTGGTTAAATTTAAGTTAGTCTAAATTAAAAGAAACAAGTTCATAAAACTCAAAACAATGAAATAATTCAGATTACTTAAAATGTGTCAGTTTTGAGAACTCAAAAGAAAAAGAGAGTTCTAAACACTCATAAAAGTTAATTTGTTTGAACTAATTTGTTTAATTTGAGTTGGCTCTACACAAACCAGTTCATTATTTTGAGTGTTAGGGTTTACAGTGATTTTGATCTTTTTTATGACTCTACAATGTAATAAATTGACTCAATGACTAGCAAAGTTAGTTTACTTTTACCGTTGCCTCTACTTTTACTGTCTTTCGATTGGGATTTTCAACATTTCTGAACTTTAAACAAAAGTATAAATAAGTATAAAATAAATATGTGGGAATGGCTGTATATTGTTGGTGTATTTCTTGCTTTCTGTAACTCAAACGTATGATGAAGAGATGATGCCAGCAACTTTGATTCCAAGGAGTGTATGCCTTGAATTCGCACATGAATTGACAATCAAAATGGACAATTCTGGAACATTGCAGTTTTTATTATAAATGAATTATCAGTGCACATCATTGTTAAATTCATGTTCCTCGTAATCTTGAATCTTGAACTTCTCCCTCTTGCAGCTCATCTCTTCTCTGATGACGAGGGCGGGGCAACCTGTCACTCACATGAGATCCACCAATAGCAAACCACAACCATCCAATCAAACCTCACGGACAAAATCAAGCCCCTGCATTGCTGCATTGTTTCCCTTGGATATGCGTCACGGTAGGGAAGAAGAGACGACTGCAACTTCCATTTCATCCCGAATGTAATGACTGCTATAATTCCAATGAGTTTTTCTTCAATCAATCTGAATATTACATCTTGAGACCTTGTGCTATGTCTTCCTTGGTGTGATGATTTCTACAGTGGTTTATCAGTGGAGTGTGCTCAGTCACAGGGACCACCCATAGGGCCGGTGTCTGTGTGGAATAATGATGTGTCCCTCTGGGAAACACTTGTTTCCTGTCCTCTGCGTGAAGGATTCATGCGTGAATGCCGTCTGTCTGATGGGATCAAACGGATTGCTGCCACTGCAGTCAAATGCACTTCCTAAATGTTTATTACATTTGTGCTATTTAGTGGTTTAAACTGAATTGGTTAAACATTCTGATGACGAAATTCAAGTAACGCGCACCCTACGCTGACCCTCGCGTACGCTTAAAAAGTGAAGTATACTTTGGGCTTCAGCCTGAGCTGACAGTGATTTTAAGTCTGTGTAAAGAACATTTCTTCATTTCACTTCTAGTTTACAATTTGATTTGGACACAGATTAGTGCAGGTTAAATGACACCAGTTTTGTTTCATTTGACACATGCGCACACACTCTTTGTGGGTTTTCTAGAAAAGATTGCACTGTGTAGACCTACATAAAAATAGGTTTTGTCAGATTAGATCACCTCTGGGTACAATTTTTTCCACAAACAATGGTTAAGTAGGTACACACATTTTTAATTGCTACTCTACATGCATTTGTTGAATTGTTTTCTACTTGTTTTAAAAATAAAATGTTTTTTGCCATTTTGAAATAAAACGCTTAGTATAAAATCATTTTAAATACATTGGCGCTTTCATTCATGTTGTCAATCCAAAGTTGACCTGATGAACGTACACTGAAGGAGGAACATGAAACTACATATAGAGACTAGAATATCGTAGGCCGCATTTACATCACATGATTTAGGTGACCAAATTCAGATTTTTTCCTCCCATGTGGCACAGATCGGAACATGTAAGCAGGAGAAAAGGAACATGGATTCCGATATTCTCAGATCGGTTTCATTCATACGTGGAAATAAATCTGATATGAATTTATGAATATGTCTGCCATGTAAGCGGACAGATCGGATATTCCCGAGTCGTACGTCATTGAAAAAGTGACGTTGGCGAATGATGTCAACTCATTAGACACCCACCACAGTGATTACAGCAGCGGTCATTGCTACATTCGCCGTTTAGCTGACCTTTAAAAATGGTGCGGAAAGCAAAAGCTTGTATCATTTCGCCTGCGTCCATTGCAAATCACACCATTTTTGCTTCCTAAGCTTTTCCAGGTCGGTACGTCTACCTTGGGTTGTTTCGCCAAGTGTACAGTGTGAATGCAGATTTTGGATATGGGTCACTATTACAGTTTTTCTCGATTGCTAACACACAATTCATGAAACAATTCACCATTTAATCTATAAACACAATCTCGTAACTACACACCAACTTGTACAAACCTCAAACATCCACGTCAAAATCAAATATTTCAGTCAAAACCATATTCACCTCTGTCAAAATCAAACTTTGGCCTCAGATGACCTCAGACAAACTTGCAAATACACAGACTACTTCCCTGTGAACACTAGTGAGATCAATTCATAACACTGTAACAAAAACCTTATTGGGACTCAAGAATAATTTGACAGCTCAGTGTCTATTACAGTATACAACATAAATGAAAGAGTGCAGATCGAGTAAAATGTGACCCTGGACCACAAAACCAGTCATAAGGGTCAATTTTTAGAAATTGAGATGTATACATCATTGAAAGCTGAATAAATAATCTTTCCATTGATGTATGGTGTGTTAGGATAGGACAATATTTAAAAATCTGGAATCTGAGGGTGCAAAAAAATCTACATATTGAGAAAATCTCCTTTAAAGTTGTCCAAATGAAGTCCTTAGCAATGCATATTACTACTAATAATACATTTTTGATATATTTACGGCAGGAAGTTTACAAAATATCTTCATGGAACATGATCTTAATATCCTAATGATTTTTGGCATAAAAGAAAAATGGATAATTTTGACCCACACAATGTATTGTTGGCTATTGCCACAAATATACCCATGAGACTTATGACTGGATTTGAGCTCCAGGGTCACATATGAGCTTTCATTTCACTTATTATAAAGTGATCTTACCGTAGATGAAAGTATATGAAATAGTTGATCTTACAAGAGAAGAAAAGTTCAAAAACCAAACAACTAAATATGAACTGTGTATGCACTGTCAATTACATGCATAATGCATAAATAAAGAAATAAATTCGCCATCCTCTGGACCTTCGGCCAAATTTCATTACAGTGCTCTAGCAGCTTCTTGCTCTTCTGACGAATGTGAGGGTGTACATGTGCTACAGTTTACTGGACACAGAAGAGTAAAGTACTGTTACTGTATGTGTAAGTAGTATAAAACCCTGTCAATGATGCAGTTTCTAAAGCACTCCTGTTTATCCCCAGATTCTGATTGGCGTGTCATCCTTTCTGCTGCTGAATGTTTACTGATGGATAAATGTGTGCTGTTTGAGTTTACATTGCGACACTTGAGTTAATTATACTGTGTGTTTGTGTTTTCTGAGCGAGAACATGGTTAAACCACTGTAAAATAAGGGCATAGAGTTTTGCAGAAATCATTAAGAAAATTGGAATGTGTGTGAAAACAAGTGAAATGTGTTTATAGTTTTGAGAAATGTGTCTTTGTTTTGGGAATTGAATAAGGGTATTTGACAAATAAGCAGTAAAAAATGCTTTTTATTTTTGTAAAACACCACTTTTGAAGAAAAAATGCATATTGTTATGTAGTGTGAAAGTCTGATGTTTGAGAAAATATGTGACCCTGGAGCACAAATCCAGTCATGCGTCTCACGGGTATATTTGTGGCAATAGCCAACAATACATTGTACGGGTCAAAATTATCCATTTTTCTTTTATGCCAAAAATCATTAGGATATTAAGATCATGTTCCATGAAGATATTTTGTGCATTTCCTACCGATAATATATATTAAAAATGTATTATTAGTAGTAATATGCATTGCTAAGGACTTCATTTGGACAACTTTAAAGGAGATTTTCTCAATATTTAGATTTTCTGTTGCACCCTCAGATTCCAATGGTCATATCTCGACCACATATTGTCCACCACATCATTTATTTATGATGCATAAATCTCAATTTCAAAGAATTGACCCTTATGACTGGTTTTGTGGTCCATGGTCACATATAAGGGGTCACTAACTTTGTCAATTCTTTCACTGTTTTTTGAACTTTTTTCAACTTTTTTTTGAACATATACACATGTAACATAACCTTGAATTGGGTCCTTCAACTAATTAAAGTTGTCCGTGGAATTGCCCGATTTAAAATCAGGATATGTTGCCACACCGGAGGACATGGTTTTCAGTGACAAAATCATCAAGATCCTGTGCTTTTAGAAATATATGGATGAAAAAAATGATTGTCATTTACTAAAATAGACACTTTTATTAACATTTGTATGCTTTTCTTTTTGATTTATAAAAGTTGTAATTCATTGAACCATACTTGAGACAGTCACACCACAGGACAATTTTGAGATTTGGCTCAAAGATTTTAAAAATCTAAAGACAAAGCAGTTTTTATATCAACAGGTCCATGTAAGACAAAGAAATGTTTAACCATGTACTGCATTTTAAATGATGACAATACTAATTACATTCATTTTTATCTTGTGTGGCAGTGGAAATGCCATGTCATGTCAACAACCCGTAAATGGTTTGGGAAATTGTGCCAAATGAATCTGTTATAGTGTGTTAGCAATCGAGAAAAACTGTGAGCGTTAAAGGCACCTTCATGTCACTTGTGTATAACGTGCATTCATTTCTTTGACCGTTTTTGTCATCCAATATATTGTCTAATGTGTTCTGCGGTTTATAGACGCATTTTCTCCAGCAATGGCTCCAGTTTATTGCTTGTTTAATTAGCTATGACATGATGTGAGCAGCTTCACTGATCTCCTCATGACTGATGAAATCAACTGTTTTTGCAGCCAAACGCTCGAGTTCCTGTTTTCCTCCACATTTAGCAGGATGAGAGATGGGCAGTGAACGTACGTCTGAGCGCTGATCGCTTTATCAGGTGTCTTCAGCACAAGATCATATGCATCTCTCTTTTACTTCACATCCTCCATTCTACACCATCAAACTTAGTCACTTTTGATGTTAATGAAATTCGAATTCATTGCGAGTGTACTGAATTATTTCTTTAAAGGATTAGTTCACTTCAAAATGAAAATTTCCTGATAATTTACTCACCCCCATCTCATCCAAGATGTTCATGTCTGTCTTTCTTCAGTTGAAAAGAAATTAAGTTTTTTGAGGAAAACATTCCAGGATTTTCCTCCACATAATGGACTTCAATGGCAACCAACGGTTGAAGGTCCAAATCAATGCAGTTTCAAAGGAAGGGCTTCAGAGACTCTGCACGATCCCAGCCGAGGAATAGGGTCTTATCCAGCCAAACCATCGGCCATTTTCACAAAAAAATAAACATTTATATACTTTTTAACCTCAAATGCTCGACTTCAGTGTTGTTCTTCTTCACGGCGTATGACGCCATCACGTTGGAAAGGTCACGCATGACGTAGGTGGAAGTGCCGACCCAGTGTTAAAACAAATGTGCAAAGAATAAATCAAACGCCCTTTACAAAAATAAAGGTAAAACAACAATGTCGGATGATTTTAAAGTTGTAGGAGAACATGAGATGGAGTTTTTCGGCACTGGGTCGGCACTTCCACCTCCGTCACATGCGTGACCTTTCCGATGTGATGACGTCATACGCCGTGAAGAAGCACAACACTGAAGTCGCGCATTTGAGGTTAAAAAGTATATACATTTTTATTTTTTTGTGAAAATGTCTGATGGTTTGGCTGGATAAGACCCTATTCCTCTGGGATCGTGCAGAGCCTCTGAAGCCCTTCCTCTGAAACTGCATTGATTTGGACCTTCAACCGTTGGTTGCCATTGAAGTCCATTATGTGGAGAAAAATCCTGGAATGTTTTCCTCAAAAAACTTAATTTCTTTTCAACTGAAGAAAGACAGACATGAACATCTTGGATGAGATGGGGCTGAGTAAATTATCAGGAAATTTTCATTTTGAAGTGAACTAATCCTTTAATGTCAGATGAGCAGATTACCGTGTGTTAATGTCATGAACATCCCACAAAAAGTTTGAACTGTTTGAAAAAGACACATTTTAAAGCAAAGGATATTTTCAATATCTTCCTTTTTATTGCAAACAATATGATACAAAAGATAAGCTTCTTTTAAGACGGTGGCATGTTTTACAGTTTTTAAAAAAGTGAAATAAAGAATAAGGGAAAAAAAATAAATGCTGGTGTTTTCATAGAGAAGTATCCAACAGCCTGCAGAAGTTCCAGTAAAAAAAAAAAGAGTTCCAGTTGTTTCTATGACAGGTTTGATCAAGTTTCACAATTATAATCAGTTCTCAACTAGATTTAAAATTTTTAAATGGAAACATTAACAAATGATAAATAAACGAGATGGTTAAAGTTTGCTCTACAACTAAATCGCAATCATCTCTGGAAACATTTTATCACAAATCAGTCGTACAAAGCCGAAGTACATGATAAAATGCAAATAGTATTACTTTCAAGTCAAATGAACACTAATGAATAAATTAAAAGAGGTTAAGACTCCATGGCATCTGAAGGAATGCCAATCTGACCAATGGTGAGCTACGGAGGAGCCTCAGGTCAAAGGGCACTTCCTGTTTCTCCTCCAGCAGCGTGACGGAGGCGATCTCTATAGGCACAGACGGATGAAGGCAGTTTTCACGGAAACAAGAGCTCAAATATGGCAACTGTGACGCGGCAGCCGCAGCTACGCTTAGGCACGGACTCTAGAAGCGTTCAGACTGTACATCTTCCCCCAGCGAACTTGCACGTACTCTGCCCAAGTTTTGAGAACCCCTCACAAATATATACAGAGGAAAATATCAGAGTCTTTACAAAAATATCGTCAGACAGCTGCGTATAAATCCCCCAATCCAACAAAACTGAGAAAAACAGATAACACATACACAGTACATACTAAAATAATCATCTTGATCTGTCCTCACAGAGGATTTCTCTTTTGTTTCATTATATCTAGAAAAATATAATCACAACTCCAAGCAATGTAAAAAGGCACAGTTGGGAGCCATTCCGTTCGTTTCAGTACTTTAAAAGAACTCCAGCGCGAGGGCTTGAACGAGAGCGTCTCTGGACGGCCGCTTAGTCTCTCACGGCCGGGACAGCTGGGTGTAGACCGGCTGCTGCTCCCAGTGCTGTGGGCTGTGCGCCTGCGGCACGGACGGGACGCCCGCCGTGTCGGCGATGGGGGTGTACATGGGCCTCTGGCTGGGGCTCATGTAGCTGAACGCGGGGTACTGGCCCGCGGCGTGGCTGTAGTAGGAGTTGGCCGGACTCTGGTGCTCAGCGTACTCGTATTGCGTGCGTGTGATCGAGGGGTAGGAGGTGCTGTAGTGCTGCAGGTTGAAGGAGCCGTAGGTGACGTGCTGCGGGGAACCCTCGCTGTAGTGGCTGGGACTCAGCTGCTCCGTCTTGATCTGCGTTCTCTGCTGGCCTTGGCCCTGCTCGCCGCCGTTGGCCATCGCGCTCAACGAGTGCTGCTGCTGTTTGGACATCCAGCCGGCCTGAGAGCCGAGCCCGTAGCCGGCGGAGTACGCCTGGGCGCTGTTGGACACCGCAATCCCTGGGTGCCCGTGAGGAGGCAGGTACTGGTCGAACTCGTTGACGTCGAAAGGCTCCATGTTGGAGATCACGTCGCTGCTCAGCTCGCCGATGTCTACGGCCCCAAAGTCGATGCCCTCCTGCAGCGGACGGCCTTCTCGCTTCAAGTCTGCTTTGCTGGACGGCAGGTCTGTTTTGGGGGTTGTGGGAGGTGTTGGGGGACCTTGGGACTGACCTGCTTTTCAAAATGGAGACAAGAAAAAAAAACTATAAATGTACTGCCTGCCACAAATTATGCAACCAGAAAGCTGATAAAGATACGCAGCGACATTAAGAAGGCCAGATAAGATTTACGAGTCTCCTGCAGGCGTTACATAAGGTGCTCTGTGTTTTCAAGGGTAAAGTAGTTAAGGCGATTGAGGCGACGTTGAAGTACCTGAGTGGTCTCCGGGGGAATGCGCTTCGCCCACGCTGGACGCGGGAGAGTCGGCCTGCTGCAGGGCTTTGAATATGGCGTTGGGAGAGATGTGCGTCTGCTCGCCGTCCTCGGCTTCGCTCTGGCCATTCTTCACGGATTTTCTTCTCCTGGGCTGGTACTTGTAATCGGGGTGGTCTTTCTTGTGCTGGACCCGCAGACGCTCGGCCTCCTCCACAAATGGACGCTTCTCTCCCTCATTCAGTAGTCTACAGATATCCATGAGAAATGATCACATTTACTTCTTCAGTTAACAAGAAACAAATGATGTGTTCTATTATTATTATTTATTTTTTTTTCTGAATCATATTTAGTTTTTATTAAATAAACCCAAATTTAGAAAATTAAGATATTTCATATCCAGAACAACATCTAGACAACTTCTTGAAACCAAAGATTTTTTACCATCTGCACAAACTAACTTTTTCTACACTAATATGCATGTAACTATTTAGAATCCTTTACCTCTATTAACTTTACATTCATCTTTTCAGAGCTTATCAGTATTGGTTTATTAGTATTATTTAGATAATGAAATAATGCAATCTACTATTAACACAAATGCAAAGTCTTCCAGAGTTTGCCTGGGCAACTATATACATAAATCAGTATTGCTCTGACTTCTGGAGTCTTTCTAGAATCTCCTAAATGAAATAAAGTGAAGTAAAGCTCTCACCTCCAGAGTTTCCCGAGGGTTTTGCTGAGCTCGGCGTTGTGTAGGTGCGGATACTGATCCGCCAGTTTCCTGCGCGCGGCTTGAGCCCAAACCATGAACGCGTTCATCGGTCTCTTCACGTGCGGTTTGTTCTTGCTGGAGCCGTTCACTCGCACAGGCATGGGCACCAGGGTCCAGTCGTAGCCCTTCAGCACCTGCGACACCGCGTCTCTGATGCACACGGGGAACTTGTCCTCCTCGTCCTTCTTAAACTCTCTCAGGTGCTGCTCCGCTCGGGTGCTCTCGCTGTCCGACCCGGACCCGGACGGACACGGAGACCCGGCGGAATCCTCGGACATGCTCGGGCTGGGCGCGTCGGAGAGACTCTTGTCCTGCTCGTCGCTCATTTTCAGGTAGGAGTCGAAGAGATTCATGCAGAAGAGTGAAGAAAACTGTCGTGCCCCGGTAAAATCCTCCTGCAGGAGTTCAGATGAGTGCGGTGAAAGCGCGCGCCCCTGCGCAAAAGACCTCCAAGTGTCCAAAGGTCCTCAGATCTGCGCCTCGCGGGTAAATAAACACATGCAGCTCGACATATATCACTGAGATGAGGACAAATCCTGTCTGAGTGTATTTGTGTGGAGATATGGGGAGGTTCTGCTCCCTCTCTCTCCAAAGCGCATCACTTATATGTGGATGAATGGAGGCGGAGCAGAACCCGATCTCTCTCTCTCTCTCTCTCTCTCTCTCTCTCTCTCTCTCTCTCACACACACACACACACGCGCGCGCGCGCGCACGCGCTTATCCAAACGAAGACTCAGTGCAAAAAAAGAAAAGAAATATAAACATCAACATGCTATTTCTTGAGTATTTACACTATAAAAAAATGCATAAACATAGATATATGTGGTAAGAGCTAAGTGAACTGGTTTTATTTAAAACTAAAAACACTTCTTTGGTTACACCAAAGAAAATAATTTTGTACAAATAGCAAACTGCACATGTATGTAGTATATGAGTAGCTATACAGCTTAATGTGCTACTTTTGTTTCTTTTATTATATGTCGAAAGTGTATGCAAAATCACTCTGTTTTCCATCTCAAGTCAGCATTTCTCCATTTGATACATCTAAATGCTGAAGTTATAAAGTGTAGTTAAGTGTGTGTATAGTTCAGTGTGTGTATTTCTGCTCAAATCACTCGTGTGTGTTGTATGAATGAGGACTGTTCGCTGTGTGACCGATAGGGGGCGACATGAGTTCAGAGACTCAGACCATCATTCATTCAGTTCACAGCCCACAAACAACTGATTTACTCCGTTTACTTCAAATCAAACAGTGAACTTCGCTGAAAAATGTCTTGAAACCTCAACACAGCACAGTAATTATGGGATCTCCTCTCCAAAAATGTAACATGCTTTGCATCTACAAAAACCAAACCAGATTTGTTTGGGCATGTTGGCACATGTTGTCTTGTGCGATAATGATGTAAATGTTCAATGGCTTAAAAAAAAAAAAAAAATCACTTTAATAACAAAAAAAAATCTTCCAATGCTAAACATAATTATTTTTATTTGTTTATTGACACCGTGCAAACTTTACTTTGAACTGAATCCATTAGTATTCTTCAAGCTAATTAAACACACATAAATAAAACACAATTACAAATTAATGTTTTTTATTGAGTCAAGTCACCTTCATTAATATAGCGCTTTTTACAATATAGACTGCTTCAAAGCAGCTTTACAGTGATAATAGGAAATTAACGGAAGAGAGATTGTTTTGTCTGTACATCAGCTCTAGAAAAAAGTTATTGTCCAGCTAAAGTAAGTTTTTGATTCATTACCGTTGTAAAAAAATCATTAGTTATTTACTTTGGGGCTAAAATAGAAAACTTTTAATGCGTTCTGGATGTTCATTCGCAGTGTTTAATGACTTGAGAACGCAAACGGTTTTGAAATGATACCGTTGAGGTTAAAAATCTCATGGATTGAAAAAGAACAAAAAAAGTTTATATTTACTGTAAAGCTTATTTATTGCGTGATTTCTTGCATTTTTATATTTCTGTTTGCTTGTTATTGTCATTGCTTTGATTTTGTATTTCTCATTGCCGATGCATATTTTAGCCTTTTATTTCAATGGCATTTTTAAAAACACACATCAGTATTAGCATTACAAATATATATTTCATTAGCTGTCAAACATTCAGCGCTGAAGATCTTTCACTTGCATGAGCGTGTGTCTGAAAACTATAAGTTCAAAAACAACAGTACCACAGCAACAACAATATAATAAATCTTGGGTAGCAGGGTAAAATAGAAATTGCTCAGTTACTCTCTGTCTCTCTGTGTTTATTTGTGCAAGTAATGTTGTGGAAATGTAATTTTGGGCAGAACGTGGGCTACACATGTGTTCCTCATGAGCTACCTGAAATATCACGTTTAATAGATCACAGATGTGTGTCTGCCCTCTCTCTGTATCGCCAAATTACCACAATTACGTGATGAGAAAAGCAGGCTTTTTCGCCTATTATAAAATGGGCAAATCATCTACACTACCGTTGAAAAGTTTGGTATCTATCTATCTATCTATCTATCTATCTATCTATCTATCTATCTATCCGTGTGTCTGCAGACGTAGCTGTTGGTGTAGCGGGTGAGTTTTACACACAGGTCGCAGAGGCGTGGGTGGGTTGTGCGGTATCAGCCGGTGGAACTGATACAGAGGGTCCCTCCTTATTCTGCCCTGAGCGTGAAGCGCAGCTCCTCATGCACTGTAACGCTGGGAAACTTCTCAGCTTTATTTCGAGCCCCAGTGTTAAAAACTGGGAGACAAACAGTGAAAGTCAACTGCTAAATCATGTCCCCCACTCCTGTTCACGCTTGCAGAATCTGTGGCTGTCAGCTGAGTGGTGTGTGTGTGTGTGTGTTTGTGAAGTATAGCGTTCATGCTTGTGTGTCATGCTTGTGTTGTTCCTCCACGTACTTTTATAATGCAATGTTTGCGGACAACCCTAAGTGATGTTTTCAAACAGACACTCAAATGGTCATATTAATACTCCCCTGTTATAAAACTGCTGTGGCTTCTCCTCACGGGACAGCATTCAACAGAGTAGTTCTAGTTACTGTACGTCATCGCGGAAATCTAGCGTCCTGCCATCGTGGCTTTCTGCATTCGTGTCAGAAATACGGTTCCCAGCTCAATGAGACTGAGGACTGCATACTGGCAAACTGCTGCGACCGATGGCTCTCAGTTCAGTTTACTGTTACTCGAGAACTGTTGTGACAGGATCATTCAGTCTGATTTGAGGCAAAAGAGGCAAAAGTAGACATCAGTTGTTCCAGAATCATATTACTCCGGGGGTGGTATTCCAGAAAGCTAAGGTTAACTTAACCGCTAACTTTGAACCGCAGTCTGGAGTAAGTTCAATCAACCCGGAGTATGAAACTCAGAGTTAACGGTGACCGCACAAAGACATTCTCAACCGTGCAGCGAATCCAAAACGGACGCTAAGAAGAAGTGCTATTTATATTCTTATAGCATATCGCCACCTAGTGGGCGGTTTTGCAATCTTTTTTTAATCTTATCTTTAAGGGCCCTATTTTACCGATCTAAGCGCATGGTCTGAAGCTCACAGCGCAAGTGCACTTAGGGAATGTCCGAATCCACTTTTGCTAGTTTAACGACGGGAAAAACGGTCGGCGCGCCGGCGCATGGTCCAAATGGGTTGTCCTTGGTCTCTTAATGAGTCATGGGTGTGTTTTGGGCGTAACGTGCAATAAATCAATCAGAGTCTCATCTCCCATTCCCTTTAAAAGCCAGTTTTCTCAAAATAGCAACGCTCCAACAATGCTCCTGAACACACCTGGTTTAGACCAGACGCCCATGGGTGAACAGATGCGCCAGTGCATTTGATATTAAAACAACGTGGAGCTGGACGTGAACATGAGAACTGCGTCAGGCTGAAACTAGCAAAAAACACTTGCGTCGCGCCTGCCGTCACATTGTGCCGGGTGTATGATAGGGCCCATAATCTTTCTTTAATCAGCTTTTTATTACTTTAAACAAGAATTATATTTTTAGTTTGATGCTAAATATATAAATTAAAAAAGAGAGACGGAGAAAGAGTTGACCTAAAGAAAACAGTCTGTGCTTTCAAAGATAATATGGCTGTATATTTTTTATGTTTAGCCATTTTACTTCCACATTTGTTGTGAGATGCATCACATATGCATTTTATTTTAGGAATACATTATAAAGAAAATGTCCCATTTTCATTCAAAAACCTTTAATGCACAATTACGATGTGTGAGAAGAGAATAAAATAAGATCAATAAATTAGAGTCAAATAACATTATATTATGTTATATTATAACTCTCAGGGAGTGGCAGATTTGAATAAAATTACAGTCGTTTGGCAAATAAATAAATTATGGGGATTTCATATGCATTGGCAACATTTTATCATGTAAGCTTTAAGGTACACCTCAAACAAGAGAATTTATAACTTATAGTGTTAATGTTAATTAGTGAGTCCACGAACGGCTTGGGTATGCAGAGCATTCGCAGCTTATATGGACCGCATGCCCCTGTATTATATAAGTATATCATTCAATGTTGTGTGAAATCTGTTATGCTCACTAGCCGTGTTTCCATTACAGATTTACACAAAACTTTTGCGATATTTTCTAAATGTCGATTAAAAACTATTGCGAAATGACGGCGTTTCCATTAACCTATGTTATGCGACTAAAACTTTTTTTTTTCCCTGATAAGTCATTCCAAAAATTATGCCATGTATGTTGGTAGGTTTATGTATATCCCAGCCACTGCATAGCCATTATTTTTAATGGAAGGAGACGTAGGCGTGTTATCCAAGCATTAATGGCCAGGAAAGCCCCTTACACTCGAGCGGCACGTATGAGGTGTTTGTGGGTGTTTCTCCCTCCTATCTGCTTCAAGGTCTTAATAATAATTTGTGGCATTTCTTTGTTGTTTGGGAATCCAGTATTCCTGTAATTCTATTGTCTTTTATGAGTTTAATAAAGAACTCTGTCTCGTCTTCTGTCATCTGTAAAGAATGACCGACTTTTACGTACGCCTTTTTCGAATTGCCTGAAAAACCACCTCATGCGAGCGTAAAAACTTTTTTGCGATATATGGGAGTTTTTGCAAAATTGATGTGTTTCCATTGGGCGTATTTTCAATTCGTAATTTCAATTTGCGCAGTTTGAAGGGTAATGGAAACGCGGCTAGTGTCATGTGCTGAACACCTCTGAAACAAACTAACCCTAAAACATGAGTAGAAAGTAAGTTTCTATATGGTTACTTACATACCCTGTTATGTTACATGATTGATGGGTGCCATACCATCTGACTTTCTTATTGGTTATTGGAAACTTTGAATTTTGATGTCTTTGTGCACCTGCAATCTTTTAGCCATGAGGCCTAAAGTTTGCCGAAATGTGTTTGACCATGACCTCTCCAATTCACAAGTGTTGTTGGATATTTGTTCAAAAATATACTCTCGTTTTTTCCTTCCATGCACCTTGTTGATTTTTTGAAGTTGCACCAGAATAACCATACAACACTTCCACTTACGTAACCTCCCTTTTTGGAACTGAAAGTTGATGTTATCAGATGTTTACTCTGAGTAAACCTACCCAGGTATGTCACATAACCTGCTTTCTGGAAACCCCACCTGGGTTCTTGGCGGATTTCAAGAGTCGAGTCGTGAACTCTTCCAAATGATCCAGCCAGTTCACTGAAAAGAACCACTTCGAAGAGCAATTCTGATGGAAACAGAACTAGCTCCTGCCTCCAGAAGCATCTCTGTTGGATTAGGGCTCTTCCAACAGGTTCTAGACTCGGATGAATCCCTCTGTGTTGCCTTAGTAGACAGCGCTGATTGAAGAGCACCTTCTAGGGATTGTTGCATTTAGTGAAAGAAGAAGCGTATTTGGCTTCTATCTAGAGGCTCAGTGAAGAATTTGAGGAACTCTCCGCTGCATGGACGGGCAAACCTTTTCTCTAGGAGAAACAGAAAAAAAACATGAGGAAACATGAAGGGAGGAATGGAAAGATGATGGAGTCTGTGGCCTAGACTTGTGAGAAATGACTTTGCACCTGTCCGCTACTTTCCCCTCAGAAGTGCCAGCTTCCACAAGCCTGCCAGGATGGATACACCTGGACTACCGACCCAATGGTGACAACCGGACAAGGATCGCTCTCCTCATTTCCCCACCCAGTCCAGCCCAGTGTGTCGGCACACTGTCAGAAAGCCGCTCCATACGGACGGAGTGTTTGCACGGCCAGATCAGAGCGCAGCGACACGGGTTGAGTGTTGACACATAGCATTTTGGAGGAGCTAACGTTTGAACAAGACTTATCATGGGCCTGACACCTTCAGAAGGCACGACTCAAATGATCCCACAATGTTATTTCACACTTCCCTGACAGCCCCCACCAAATTTGGCAAAATGGCGAACTCTTCAAGATAACTTGAGCACAAGTAGAGTTACTGAGAAATAATACGACTCAAGCAAGAGTGTAAATAAGTTGTTTACTGACAAACTACTCAAGTAATTACTTTACAAATTAGCTTTTTAGTATAGTCATTTATATCATAAAAATATCAAGCCGGTATATAACCCGTATTCAGATGGAGCAGAAGCACTGTATTTAATTTTGTGGTCACTGGCATTTCCATCCTTGCAAATGTCCAACCCTCAGTAAGAGCAATAGTAGCTTGGCTTAGAGAACAAAACTATTAATGCCACAGAAAAGCAACACATTTTGTGTCCTGTCCGTGCCTCATTGTTTAACCATTTAAACATATCATAAAACAAGGATTTTTCCCTATAAGAATCTGATACTGAATATTTTCCATCAAACAGCTAGTTATAAAGTCATAAAGAAGCAGTCAATTTCAGCCTTCGCTTTTACAATCCATAATTGCCCTTGCCCAGTTCCTTGTGTATCTTTGTTGTCTTACGTCTCTGTTTGAAGATGTGGCCATTATCTTGCTCTTATCGGCTTCTGGTTTTGAGTTAAGTGAAACACCTTGTGGATTTACTGAATGAGGATATGCGTGAGGGACTGGTCATTCCAGATAAATCGCCGTGCCGTTGGATGGATCCCATCTGTAGAGGGGGAACATCATCAAAGGCCCACCGACCACACAAATGTGACCCTGGACCACAAAACCAGTCATAAGGGTCCATTTTTAGAAATTGAGATGTATACATCATTGAAAGCTGAATAAATAATCTTTCCATTGATGTATGGTTTGTTAGGATTGGACAATATTTAAAAATCTGGAATCTGAGGGTGCAAAAAAATTTAAATATTGAGAAAATCTCCTTTAAAGTTGTCCAAATGAAGTCCTTAGCAATGCATATTACTAATAATAATAATACATTTTTTATATATTTACGGTAGGAAATGTACAAAATATCTTCATGGAACATGATCTTAATATCCTAATGATTTTTGGCATAAAAGAAGAATGGATAATTTTGACCCACACAATGTATTGTTGGCTATTGCCACAAATATACCCGTGAGATCATGACTGGATTTGAGCTCCAGGGTCACAAATGTGCAGCAAAGTCTGGACTTTCAAACTCATATGTGTTCCAATGCTCTCATTTATTCAATAAACAAAAAGATTGAGCCAGAATCATGCAGCACATTACAAATATCTACTGTACGTCATTTATTTATCTTTGTTAATGTCAATTTTGACATATATGAATACTTTATTGCATTGAAATGAATATATTAGTAATATCACTGCAAAAAAAAAAAAAGCTTTTCTTACTTGTTTTCTTGTTTTGTTTCCAGTCCAAATATTTAAAAACTCTTAAATCAAGATGCTTTTACTAGATGAGTGAAATTACACAAGATGTTATTTTTTTTTTTTTTTGGGTAAATAAAATCAAAATGAAGTGAGTTTTTGCTTAACTAGAAACAAGATTATTTTTCTTACCCCATTGGCAGATCATTTTGCTTGTTTTAAGCAAAAACTCACTTCATTTTGATTTTATTTACCAGAAAACAAGTAAAAGTAAAAGTAAATGCAACTTGATTTAATTTTTTTTTACATATTTGGACTGGAAACAAGACAAAAATACTAAGTAAGAAAAGCATTTTTTTGCAGTGATTCTATGATATGGTATCCTCATTTAACAAAGTACACATGATTTTGTAGCCTGGTGTGTTTGTGTGTGTTATTCTCTTTTTGTTGGCTTGGCTTGTTGCCTGGCCTTCTTTCAAAAGCGTTTAAGTATTAGTGTTAAACAGGAAAAGACATCAAAAGTGTTGTCCAACTTGTTTCATTAGTCTGGTAAAGTATAATTAGCAGATACAACAATTTCAACAAAGTCTGGAGTAAAATGGTCCTCTTGCAGATAAGTAACTGTCTGGCGTATTAGTGTGAAGACTTCACCGGTGACTCATGCAGATGTCTAGAGTTTGTGTGTGTGTGTGTATGTGTGTGTGGTTGAAGATACTGATTCAATCTGGTTTGCGCTCAGTTCTCAGTCTGGGTCGACAAACCGCCGTGACTCACAGGTTTATCCGAGAGCTTTGTGACCTCCAGTCGAGCCGTTGTGCCGTGGGTCTGTAATTAAGCTTCTAGAGTTCCCATTAGTGATGGGAAGTCCGGCTCTTTTCAAAGATTCGGCTCTTTTGGCTCGGCACCCTTAGAAGAGCCGGCTCTTACGGCTCCCAAATGGCTCTTCATTTAGTATCACTCGGAGCCTGCTATTTTAGCCCAATTTAGCAATTGTGAATGGTTTGTGTGTTGGTAAGCAATTTTTTATTCAGTGTTTAATATAATATTACAGACGTCCTGTGGTAAAATTACATTACTCCATCTACCCTTGTAAAACTAATCCCGTCCGAATAGGGCTTTAATGCCACATGAGAGTCATTGCAAACTAACCCATTTGTGTTGATCAAGGGGTAATGTTAGTTCAAAACGTCCATTTTAACCTTTGCTAGCTGGTTAGATGGTCTTGAGTTCTGAACTCCAGTGATTACTGGTTGGAGAATCCAGCCTTTGAGTGCAGATACCAGAGAGTTCCTCAACAGTAAGCTGGGTCAGTGTCTCCAGAGGTCTCATCTGAGTGCCGTTCGGAAACAATCTCTTCGGAGGAATTTCTCACCATCAGAGCTCGCCGCACAGAGGGAAGGAGAGAATGTGAACCCTCCGAGAGCTCCGGGGAACAGATGAATGTGAAGAGGAGGAGAAAGAAAAATCAACAGCAGAGTGAAGAGGCAGCCTAGTGGGATTGATGTGCTAATAAAAGCTGCGTAAGCTCTTCCTGTCGACCTCCGACTGAGGGTTTAAGTGGAAATAACCATTTGAAATATTAAAAAAATTTAAACAACATTGCAAATAACAGTGATATTTGATAAACATAACAATCACATTCTGGCCTTTCTGGATTCAAAAAAGGAAAACTTCTTAATCAGCATTTGAGCTTTGCTGCACCAAGAGATGAGCGCACATGGACATGAGTGGGAAACTCTGCCATTTGAATATGAACTAAAGACTGAAGCCAACTGGTATTTGTCATAAGTTTTCATTGTGAATGCTAACAGTAGCTATGTTTCCATCCAAAGTTGTGAAATTAACTTATTGCAAAATTGGAATATCACATAAAACATTTGCGAATAATTCCATTTGATGTGTTCAGGAGAACAAAATTGCCTCAACAGAGAATGTGATTTTCCCAGAAAGAGACTAAGTCACCTGAGGTTTTTGTTGCACATCGAGGGGTTTATTCGGCAAATGTGTTTCCATCATAGTTCATGCGCAAAGCTGCAGTCCGTAACATTTTTTGGTTAAAAATGATCCAAATCAGCCAGTGTTCAAAACGATCTCCTTACCTTAGCCCGATTCACAACGGTAAGCTTGTAATAATGTTATAATTTGAGTGGTACTGGTGGACATCCGCAGGAAATACGAATACATGTCTTTGCGTCATTACGTCACGTCTGTACACATAAAGAAGGAGTCCGGCTAGTAGGCGATTGCATGTGAGGATGCTGCAGGTGGCGGATCATTTATAGCCTTTTCTCACAGCAGCTGGAATCATTAAACTTATCATTTTGATGGCGGATTTTAATCCAGAAAGGTCCAAACGACAATCATCAGTGACAACTGGAGATTCACCCGTAGTCAAAAGTAAAAGATTAGACTACAGACATTAAAATCTACAGGTAATGCTAATACACACTAAATACACAATGCTAATGCTGTTAACATTAAAAATTTGAGAACAAAGTATAACAATAATAATAATTTGTACACTTTGATGTAATATGAGCTAAGCGATCGTTAGATTTAATCACCGTTGGAAGCGTTATTTATTGTAATGCTTTTTTTCCTCAGTTGGTCAAAAAAAAGTGGCAGACATGTTACTTGTTCAGATGACATTTTGCGGGGAAAATGCTTATTTTGTTCGTACCTCCAAGACGTAGAATTCTGAAGTACAGGATCCACACCGGTGCGGTGAATGACTGACAGCCACACACACTCCTCAAAACATTAGATTCATCCGCACTCCAATACACAACTCACGTAAAGATGATAATTCCACAAATAACTGCAATTGCAGGTTTCAAACAGAGGTGGCGACAAAGAGGCAAAACTTATGGACTGCAGCTTTAATGCAATACCCTAAAATGTGCATACATTTGGAAACATGGCTAGTGTTACCATTCAGTGTTTGTGCATTTTGTGTATTGTTGATGAAGAAGAACAGCTAGAAAACAAAATAGCTACTAATGTTTGAAACGATGACTTCTGACCTCCAAAGTAGGAACTTCCCAGCATCTAAATGGCAGTTTAAAAAAAAGGAAAACTCATTGTAAAGTTCATCACAGCAGACAATAGTGCATCTGTTGAATCACCTTTCGTGTGAATGAATGCTGCTTTTATTACAAAGCACGTTTGCCAGTCACAATTTAGTGACATAATGGAAAAAAATATATTAAGCTCACATTTTTGTCATTATTGTGGTTTGTCATTATTGTCTAGAGAGAAAAAAAAGCCTATGGCATTTTCTTGTCAAGCTAATTCTCAAAACAACACTCTTTGATCTTACCGATGAATGTGGCCTGGCATTAGATATGCTGTTGAATTAAGGTTTAAATGCATTTATTAATGTCAGAAGTTTATAATGCAAGCTTTAGGCCTATTGTGTGTTTTGGTGTTGCTGTGGGTTTTTATATATATAAATACTTGTATTCAGAAAAGATGCATTTAATGGATCCAAAGTGACAGTAAATACTTTTACATTACGTTTGTAGCAACTCATAATGTAATAATTTTCTCAAAATGTAATAAAATCTTGAGCTCATAATGTAATAACAATTTTTACATTATGAGAAAATTATTACATTATAAACTCACCAAAAACATGTCATAAAAATATTAGTATTCCCTTACAGTACATTTTTAAAAATCTAAAGCCAGTCTTAAACTACCTGCAAAATGCAACAGATTTAAATATTATTATTATTATTATTATTATTATTATATGTTTATTAAACATAAAGCATTGGTATCCTTTACAGTACATTTTAAAAATACCAATGCTTTGTTTAATAATAATAATAATAATAATAATAATAATAATAATAATAATAACAATAATAATAATAGTTTAAGGATTTTGATTTTTAAAAATGTACTGTAAGGGAATACTAATATTTTTTATGTTTTAAAAGCTATTACAATAATGAAAATATTACATGTTTTTGGTGAGTTGCTAATGTAATACATTTCTCATAATGTAAAAATTTGTATTACATGATGAGCTCAAGATTTTATTACATTTTAAGAAAATAATTACATGAACATTTTATGACAACAATAATGTAATACTTATTACATTGTGTGCAGTTATTACATTATGAGTTGTTACAACATTTAAACATTTTTTTATTTTGATCTTTATATTCGTCAAAGAATCCTGAAAAAATAATAAGCATTGATAATAATAATCATAAATGTTTCTTGAGCAGCAAATGATCATATGAGAATGATTTCTGAAGGATCATGTGACACTGAAGACTGGAGTAATGATGATAAATTCAGCTTTGATCACAGGAATACATTACACTTTTTACAACATATTCACACAGAAAAGAGTTGTAATAATGTTTATTGATATTTATTAATAAATTGTAATAATATTTAACAATCGGTGTGGACAAAAGCTTGTGATTTAAAGGACTGAGACTGCAGTTATCCAGTGACACACGCACATTTTAAAAAAATCAGAGAAATTAGGATATTTAAAATAAAAAGATACCCAGCAACCCTGCAGAGGTCAAAGTAGTTACAAAGAATGGATGGACGAAAACAAATATATTGTAACACATTTTTCACAGTTTCTATAAAAAACTTAAAGGACGGACAGACAGATTTCCTCAGGACACACTTATCCTCAAGCTTGATTTTGGATTGATTCAAGTCTTTGCTAATTAATGTTTATTAAAACTGAAAGCTCAGTGCTCAGGAATTCTCCGCTTTTCTAAACATTTGGGCCGGTCCTGTCAGTACGGGCTTCAGCAGACGGGGCGTCAGAGGGTGAACCCCAATGATCTCATCAACCCGTCATCCAGTGCTTTCTGAAATCATGTCAAATCAAGAAGTCATCTGTGGCAGACATCCTCTGACTGACTTAAGAGCTATTGCATCATGTGTACACATTCTCACCCAAACCCACTTTTACAGTGCTGACTTACTGTTCACATGTGACATTTCTGTCATTAGCAACACAAGCCAGAGCCACAAGAAAAATCATAAATGAGATCTTTTTAACTCTTTCCCCATCAGCGTTTTTTATCTTTTTCACAAAAGTTTCATGGCCCCCAGAATATTCTGCTGTATGAATATCTGAACATGCAATATGACAAAAGAAAGAACAGCTTCTAGCTTAATGCATTCTTTTTTTTATCAACACTTGAATATGGGTAAGTTTCATAAAAAAGCAAAATTTTCAGCAAAAAGCTGAGAAAAACATGTTTTTGACTACACACAGATGGAGTAGATGGAGTCCATCAACTCCCCCTAAGCATCACAGTCCTGTCGCTCGTCCTGGGGCGATATTTCATTCAGTAACATTAGGCAGTTTTGATTTAAATGCTGTTTAATGATTGCGTTATTTTACATATGCATATGATTACATATGTTATCACTTGTTTCTGCTTCTTCTCATGTGTTTTGGGGACACTAATCATTCTACAGTATTATTGATCTGCCTGCATTGACATCATTGTTTGAGAACTGAACTGAGCTGGGCAGCTGTAAGATAAATTAACTATATTAATAACTTTTTTACAACAGAAATGAACCTGTTACTTACTTACTTAAAGGGTTAGTTCACCCAAAAATGTAAATTCTGTCATTAATTCCTCTCCCTCATGTCGCTCCAAACCCGTAAGACCTTCGTTCTAGCCTGACGTCATCATACTCAGATTCTAGTCAGAATATGAGTCTGATTCTGCTCCATTGGGCTGTGATTATGGGGCGTGTTTCAACCGAACCAGGAAAGAAAATGCCTCTGCACTCAATTGGATAGACCTACAACCAATCAGAGCAACGGAGTAAGTGACGTATGTTGAGCGAAGCATAGTTGTCAACAGAACTCAACTGCACACACGCTGGAAGAAGAAGATGTTTTTTTCTACCTTTGTCGTTGTTGTGAAAAGACTTTAATACACGGAGTACTTACCAACACGATCATCGTTTTTGAGAGAAATAGTAAAGGTGAATGCATATACGAAGAAGTTCTCCGTTTAGGATTAGAACGAATTCAACCCAAGCGCTCTTTGGTGACGTGGATGATTACGTTACTGTTGATCATCTCTCCATCATCGTATAAAGCCCGCCCTGACAATTTGATTGGTCCGAACAGCTCTGGTTCGAGCATAGTTGCTCCACAACGGATCAAGTCCAGACCGAACTTCCCAACCTCAAATGTTGTAGGCGGGGCTAAGTTCGGCTGGCATCCAGGCTACCTTCGTTCTTCTTCTGAACACAAATTAAGATGTTTTTGATGAAATCCGAGAGCTCTCTGACCCCTCCATAGACAGCAATTTAATTAACACTTTCAAGGTCCAGAAAGGAAGTAAAGACATCGTTAAAATAGTCCATGTGACTCCAGTGGCTCAACCTTAATGTTATGAAGCCACGAGAATACTTTTTGTGCACAAAAACAAACAAAAATAACAACTTTATTCAACAATGTCTTCTCTTCCCTGTCACTGTCACATTTCATCAAAAATATCTTCATTTGTGTTCTGAAGATGAACGAAGGTCTTACGGGTTTGGAACGACATGAGGGAGAGGAATTAATGACAGGATTTACATTTTTGGGTGAACTAACCCTTTAAACTGGACTATGACACAGATCTGCTGTATATAAAAGCGCTATATAAATGAAGGTGACTTGACTTGTTTCGATCTGGAGATTTGGTACTCTTTTCAGCGTCCCACTGTATAACAGTGAAAACACAGAAAGCTCTGTCAATGTGTCACGGTTGGTTTTGGGTTTTTGTTTCATGTTCATGTTTATGTCTTAGTCTTGAATTGTTATAGTCATGTTTCCTGTTTGCCATGTGCTTCCCTTGTTTGTGTCATGTTCTAGTCATGTGACCCCACCATGTGCTCCCCTTGTCATGTGTTCTATGTTGTCATGTTATGATTGGTTCATTGTTTGATTGTTCACAGGTGTTCCTTGTTAGTCATTAGTCCTTGTATATGTAAGCCCCCATGTTTCCGCTGTCTCTTGTTGAGTATTGTCCATGTAACCCATTGTTGGTGAGTTTGTTAAGTTCTTGTTTTTAGTGATTGCAAAATGAGGCTTCCTGAACCACTGAGACTTCGCAGCCCATTGCTTCACCAAAAGGTTCATTACCCGAAGCTTCATTCATCATTGCTCTCTAGTGACACCTAGCCTAAGAAATAGGCAAAGTAAATAGCAGACAATGTGCAAAGAAATAGCAGACAAATCCATTAATCCTGAGCCAATGACCTGAGCAGACATTTGTCCATTGCCTGGGTATAAAATAAAATATGTATCTTTCTCTGTCTGACTTTACTTGCACAAAGACTGTCAGACACTGTTAATTAATTATTTATTTATACTGTGATCAGTCGTGCTATCCAGCAGATGTAAAGGACACCTAATAACAGAGGAAAGCTATATTAGAGAAAAACTCTCTAACCTAATAGTAATAATGTAGTATACTGTAGTATAATAGTATAATGTAATAATATATAGCCCTAACACATATGAACCACAATAACGACAATGACACAACTCTCTGACACTCGCACTTCTACTACTCCTGACACTTCTCTGAAACACCACAACAACCACAAGGTGGCGTGAGTTTCGAACCCGTAGCGACACTCAGACCGAACCGATGACGTATTCCACACAAACCGAGGCCTTGTTTGTCATCGGTCACGTGATTTCTCCGTTAACAACACAAGCCTCGAATCGGGGCTTCATCTGGCATGCCCATTTATTCTCGACACAAGCTCCGACGCCTCGGTTCAAATGTCACATCACTACTTGTTTTGCCAAGTCTTTGTTTTGTTAAATAAAACTGCACTTGGGTTCATCTACACTTGCCTCCAGTGGATTAATGTTAAACAATGGCAGTGAAAGTGTTCATCTCTGCACTCAGCAATTCATCAAACCAAAAAGAATAAAAACGTTACATTACATTTTATAGTTCTACACGTTTTATGTATCTCTCCTGTGTTTTTTTTGTTTTGTTTTGTTTTTTTTAGGATCACGTTCACACTTTAAACATAACTAAGAACTCATTCTCAACTCACATTTTTTCCATTGCGAAGCTGTAGCACTTGAGGTATAAAAATATTCCAAATGAAGTTTTCAGTCTCATTGACTACGCTCTCATTCTTACAGCCTCTTTCTGCACCTCCACCAACAGCCTCATTTGTCTGATTTATATTGGAAGCAATGAGGCCCCGCAGGGCCCCTGAGAGAGATTTATCCCCTGTGTGAGTCAGTGGACCGCCGTACCTCCATCTAATTACCCCTCCACACTGAGCCACTGAACACAGGCAATTACAATCCTATTACACTCAGAGCCTTACACTGTGCTGCTCGCTACTCAAGAAGTAAATACTGCATCTAAGAGATGATCATTACAAGTTAGGTTTGCTGTGCGTTTGATATTGTCTGAATTAAGAAGGCTGTAGTTTCAACTGAACAATGAAAAGGACGTAAAGCATGCTAGCCAGAGGCTTTGATTGGTCTAAAGGCCATTTCCTTCTCTGGCTTCCTCGGATAACATACCACATAATCAGGGCTTGACATTAATTTTTTTGCTCAGCAGCCACTGTGGCTAGTGGTTTTCCAAAGTTACTAGCCACTCAGCATTTTCACTGGCCAAAATTTTGTTGTTGGGAAATTTGTTGTTGGCTAAATGTAAGTGACCACTGTACACACCCAAATCAAGTATACATGAAATGTATAACATGACCGGTCACCAAATAGGCCTATTTAGCTCTGATACGGTTGTGTGTAAAGCTCCTTAATCTAGACAGAGAAACGCTAACAGTTGCTTGCCTGAAAAAAATAGATATTTTGGTGTAAATATGATTTATTCTCAAGCAATATTCTCATCAGTGTTCTATTAGCTATGGCATATTTAAATATAGCATATTTTGTGTATGAGCCCATACAGTAGCCTAGTGAAATACATATCCATATTTTCATGTGATTTGACAGTTTATTTTATTAAATATCAAAAACCTAGGAGGTGTGCATCATACCTGATACCTAGATGAACACTTTACAGTTGGTTTTATGACTGTAAGTCATTCTCTTCAAATGCTATTGAAGTTAGAAACATGCATACCAATGTCGTATGTAACTTTAGTCCCTAAATTCGCGAATATCGAACGCCCAGCGTCACATCAGATGCGCTGTGGTTCTGCTGGGATCTTTGTCTGAACCATTTTCTCTGCTGAAATAGAGCAAAAACAGTCAATCTCTGTAAGATGAATGAATCTCCTGCGTACATCTCTGCTCTGTTTATGATGAGAGTGCAGATTTCAGTGAGTGAGAACAAAACTGAACGCCTCTGATTATTAGACATTGCATTCATAAGCTCAACAGAATCGCGTGTGATTGGTTATAATGTGGAACGTGATTATAA
Organism: Coreius guichenoti; assembly: GCA_039654105.1. Lineage (NCBI taxonomy): Eukaryota > Metazoa > Chordata > Actinopteri > Cypriniformes > Gobionidae > Coreius > Coreius guichenoti. Next base: position 3,699,999 of record CM077171.1, read on the forward strand.
CAGATGCCTTTTGAGAAGACTACAATAAAATTCAACCCGCCAAAGTGGCTTGTGGGAGTGACTGTGTTACGCCACAGCTGAAATACACCCGCAAATGGCGGGTTGGCGGGTGTTAATGTCAAGCCCTGCACATAATAATGCTGTTCTTCAGACCAGCTGCTGCACTTGGTGCAGAACTCCTGCTCGATACCATGCAAAGTAGTTCAGCATCTTGTAATATTGTAACATGTGGCCGTGATGAGCATTTGGAGGTGGAAGTTATGGATGCGCCAGTGCTGTGGGGTTTCAGTGCTGGATGAGACCAGTGTAGACATGCAGTCTAAGGTTTTGGCGATTGCGTTTCCTCTGTAAACCATGGCAGCACTGCTAGTTTTCTCTCCTTTCCTCCTTTCAGGCAGGGTGGCCAGGCCTCTCAGAGGAGGTAAAAGGATGGATTCTGGCCAGACACCAGAAGAAGGATTTGCTAGAAAGTCCTCCACATTGGGCCATGCTCTGGAATCCAGCTCTGTGTGACGCATCTATGGCTATGAGTGTCCTGGGTAACGCTTTATTTTACAGTGTCCTTGTTACATATGTTACATGTACTTACCATAGTAATAACAGTAAATGATGCGTAATTACATGCAACTAACCCTCAACCAAACCCTAATCCTACCCTAACCCTATAGAAAGTGCATGTTGTTAATATTTATCATATATATATGATTACACTGTAACAATAAAGTGTAGCCGTGTCCTGCTATGTGGGTGTTTCTGCATGTAAAACCTCCTCAACGAGATGAGGAAAACCATGCATACTCACAATTTACAAGTATAATTGGCTGTATGTTGTTCCCCAAACCCCACCCCCAGCCAATCACAATCACTTAGCGTAAACAGAGCGCAGACCCCAGTAGCTAATTTCCTCTGTCCTATTTCCCTCGGCAGCCACTTCACTTCAATTTGTTAAGACGTCTTATTAAATGTGCTGGACAAAGTGGACGGCCCCTGCATTTCAGTGAGCCAGTAAACAGGGTCAAAGTTGAATTGAGGGCTGGTCTTGATTACAATGTTTTGATTTCCAAACTCACTCGATGGCGTACAGGAGCAGGCGAACGAATCGTTTGGGATTTTTACTTGAAGTGGTTGTACTTCTATGTCCTCTGCTGATTTACATTACATTTAGCTTGAATTCAGCATGCACTTGTGCTGTCAGCCTGCCGCATTGTCGTGTGAATGCACAGCGGTGTGTTGCGGCTGTGCCAGCATCTCGTAAAGTTGCCACGTCCTGTAAAATTCTGAAAGGGATACTTATTAGGGCTTTATGCATTAGTGAACTTTATTTTATTAGTTTTTAACTCCTCCCTTGGGGGTCTGTAAGCTGCCGTTGTATTTTCAGACTGGTCTTTATTTGTCATTATGCTGCCTTCTCCTGTTTACTGTCCCCAACTTCACCCCCTCCATCTTGCGCTCCCCCCCTCTCATTGAGGGTGAAATGGCCTCAGTAGGGCACCCTACACCTCATCAATCATCGAGTCCTTCGTTTGCCTGCTCGCAAAAGCCCAATTTTCATTTTTCATGTGCGCCCCCTTTCCTGCAATTATATGTGTGCTTGTCCTAGTACCAGCATATGAAACGGCATTGCAGGGAACGTTCGCTTGGCCATTTAAGAAACAATTTAACTTGGGCAGTAGTGTTTGTTTGTAGACCCTGGATGAATTGTAGCAGCTTATTTACAGTCAAACAAAAGTGATTTTGGAGTAGATGTTAGGGTGCGGCCTGAGAAGCTCATCAAATGAGATGTGTTGTCTGGTCGATTTTTATGTTAGAAGTTGCATATGCAGACATACACGATGTGAAACGAAAGACCTGCCAATAAATGTGGGTTTGCCACAAAGTAATTGTTACCATATTGTGTGAGGCATATCATGACTTTGTGTTGGCAAAGCCGATATTACAGTTTCATTCATGCAGTAAAGCTCTTTTCTCCCATGCCATGATCGCTCATTGTCGATGCAGTCTGAACACACTGTGAAATAATCACACTTGCTGACGTACGTGTTGATTTACTGGACGATTTGTTGCATTCATGTAATACTGTTTGTAATTTCATGGGTTTGTCACTGTTAATGCAAAAAGTCCTACTGTAAAACTATAGTTCGGGAGGAGGTAGGTCATTGCAAAACTATACAAACATCTTTGCTCATTACGGGGACATTTTTTTCCAGCAACTGGTCGCACTTTATATTAGGTGTCTTTGACTACTATGTACTTACATCAAAAAATAAGTACAATGTGCTTATTGTGTTCATGTTGTATTGCAAAACACTTATCAAGTCAAGGCACCTTCATTTGTATAGCGCTTTTTACAATATAGACTGTTTCAAAGCAGCTTTAAAGTGATAATAGGAAATTAATGGAAGAGAGATTGTTTTGTCTGTACATCAGCTCTAGAAAAAAGTTATTGTCCAGCTAAAGTAAGTTTTTGATTCATTACCGTTGTAAAAAAATCATTAGTTATTTATTTTAAGGCCACTTACACGTCACCATTTGAACTAAAATAGAAAACTTTTAATGCGTTCTGGCCGCTCATCCGCATGGCAACAATGTTTGGTGGCTTGAGAACGCAAACCTTGAAACAGGTTTTGAAATGGTTTTGAAACGATACCGTTATCATCTTTGTGTAAACTTCAAAAAAACGTGAATCTGTGAGAACGGTGACGGCATGTGCGTAAGCATTACGTGTTTCGTCTATAGGCAAGTGTGTTTGAACACAGATGTGCACAGGCACGTAGTTTTTCTTTACAAAATGACCGCCAAATTACTTGTCTGGTATGCATAATACAGCGTTTTTAGTCGTTTCCGATCATTTCGATAATGTTTTCATCTGTACAGAGTGAAAGTGAAGTGAAGGCCTTCACAGAGGAGAGTCTAGTTGACAGGTCTCTGCCGACACTTCAGGGCTGTGTTGTGGTCGTGTATTAGCGTAGCGTAGATAATATTAGCGTAGATGCCATTCTTCTTATGATGTAACGAGTACATCAGGTGTTATTGGAAGTGTTCCCGGTTCCGGCTGACCTAGTTAATGCAGCCTAAAACAATCATTTAACTGATTTGAATAATAGAAATTAAAAATGTTTTATGTGTATGCCATAGTAAAGAGATGTGTTTTTAGTCTAGATTTAAACTGACAGAGTGTGTCTGCTTCCCGAACAATGCTAGGAAGACTGTTCCAGAGTTTAGGTGCTAAATAGGAAAAGGACCGACCGCCTGCAGTTGATTTTGATATTCTAGGTATTATCAACTGGACAGAATTTTGAGACCGCAATAGACGTGATGGAGTATAATGCGTTAAGAGCTCGCTCAAGTACTGGGGCGCTAAACCATTTAGTGCTTTGTAAGTAATCAGCAAGATTTTAAAATGTATACGATGTTTAATAGGGAGCCAATGCAGTGTTGCCAGAACCGGGCTAATATGGTCATACTTCCTGGTTCTAGTAAGAACTCGAGCTGGTGCGTTTTGGACCAGCTGCAGTTTATTTATTAAGCGAGCAGGGCAACCACCCAGTAGAGCATTACAATAATCTAGCCTTGAGGTCATGAACGCATGAACTAACTGTTCAGCATTTTGCATTGAGAGCACTTGTGCTGCTATTGAGATGAGAGACGGGTAAAGTTGGGACAGGTTTGGTGGTATGGGTTGGTTTAAGGGTGGGTTAAGGTGTAAGGGAATTAACAGTGTAATTATTACATAATTACAGTGTAATTATAGATGTAATTACAAAAATTATTTACATATTTGAAAATGAAATAAGATGTAAGTACATAGTAGTTAAAGACAACTAACAGCAATTTAAATTAAGTGTCATCTTTCCGTTGCAAAATACAGTCCCTGACATGAATGTTGTGCAGTGATAAACACAGCAGATGGAGTAGCATGTGATTTCTGTTACTACTGTTTTGACCAATCAGCATCCCAGGGCCAGAACTATCTGTTTTATAATCTATGATAAACACAACTTGAGTACTATCAACAACAAAACATAAACAAAAAGTGCATTTGCATTACACTGAAATCCGTACAACCCTTAATTACGCTCACAGAACACTAGCCTGTAAATTTCCCAATCGTCCTTCGGGGCTACTTTTCAAGATGTTCCAAGAAGCAACCAAGCACACTGCAAAAAATTCTTTTCTTACTTAGTATTTTTGTCTTATTTTCAGTCCAAATATCTAAAAATTCTTACATTAAGAGGCATTTACTAGGCAAGCAAAAGTTTTTGTCTTGTTTTGGGAAAAAATAACTCAAAATTAAGTGAGTTTTTGCTTAAAATAAGCAAAATAATCTGCCAGTTGGGTAAGCAAAAAAATCTTGTTTTCTGTTTGAATTAAGAATATTTTGCTTACCCCATTGGCAGATTATTTTGCTTATTTTAAGCAAAAACTCACTTAATTTTGAGTTTTTTTCCCCCAAAACAAGACAATATTTTTTGCTTGTCTAGTAAATGCTTCTTGTTTTAAGAATTTTTAGATGTTTGGACTGGAAACAAGACAAAAATACTAATTAATACTAAGTAAGAAAAGCATTTTTTGCAGTGCAGGTTTACTTTTTAGCATGATTATACATTTGAATATTCCTTTGTGCAGACATGGTTGGTTAGTGATCATTTGGGTATCATACTAAGATAGTTATAGTCATACTTTCAAAAGAGAGAGATAGTTGCATGTGTTAAACATTGCCTGCTACACATTTATTAAGTGCCAGAGCATATAATTTGAGGGAAAAATCTAAATAATTTTCTGTGGTAATCGACAACTTGTTTCCTGCTCATATATAGCGCTATCAGGAGTATTACTTTAAGCCATTTCCATGTCCTCATTTGAGACTTTGAGGTGGACATCAGAGATCAGTGACTCAGTGTGTCTGTCATTACTCACCCAAATCACTGAGCCGTCACATGAGAGAGTGACTCACCGCACAAACGGCAGGGTAGGATATGAGTGGAGGATGAGAAAAAACACAGAGGGAGAGAAACGGTCAGTATGAACTTCTGAAGAGCGTCCTGATGAGTTGTGTCGGTTTACAGCCGAATGCCTGCAGACGGAAACTCAAAATAAACACCTTTCTGACGTCTCGTAAAGGAAAAACACGCAAGTTGTATGTGGACGTCAAACATTAAGCTCCAGTTAAAACTCACTTAAATGATGAAGTGTTTTTCCACACACAGGAGGAAAAGGTGCCTTTACGCCACAATAAAAGTGAGTGAAAAAGAACAGTGTGATTTCACAACACAGCATGTCTCAGTGTGAATGATGGTTTACTGTAATCAAATGATTTATGTCTTAAAGGAATAGTTCACGCACATTTTTTTCGCAATTATTTATTCACAATCATGTTGTTTCAAACCAGTATGGCTTTCTTCCATGTACAGTCAAACCAACATGTATTCAGACACCTTCCACATTTTCTCACATTATCACAGTTTATTCGCTATAGTTTAGAAAATGGTAATAAAATATGACTGAGTTAAACTGTGTCAGAACAAATTCATCTTGATAATGTCAGATAACTTTGATAGAAAGGTGTGTGATGGATTACAATCGACCAATCAGCTGTTAAATTTAAGGACACAATTAGATAATACCAATTTAGGCCGACCAATGACCAAGCAATGCTTCATTTTGTTCAGTCTGTGGTGTCAAAGGTCACATTAGCAATTAAAGAGAAAACACTTCAGCAAAACATGATCAGGTCAAAGTGTCTGAATCAATGTTACTGGATTTTTGGGTATAATATGTCACAGTTTACTTTATTTTGCGATCCTCACTCACATAAATGAACTATAGTGTCCTGCACACACTAGTGAAACATTATATCTGTGTCTGAATCATTTTTGGTTTGACTGTATAAAAAAGTAGATGCTTCTTCATACCATGAAAGCAAAGCTTACAGTGTCTGGTCACACTCCACATTATATGTATGTAAAAGCAGTATAGGGACAGTCTCTATATGTTTAGTTAGTGTGACAGTAGCTAAAGTTGCAGCTGTGTAGGACACATGTGAAGGTTTTCCGGCCCCCAGCTGCTGTCCAGGAGTGTGTCAGCGGGTAGCGCTCCTGCCTTCAGGATACAGACAATTAGCTGTTTCAGCTGAATTATGAAGTGTGAGTTTCCTTTTCTTCTGGACTGAATGCTATTAAACCGTGTGTCTTATGGATGGCGGAGAGCAGTATCAGCAACACCCATATATGACCGTAAACCTAAAGTTTTTAACTCCCTGTGTACACACACACACACACGCCTCACAAATGAAAGCAGAGTATGTGTATGTGTGTGAGCGTGTTTTCTGCCATGTGGAGACGGATTGCTCTTTTGCACGGCTCTGACAGGCAGGCTGCTAAAGAGCGTTCACATGAAGGAAAGCTGGCCGTAGCCCATTTATTCCAGATCGGGTAATAACCTCGCATCTGGGCATTCGGTGCTGACCAGCACTTGGGGGTGGACCACACACACACACACACACACACACACTCTTGGCCGCAGGCGATGTCAGAGATCGGATGTGATTATTGGTGGATGGATCTGTGGGAAGGAACTTGTTGACGTTGTCCAGGTCTCTGAAAGCCCTGCCCATGAGGTGTGCGGTCTGAACTACATGGGTGCCATTTTGAGAAATCTGTGCTACACCTCTTCATGAAAATTATACTTATAACCAGTGTTGGGGGGTAACGCATTACATGTAACGAGTTACGTAATCAGATTACTTCTTCAAGTAACTAGTAAAGTAACGCATTGCTTTTAAAATTTACAACAAAATATCTGAGTTACTTTTTCACATTTATTGACTGACAGCTCTCCTGTCCCCATGTTGAGGAAAATCATAAGTGCAGAGGCGTTGTGTGTAAACATGATGGTTATTGTAGTTCTAGACTAAATGTGATCATTTACTAATTCTCACTTTTATTCCTCAAAGAATAAAATCAGCCAAAGGCAAAATCAGAATACTATGCAAACCTCCAATAATTAAATATGTTAAATAAAACAGATATTTTTATGCATTTATTCTTTATTGACCAATGTCTTGCTGCTGACCTTTGATTATTCAGTTAAACCATGAGCAAAAATGACTTTAGATTTTTTGTTTTTATTGGTGAAGTAAGTGTTAAACTTTTATTCTTGCGTCCTATTATTCCGTTATCCAGAATGGCACCAAAACGGAAAGGTTTGTTTGAGCTGCGCCCTCTACTGTACAGCCGTGAATTGGCATTTCCTTCAGCCTGAGGCTTATTATTTCAATTTTGGTGTGAAAGGGTCTTTACCTTTGCCCAAAAAAACAAACAAGCCCAGCCAGGTGAGAGAAAGTAACGCAAAAGTAATGTAATGCATTACTTTTCTTAAAAAGTAACTAAGTAACTCAATTAGTTACTTTAAAAGGGAGTAACGCAATATTGAAATGTATTACTTTTCAAAGTAGCTTTCCCTAACACTGCTTATAACCTTATTATACTTCAACCTAATGGCATTTGCCCTTTCTACGGACGTCAATGATACCTCAAATTATGCAGCTTGTTGAGGCGAGGTGTGCCATTGTATAAGCGAAAACCATAGATTTTACAAGCACTGTTAAGCCACGTCTCTTTCTCCCACGTCCTATGTCAGCCTGACATGCTTCCTGACTTGAGATGAGTCTAAACAGACATGCAGAGACACAGCAAACACCAGCCCTCAATAAGTACAGAAGATGTGTGGACTGTAGCTCCATGGCTCCTATCAAACCCTGATTTTCTTCGCTCAGCAGAACTGCAAAATGTTCTAATGAGAGACGTGTGACCACCTAGTCAAAAGTATCTTATGCGTGTCCATGTTGAAGGTTCCCCTGCGTGTTTATGTAGGAGTAATTGGGGACTGATAGGACAGGTGGGGGGGAAAGCTGCTGTTTTGCCAAACGTTCTTCTGTTAATCCAGAGTTAGAAAAACTAGACCTGGCCTGACCCCAAGCCTCGGCCCCAATCAGCGTGAGCCGATCATAACTCTCAACTGTCCTGTGTATTTTTTTTTTTTATTTGCCCAAACCTGTCAAAATATCCTTCTCTCTCCCTGTCAGACGTGTTGAGGTGATGGCAACAAGACCTTGGCTGTAATTTCCAGAAATCTGTCGAAATTGCTTAACTCTTAAATTATCTTTAATTGGCCCCTGAGTTGGGTTACAGCGGGTTGCTTCCAATCACAGCCACACGGACCGAAAAACCCTACTCACTTCCAGCTGTGTAACAATGGCCAAATGAGTGCTTACCAACATCAGACCGTTGCCAAAGGTTACCAGGGACAAATTTGCTCAGTGCAATGTTTATTTTGGTAAATGCTTGTGGCACGGCCCATCTGTAATGCTCAATAACCGTGCGCCTGTAAGACAATGCTGAAGTAGAAATGATTTTATAGCGTATAATTCTAAACCGATGTCACTGGAGAGGCTGAACCATGTGGGAGCATTAGCTAGGACATTTTCTCAAAGATTAAAGACAGGGGCCCTTTCAAATTTCACCTTGTTATTCGCTACAATCCCTTTAATACCCAGCTCAACTGCAACCTGAAGCTCTCGAGTAGCCAGTCTTTCAGCTCTCATGGCAGAGTTGTGTTTCCTCAACGGCTGTTCACACACACTCACACAGTACAGCAGCCACTAATTTTCAGAGATTTCCAACAGCAGTAGATGTGATGAGGCCATATCCATATGTCATATAAGTGGGAAAAAGTACAAATTTGGTTGTGACAATCAGTAGGATTGAAGACACTGGAGATGACATGATTCATCTCCAGTGATGGAGAAGTTGCTGTTTCTGTGAGGGATTTACATAGAGACTTTTGGAGTGTAAAGGTCCTTTCACACTGGATGCGATTTTGACGAACGAATAATTCACGCAATGGTTTTATTTTTTGATCAGCTGTTTGTGTAATGAGTGCTTCCACACTGAACGTGAATGTGCTGCGATGAAAAAACGACGTTTATTTTTTTCACTTCGATGTCGATTTTTTTTTTACTTTCGCGGCGACAGAAAAGGCTTCAACCAATCACATACAAGGAAACAACTAAACCTTTGCCAGGTATCGCATTTCTCACGAGATTACAGCCCCTGTGGGAGTACATGCAAGTCGCTGTAGGCTACAGACAACGATAACATAACCTTTTGAGTTCAATCGTGTTGATTTTTTTCTAAACCTAACTGTGTCCGCGACTATGGAAAGTGAATGTGTTGCCGTCAGTACGACTGTGGCACTTAAATGTTTAGATTGTGACTCAACTGGAAACATCGTAATATCAACACTTGAACATGACAATCAGTGACTTGATTTTAAGAGGACAGCTCACTTTAAGCAGACTGCCAGACGCTGCTCCGGATCGATTGGTTCCTGAAGTTTATGGTTTGTCTCGTCAGATGCAGTGCTACTGTCTCTGGAGGAGCTCCTCAAATTGTCCCACGGACAATCGAAAGTAAGTGCGGAACCGGCCATGATAAAGTTTTAGCTCCTGTACAAGATTAGCAAACTCCCCTTCAGACTCTCTGTTCTTTAAGACTGTGTGCACCCAAAACCTTATTTTCGGTCTTTTAAAGAAAATGAAAAGCTCGTCTTCACTGGATGATGAAGTGTCCATGTTTTCTCAGCTGTCGCCGCGAATGTTTTGGAATGTTGGAGCTCTGAAACGTCACAGACGTCGCAAATTCGTGTCGCGGCTCATGTGAACGGTTTTGACGCGAGCTATTCACAAGCGAAAGCTTCGCTTTTTCGTTACGCATCCAGTGTGAAAGGGCCTTAATGCATGCACAACGCAATTTACCTCACTCCGCTGACAATTTTCTAGTATCCCATCTCTACTCATAAGTTTTTCATGAAGAAGTCTGGGGAGTATTTAGAGCTCAAGTCAAGTCCCTGTGATGGACAACAAGCCAAAAATGCTTATTTATACAAATATATTTTCCTTTATCTCATCCTATCTATCATTTCTACAAACCGCTTGTCCTACAAAGGTTTGCAGGGATCCTGGAGCCTATTCCAATCTCACGTGTATAAAAAACCCACACCAACACAGAGAGAACATGCAAACGCCCCTTGAACCACTTACCCCTGTTGCTAGATAGGATAAATGTATGGAATTAATAGGATGTTAAACAAATTAAATATTTACGCCTATAGCTGCGGTACGCAAGCTGATGAGTGAAACGCGGAGTGGATTGAGGCACAGTTTTACTGTGTGAAGCACGCGCCCAGAAAACCGTGTCTTGAAGACAGCACTTGAATTCTGCATTGATATCTCTTTCACGTCTTCTTGCGCTTAAACTGAAGAATTCACACACAATCATGTAAAAACGGCCATCTAGGCAAGTATCCTAGTGAACAGCTGGCTATGTCTTAAGTGAACGTAAACAGCTGAGAAATGAAAACGCATGTGTAACAAATCAGGGCTGCGTTTGCCGAAAGCATCGTAAGCTTTTGGGAAACGCATCCCAGTGCATTCGGTCTTAAAGGGACAGCAGCTTAATAAACCGGCAGCTGCGTTTAATGATAATCAAACAAAGGACAAGGAAATCACTCACTGCTCTTCACTAACTGTCCTTTGTTACTTTAATAAAAATTAATCTGTTTCATTTACACAGTCAAGACTATTGTTTTTGTTTGATTACTTTATTCAAATTCTGTACCTGAAAACTACTGTTAGACCTATCGGAAAAACCTGAAAAACTCATTTGTATCTTTGTTCTATTGTATTTATTTATGCTATTTGTAATGGGATTATTTGTTCTTATTTTATTCCTGTTTACTTGTCTTTAAAAATGTTTTAAATTTACATTAAGTAGGCTAGTAGCTAGTAGAATTGTGATATTTCACTGGTATTCAAACATATAAACCACTGACCAGTAGAAAAAAAAAGATCCTTAGAACTGAGCTCTGCTAAAGCAGCTCTAAAGGTGTGCTGTGCTATTAAATGAAAGATAAAATATGACAGAGGCTTTTACAATACATTTTAACAGGCATAATTAAGCATGAAAATAACTGAAAGAAATATATATTTGCTGAACAAATTAAATCAGCGAATATGTTCATATTCTTTTAGTTTCTCTAACATATTTAAAAATTACAAATGCAGTGAAAATACATGAATCTGTATCAATGAGTGCCAAAAATGAAAGTATCGGCATCAGCCTCGCTCTGGAAAAAGTGGTATTGGTGTATCCCTAATTGCTATTATATTAGCAGCGAACCGTACTGGAGTTCACATGAACATCTTTCTAAAGCGGACTGAGGTACAGCTCACAGGTGCGGAAAACAGCGTTCATCCACACGGATCTAACTCTAACACCAACATGGCTGCGCACCAACAGTACTAGTGATAAAGCACCTCAAAGGAACTCATCTCCACATATAAAGCCAATGACAAAATGAATTCAACTGATGTGTGGTATGAAATTGAGTATTTTGTCTCTCCCTATTTTAAGTTTTGTTTTTATTTGGAACTAAACAGACACAAGCTAAAAGATTATAACTAGAGATGCATCGATACTACATTTCTCAGCCGATACGATAGCCGATTATTCAGAATGATATCGGCCGATGCCGATAGTTTGATTTTTCTTATGGAAAAGAAACCTCTCCCAAATAACCCTCTCACACAATAATATTGGTTGCAATTAACAACAAAGGTGTTATATTAAACTGCTATTTATTTTCAGATATAATAGGTGAAAGGGATGTAATGGATCACAATCAACCAATCAGCTGTTAAATTTAAGTACACAATTAGATAATACCAGTTTAGGTCAACCAATGGGTTTTCGTGTATAATATGTCACAGTTTACTTTATTTTGCTCTCCTCACTTATATAACTATAAAAAAACTTATATCTGCTGACTGAATCATTTTTGGTTTGACTGAATTCATAAGCAAATTTTTTCAAGCATACATATATAATAAACAGCGAGTAAGCTCCTCTCTAGTGTTTCTTTATTGCAAACTAACAAACTGTGAACATCGGATGACTTTCCTGAGGTAACGTTAGGCTAAATACAATGTGAAGTGACCTATTGTTCACAAGCTGTTTTACTGACGTCTTTCCGCGGTTGAAACACTGATTGAGTGATCACATGAGACGGATTTCGGGAAGTTGTAGTGTATCGTTCAACATATATTCTGATGTTCATTCATGTTTTTCGAGACACACTTGTACAGCGATCTGTCACATCACATTTAGGAGCGTCAAAACGGCATTTATTATTTGAATTTCGTGATTAAAATGGACAGAATTTGAAAGCTGAGACATTGTTTCTTATCATAAGTAATAAGGCTCAAAGCTCTTTGTGATTATTGGATGGGAGGCGCTACAAATAATGTTGGGTGTAGGAAAAACTGCGGACCTGGCAACGCTGGCTTGAACTACGGGTGATTCATAGGGTCAAACAGAGCCTGCTTTTATGTGCTATTGTCACTTTAACTTGCCCCAAATTCAACAAATTTTCTTCTCACACTCACACACACAGTATGAGTTGCAGTCGGACACGTTTTTCCGCACCCTTTTGATTGACAGGATACCATCGGCTGTTTTTAAACAATCGGCCGATGGCTGATAGTGAAAATAATAGCTTTTATCGGCCGACACCGTTTACTGGGCGATACATCGGTGCTTCTCTAATTATAACTGCCATTCGTGCAAATACATCTTCACATTACTTGAGTTAAAAACAACACCAACAAAAGATCTTATGAAAGGGACCTTTCATTCTCAAGTTCTTAATCCAAAGCTAGGCATTGCCACAGGTTTATGTAGTGCTCTGTTATCTCTGGACTGCATGTGTACTGTATGTTGTCGGTGTGTTTCTCATGCTTGCGTCCCTCCCCTCTCGCCCTGCTTTGTGTGTGCAGGTGGGGCTTTCTCAGCACAGCTTAAGTCGTGAGAACGGCCCGTCTCTCTGCTTCTCTCCGCGAGCCTGTCTCATTTGTTTCTGCCTCTCTGGCGCTTCAGCAAACAGCAGTGCCGGGCCAATATTGATCGGATCACCTCTGTGTTTGCGCTGTGTCCTGCAGTACTGATTTAGCTCACCGGCTCTGCGTTTGTGTCATTAACTATGGGTGGCCATGGACTTTGATTATAGGAAGTGCCCCAGGGCTTCGGATAAGGAGCAGAAGTTTTGACAAAGCAGTCAGACTGATCCGTCACAGAACTGACACATTGTTTTGTCCCAAAGATCTGAAGCGTCACTGGCTGATCCGTTCAGTTCATCAGCTGTTCTCAGAGCCTTTGCTCTTTCACTGCAAGTTTCATTTCTCGTGAGTTTTATTAAGAACGTGAAATCTTAGCTAAATTTAAGACATTTTGTCATATTCACCAAAACATGGCACCGCATTACTCAAAGGAAAAAAAAATACTGACATTTTATGTTCTCATATTTCAATTGTTTGAACCGCTGTTAAGATGTTTGCCGTGTGAAATTGTGATTTAGTATAAGACAGCGGTGTGATGCTTTAACATGCAGGAGAAGAGACCCTATTAAGCCCACTTAAATCTACGCTTCTTATAGATACAACCTTCTAATAAAGTGGACATTAGATTAAATATTAATCTTTCATCTCAACATGCATATTATGATTGAACATAATCTAACAAAATTAAATTGCTTTTCTAGATTACAATCATGAAAATAAGAGTGGGTTACAATGTGCATCCTGTTTTCACTTAAAGCCATCATTAATGCATTTATAGAGGTTAGTAACTGTATTATTACTCACAATAAGCATTTATAAGAACACAACACAGCTATTAATAACAATATATTCACTTATTTAACAGAAATAAATCTGAATTACTAAAAAGTTATTGTAACTATAATATAATAACATTATATCAATGCAGGCTGCATCTTTATAAATACATTCATGAAACCACACGACTGAATAATTCATATTTATTAATCAGTGTATAATGGATTATGAGCATGTGCATTGAAAAAGCAAATGCATGATTTATAAGTAATTATAAAAATAATATAAATGTAACTATAACTGTTCTTATAATGCAGTATAGGTCTTAATGAGTCTTTATAAATATGTTTATTAAAAAGTAATACTTTCTTATAAATAAGTATAAATGGAGCTATAATTCATTCTAAGCATGAGCTTCATAGAAAGTGTTGACTGTCAGACCGTAGCAACACTTGATCCTAAATAACTAAACATTCGATTGCTTCAAACGTTTTTATGACAGTAAATTGATAGTGTGAAGCATGAAAAAATATACTGTAAAGTGGGCTTATATGGGTTTATTAGTTAGATATTCATTTGACAAATTTTATTACCTCAATTGAATTGAACACTCAAGCAGGTCCTACATGTATTTGTATAGCCCTCTTCACGATACATATCGTTTCAAAGCAGCGTTACAGAAAATGCATGTCTAAGTCATGTATTTCAGAAATTTACATATACAAATCGCGCAGTTAGCTAACATCATGTATATATTTTAGGCAGAAACAATGAGCTTATTGAAGTAAGTTGTGAACATAATGATTAGAATATGTGACCCTGGACCACAAAACCAGTCATAAGGGTCAGTTTTTTGAAATTGAGATTTATACATCATCTGAAAGCTGAATAAATAATCTTTCCATTGATGTATGGTGTGTTAGGATAGGACAATATTTGGCAAATCTGGAATCTGAGGGTGCAAAAAAATCTACATATTGAGAAAATCTCCTTTAAAGTTGTCCAAATGAAGTCCTTAGCAATGCATATTACTACTAATAATACATTTTTGATATATTTACGGTAGGACATGTACAAAATATCTTCATGGAACATGATCTTAATATCCTAATGATTTTTGGCATAAAAGAAAAATGGATAATTTTGACCCACACAATGTATTGTTGGCTATTGCCACAAATATACCCGTGAGACGCATGACTGGATTTGAGCTCCAGGGTCACAGTGCAATAAACATTCAGATTTTAGTTTTTCAAAGAAAGTGTTTGTTTGTTTGAGTTCTCCATATCTTTGTAGATAACTGGTGTCAATCTCAGACAGGTTTGTTCAATAGTTTTCCAGGTCTACTTGGGTAAATGGAAACCCAACATAAAGAGGTTGGTCCACATTATTAAGCAAGTCACAGTTCTCATGCAGTATGGGGAGGAAGAAAGATCTTCCTGAAGATGAAAAGCTGGTGCAATGTTATACAAAAGGCATGAAAACGACTAATATTGTGATTATTGAACTATCAGTAATTTACAGCACAAGAGAACTCAGTCAGATTAAGGCTTATTAAGGAAAGTAAAAAAATAAATTGTATTAAAAGGACAGCTATACAAAAAGCCAGCAAACTGAGCAGCAAACTGGCAGTTGTGTGTAAAGCTGCATTTCAGCCACGCCTAACCAAGGCACACAAAGAGAAATGATGAATCAGATCTTCAAGCAGAAGGAATTGCATGAAATAGTTTGAATGCTACCAATCCACAATATGATTTCTGACTTGTCATAATCACATTCTGTCACCTGATGAGTTTAGTTTCCACTATCGCCTTTGGCTTGCTTAGATGGGGACACTTAATATTCAACAATATGATTGATCTGACTGAACTGACGCTGTCGTATGAGAACTGAACTGAGCTGGACGACGACACTGTTTTCTACAGAACTGCTAATTTAATAATTGATGATCTTTACAACAGAACTGAATCAATTTTCTTTTTAGAGCTGCTTTACAGCAGAATTTAATTCTGTTAATTTCCTGTTATCACTGTAAAGCTGCTTTGAGTAACACAATCTGAATTGTGTAAAGCGCTATAGAAATAAAGGTGCCGGATTCACCAGTACAACAGTGGGTAATGAAGAGAGACCACACACTGCAAAAATGCTCTTCTTATTTAGTATTTGTGTCTTGTTTCCAGTCCAAATATCTAAAAATTCTTAACTCAAGCTGCTTTTACTTTTACTAAAATGACATAAGACATTTTTTCTTGTTTTCTGGTAAATAAAATCTAAATGAAGTGAGTTTTTGCTTAAAACAAGCTAAATGATCTGCCAATGGGGTAAGAAAAATAATCTTGTTTCTGATTGAAATCTTGTTTCTTGTTTCGGTCCCAAAGAGAAACAATATTATTTTTCTTACCCCACTGGCAGATCATTTTGCTTGTTTTAAGCAAAAACTCACTTCATTTTATTTTCCAGAAAACAAGAAAAATGTCATTTTACTGATCTAGTAAAATCATATTTAAATTTTTTTTGATATTTGGACTGGAAACAAGACAACAGTACTAAATAAGAAGTCTTTATGTGGGTGCATGTAAGCTGGTGGGCTTGAGAATATTTTTTTTTCTGCAAAAAGGGGGCCCGGCAGAAAAGGTTTGGGAACACTCTCATAGCAGATTGTTGGGATTCGTTGGGAATCATAGTCCCACGCCGGAGACCCCGGTTCGAATCCTGCTCTGAGTGGGTTGAGTAGGACCGGTTACATGTACACAACAGATTTTTTTCTAGACGAAGCATTCTTTAAAATACATATGTGTTTTAATATGTGTCCTATCTGTGATTATATGTGGGAGTCTCACAATAATCTTTGTCACTCCTGAATGCTGCTGCTGCAAAGATCCTGACTGGAACTTTTTTTGTAATTATATAAACACATCTAAACACTACACAAGAAACGCTTGTGCATTGATTAATGACTGTTGACTTAATGTTACATAAGATGCTTGTTTATCCATTGAGATTGTTTTAGCCAGACTAGAAGCAAAAGTTAATTTGATGTGATTGGAAACTATGCTTTTACAATACAACTTTGATTAATAACTTTGTTAATATCTTAGGTCACGACTAATTGTCAAAACCCATGTTTTTGTCCACTGGATGTACTGTAATTCAATTCCTCTCAGCTCCTGTTTGGCTTCCGTGGTGTGTGAAAATGAGTGATTTCACAAACTACTACATTAGCCGGTTTTCGGTCTTCAGATTGTTGCAGTTTGTGATTCTCTCTGATGCTGGCATTCGCCCCAGTCTCTTGTGAGATTAGGGGCCTTTCTTTTGCGGATGGAAGTTTCATGCCGAAATGACACAGTGATGACAGAAAGCTGCGGAAGGGATTAGTCGGAAAATCTCAGAAAAACAGAGCAGGAATGTATGTGACATATCAGGCTTGAAAATGAGCTTTGGTATCTACTTTTTACGGCAACATATGAACATAAAAGGAATCGGTAGCACTTTATTTTACAGTCCTGTTACGCATGTACTTATTATAGCATTTGCAATAACTGGGTAAGGTACTAGTCCTGATCCTATCCCTAAACCTAACCTTAACCCATGTAGTTACCTTAAATGTGACCCTGGAGCTCAAATCCAGTCATGCGTCTCACGGGTATATTTGTGGCAATAGCCAACAATACATTGTATGGGTCAAAATTATCCATTTTTCTTTTATGTCAAAAATCATTAGGATATTAAGATCATGTTCCATGAAGATATTTTGTAAATTTCCTACCATAAATATATCAAAAATGTATTATTAGTAGTAATATGCATTGCTAAGGACTTCATTTGGACAACTTTAAAGGAGATTTTCTCAATATTTAGATTTTTTTGCACCCTCAAATTCCAGATTTTCAAAGTCCTAGCCTAACAAACCATACATCAATGGAAAGCTTATTTATTCAGAAAATTTCAAAAAATTTACCCTTATGACTGGTTTTGTGGTCCAGGGTCACATATTACAGTACTTTCTTGGGTAACTACAATGTAAGTACATGTACTGTAAAATAAAGCGTAACCAAGGAATCGGTTCAGTGAATGTTTAAACACTCTCTGAATGAGCAACAACTCCACTTTTTTGTATTTACACAGAGAACCTGTGTAACAGCGAGAGTGTCTCATATGAAAGGTTCAACCTGCGCCAGCGTTCACGCATAAACCCCCACTGACAGACACGTGTCCATCATTACGGCCTTATTACAGATGGGGTCAGAGGTCATGCTGCTGGCCAGATGACAGTGCGCTGTCAGGGCAGATAATTGTAGGCCTGTAATGCTGTCATGTGATTATCACATTAGTTCTTGAGGAGATGGAGGGCTTGTGTTTCATGATCTCATTGTGACGTGGACAATGCCCTCCATTTGATTCAGGTGAGCTGATAGTGTTTCCTTCAGAAGCTGATCGATCTCCATTTGTGGAAACTGGGGGTCACGTCTCGCTTTACGTGACTGAGCATGATTAGTATGTTCAGGCTATTAAACAGCTTTGGAAAATTACTTTGCAGAGTGTGCAGTGGTTTTACCTACAAACCATTTTCTATTTCGATTTTTTAAACTTCAACATAAACGAAATGTGGCACTTCCTGTGCAGATCTCACTGGCATTGTGGTGTTGTGGGTGGTTGGGTATCATCAGTGCTACTGCATTGCTAGCTGGTCAAGTGCTCAGGTCACACGATTTGGGTGTTTTTCCACCCATTTTTTGTTTGCCAGGCAAAAGCCTTAAATCAAATCAAAATCAAATCACGTTTATTTATATAGCGCTTTTTACAATGCCAATTGTTTCAAAGCAGCTTCACAGTGGTAACAGGAAAATAATGCAAAGCTCTGGTGAAAACGGTGATGTCATCCAGCTCATTTCAATTATCATATAGTGTCAATGCGGGCAGATTAGTAATATAGTTGAAATTTAGGTGTCCCCAACTGAGCAAGCCAAAAGCCAAAGGAGACGGTGGGAAGGAACCAAAACTCCTTCAGGGCCAGAATGGAGAAAAAAACCTTGGGAGAAACCAGGCTCAGTCGGGGTGCCAGTTCTCCTCTGGCCGACAAACAAATAGTGTATGATTATGATTCTGGCAACATTACAGGTCAGAAGTCATATTAGATCAATAGATATTCGTAGGATTATTCGAAAGATTGGAGTTGTCACGCCGGGGACGGGTTTAATGAGGATGTCGTGTCGATGCGGCATTTACAGGGGGGAGTTTAATTGACACTATTGTCTCTACAGACACTTCAGGGATATGGTCGTCATGTCCAGGCTAAGGTCCACCATCTGGTCTGGATACGGCCCGGATCCGGCTGACTGCAGTAAACCTCGGGATAAACAGAGAGACTAACATTAGCGTAGATGCCATTCTTCTTATGATGTAACGAGTACATCAGGTGTTATTGGAAGTGTTCCCGGTTCCGGCTGACCTAGTTAATGCAGCCTAAAACAATCATTTAACTGATTTGAATAATAGAAATTAAAAATGTTTTATGTGTATGCCATAGTAAAGAGATGTGTTTTTAGTCTAGATTTAAACCGACAGAGTGTGTCTGCTTCCCGAACAATGCTAGGAAGACTGTTCCAGAGTTTAGGTGCTAAATAGGAAAAGGATCGACCACCTGGAGTTGATTTTGATATTCTAGGTATTATCAACTGGCCAGAATTTTGAGACCGCAATAGACGTGATGGAGTATAATGCGTTAAGAGCTCGCTCAAGTACTGGGGAGCTAAACCATTTAGTGCTTTGTAAGTAATCATCAAGATTTTAAAATGTATACGATGTTTAATAGGGAGCCAATGCAGTGTTGCCAGAACCGGGCTAATATGGTCATACTTCCTGGTTCTAGTAAGAACTCGAGCTGCTGCGTTTTGGACAAGCTGCAGTTTATTTATTAAGCGAGCAGGGCAACCACCCAGTAGAGCATTACAATAATCTAGCCTTGAGGTCATGAACGCATGAACTAACTGTTCAGCATTTTGCATTGAAAGCATGTGCCGTAATTTAGATATATTTTTAAGATGGTAGAATGCAGTTTTACAGATGCTAGAAACGTGGCTTTCAAATGAGAGATTGGTATCAAAGAGCACACCCAGGTTCCTAACTGACGACGAGGACTTGACAGAGCAGCCATCGAGTGTTAGACAGTATTCTAGGTTACTACTTGTGGAGTTTTTTTGTCCAATTATTAAAAATTCAGTTTTTTCTGAATTAAGTTGCAGGAAATTACTAGTCATCCAATTTTTTATATCAGCTATGCATTCTGTTAATCTTGTGAATTGGTAAGTTTCGTCAGAGCGTGAAGAAATATAGAGCTGAGTATCCTCAGCATAACAATGAAAATTAACGCCATGCTTCCTAATAATATCTCCCAGTGGTAGCATGTACAGGGTGAAAAGCAACGGTCCTAGCACTGAGCCCTGCGGTACTCCATACTGAACTTGTGTTCGGTGTGACATCTCTTCATTTACTGATAACGGTCAGATAAGTATGATTTAAACCATGCCAATGAAATTCCACTAATGCCAACATAATTTTCGAGTCTATTCAAAAGAATGTTGTGGTCGATAGTATCGAATGCAGCGCTAAGATCGAGTAACACTAACAGAGAGATACAACCACGATCGGATGATAAGAGTAAATCATTTGTAACTCTAATGAGAGCAGTCTCAGTACTATGATACGGTCTAAATCCTGACTGGAAATCCTCACAGATACCATTTCTTTCTAAAAAGGAGCATAATTGTGAGGACACTGCCTTTTCTAGTATTTTTGACAGAAAGGGTAGATTTGAGATTGGCCTGTAATTGACTAATTTTGTAGGATCAAGTTGCGGTTTTTTAATAAGTGGTTTAATAATAGCCAACTTAAAAGTTTTCGGTACATATCCTAATGTCAAGGATGAATTAATGATATTAAGAAGAGGATCTATGACCTCTGGAAGCATCTCTTTTAGTAGTTTAGTCTGTATGGGGTCGAGCATACATGTTGTTGATTTTGATGATTTAACGAGTTTAGCCAATTCTTCTTCTCCTATAGCAGTGAATGAATGTAATTTTTCCTCAGTGACACTACAATGCACTGTCTGATGTGTTACTGTAGTAGACGGCTGCATGGTTATAATTTTTTTCCTAAT
Source organism: Coreius guichenoti (assembly GCA_039654105.1). Classification (NCBI taxonomy): domain Eukaryota; kingdom Metazoa; phylum Chordata; class Actinopteri; order Cypriniformes; family Gobionidae; genus Coreius; species Coreius guichenoti. The sequence continues at coordinate 3,720,884 of CM077171.1, forward strand.
ATTATCAATCTTACAGGTAAAGAAGTTCATAAAGTCATTACTGCTGTGCTGTTTACAAACATCAGAAGTTGAAGCTTTATCTTTGGTTAATTTAGCCACTGTATCGAATAAATACCTAGGGTTGTGTTTGTTTTCTTCTAAGAGAGTCGAGAAATAAGCAGATCTAGCAGTTTTTACGGCCTTTCTGTATGGAATCATGCTCTACAGCATGATTCATGATCTTAAGTCTGATTGTTGAGAAAAGTTAGCACTTTTTCTTATAATTATAAGAAAAAATGCTTTTCTTATTTAGTATTTTTGTCTTGTTTCTTGTCTAAATATCTAAAAATTCATTGAAAGATGCATTTACTAGATGAGTAAAATGACATAATACAATTTTTCTTCTTTTCTGGAAAATCAAATCAAAATGAAACAAGCTAAATTATCTGCCAATGGGGTAAGAAAAATAATCCCAAATAATTTTCCCAAAAATTGTCCCAAACAGAAACAAGAAACAAGATTTAAATCAGAAACAATATTATTTTTCTTAGCCCATTGGCAGATAATTTTGGTTGTTTTAAGCAAAAACTCACTTCATTTTGATTTTTTTCTCAGAAAACAAGAAAAAATATCTTATGTCATTTCACTTATCTAGTTAATGCAACTTGATTTAAGAATTTTTTGATATTTGGACTGGAAAGAAGAGTAAAAAAAGCATTTTTTGCAGTGCACATCTCATGTCTGTAGCTCAAACAGTGTGGGAAGGGTTACAAGTTTAAAACCTGGGGGTGCACTCTTAGGGACGCCAAAGGGGTTCCAAAGGGGGACGCCATAGAAGAACACATAACCCAAATAACCATTCAGAGGGCAGTTCATGGAAGAACCTTTTCAATCTTTTTAAAGAGCATTTTGTGCAATGGAAATGTTCCATGGATGCTTAAGGTTCTTCAATAATAATAAAAACGGTAACACTTTATAATACTGTTCCGTTATTAATGAATAACTACACAGGAACAAGTGAGTAACTACTATTAACACTCTATTCATTAATGAATTAGTAAGTAATAGCGCTCAGTTGAAGGTGGTAGTTCACTATTAGCTGATCAATATCTACTATTTTTTTCATACCTCCCAGAGGATTACTAAGAACTACTATATACAGGTTCATAATTAACATGAATAATGCATAATGTATAATTATTTCTAAAGTGAAGGTCATAGTAACCCATTAGTAATGACTGAAGTGTTACTAATAGTCAGCTAATAGTGAACTACCTCATTCGACTGAGCGCTATTACTTACTAATTCATTAATCAGAGTTTCTTGATAGTTAATAGTAGTTACTAGAGTGTTAATATTGCGTTACTCATTTGTTCCTGTGTAGTTATTCATTAATGACGGAACAGTATTCTAAAGGGTTACCAAAAAAACTTTTGATAGTGTAGGGGTGCGGTCAAAAACCGCCACAGTAGGGTTCAGATGAAGAAAATGGTTCAAACAAGTTACTACAAACAAAAGGTTCTTTAATAAAACAAACTCAGATAATCCCAATGCAAGAAGGCAACACAACAGAGTGTCTACACACAAACAATACCGGACAACAGATTAATGGAGGGAAACTAGAACAAAGGAAACATGTGACACAGGAGACTGACAAATGCAAACTAAAGCCCTATTGGTACGGTAACTGTTTCTCGTGGGGTCGTAAGGTATTTTCATCATTGACAGGGGCTAGTCTGTGATTTTATTGCCGTCCGAATCCAGAATGTCAGTGTTTTTCTCCCACCATCCGCGTAAAAATCCCCGGCCGAATTACCTACTGTTTTTAGACAAACACCAAGGTCGTGTGGTGATTTAATTGCCGTCTGAATCCACATCTCTGAGACTTCAAAATTCACTGTTTATATCCTTTTTGACCACTCTGGAGCACCGTACGGTTGCGCTTCGCTGTAATTTGGATGCATTTTAAAGATCTAGCTGACACTTTTCATACTGAAACGCTGGAAAGTATTTACAAAGAGCAATCTTTCGTCACCGCTCAAAAGAGAAAGAGAAGAAAAACACATAAACATTTGAAATAATTAACGTTATATACGTTAAATTAGCAGCTTTATGTTTACCTCATGTAAATAAGAGGCTGTATTAACTTATTTCTTCCACATTTTTAAAATGACATCCTATCTTCCTATTTTTTAAACATGAGATTTAAATAATTAAATAATCAATAATTTCCTATTATTAAGTTAAATATGAATTTATTCGTATTATTCCAAGCCGGCATTTTATTTACAGCAGACAAACATGTGACCGTTCCCGGGTTCGTATCACAAAACTCGCTCCTCCACCGTGTGAATAAATGGCCATCCGAATGCACGGGTTTTATCACTGAGGTGTCATGCACATTTATTTTTACAGACGTCCGCATGAGAAACAATTACCGTCCGAATAGGGCTTAAGGGTGCTTCTCAATATCCCTCCTCGTTTCCTCGCTCCTCCATCTTATGAAACCGATGGAGCTCAGCCATCTTGTAGGACATCTCAGCTCTCTAACTGCACCGCGAGGAGGCGGTCGAGGAGTGAGGAGGCTTCCTGAGGAGTCATGAGCGAGGATACACAGGTGTATATCGACTAAACGTGACGCACGTATAAATTCTCCTCCCCCGTCACATCTTGCCACAGTTTATTAAGTATTATATTATTATAATTAACATTATTGTTTACAGACACAAATGTAAGTCAAATTACAACACCTGCAGTTGCAAAATTATATCAAAGCACAAGAAAATGAAACAAACTGTAATACTATACAACAAATAAAAAGCAGTTAATAACTGGGAATAATTCATTAATAATAACTGGTAATATAAAAAAAAAATATAGACAAATGTGGTATTTTGTGGAGATTGAAACTATTACAATATAAATAATTATCTCTAATGTTCAAGAATGTTCACGCTTTGAAGTGACGCTAAGGGAGCGAGGATGTATCATTTCACTTGATTCATTTCCTCCGTCCTCACGTCTTTTCCTCGCGTCCATCCCTCGCATCCTGAAGGGGTGGAGCTAATAGGAATTGAGAAGCACCCTAAAAGTCCATGAAAACGAAACTCAACACACAGATAGTGACAATGAGCAATAGTAATAATGACGCTTGACTTGGCAAACACCGCTAATTATAATTAAGGTATAAGAGGGAGAGACTGGTTAATGATGCGGTGTTCCCACATGTATCACCGAGTTACCACGAAGATCAAGTGTCTCTCCAGCTCTATGCTGCTATTATACATAACAAATGTGAACTCAATCTGTGACCCTTGTGGGAGAAAGAGAGCGATTTGACTCCAATCTCAGTTTCAGTAAATGTCATTAACCAGGATGCAGTTGCCGAGAGCGTTATTTGACATTCCAGCACTATCAGCCTGACAAAATAACATGTTTGCTCTGCACACGGCGGCATTAATCGATAAAGTACAACTTCCTTAATTGAATTCTTGACTGATGTTAAACAAAACACATTTTCAGTCTGATAAAGAATGTTCCAGTGCACTTTATATCCTTTACCTTTTTGTAAACTATGGGAAAGTTTGGAAGAAACATATAAAAATCTTTAATAAGCATTTTTCCCAGCATACTCACTTACAGAGGGTGTTAATGGGTTTGGGCCACTGCTGAATCAACACGAGGTTTGTAATCACACTGGTCGTGCCCACTGGACACACTCGACATTTTTGTACAGTGAGTTTCACACATATGCAGGTATCATAATTTATGATCATGAATTTATTTCACGTCACGACTCACCAGTAGCGGGGTTTTTTTGCAGTTCACTTAAAGGGTTAGTTCACCCAAAAATGAAAATTAGCCCATGATTTACTCCCCCTCAAGTCATCCGAGGTGTATATGACATCTTCTTTCAGATGAAGTTATATTAACACATGTCCTGCTCTTCCAAGCTTTATAATGGCAGTGAATGGCTGTTTCTGTTTTAAAGTCCATAAAAGTGCATCCATCCATTATAAAAGTGCATCCATCATAAAAGTGCATCCATTATAAAAGTGCTCCACACGGCTCCGGGGGTTAATATTTACGCTTTTTCCGTAAGTTGAATACGAAAGGCGGTCCGCCAGAAGCTAGATATTTTACTTTATAATGTGTTAAATATGGATATTTTTCTCACACAGACGCATCGCTTCTCTTCAGAAGGCCTTTATTAACCCCCGGAGCCGTGTGGAGCACTTTTATAATGGATGGATGTGCTTTTTTGGGCTTAAAATTTTGGGCTGCCATTATAAAGCTTGGATTAGCCAGGACATGTGTTAATATAACTCTGATTGTATTCGTCTGAAAGAAGAATGTCATACACACCTAGGATGGCTTGAGGGGGAGTAAATCATGGGATAATTTTCATTTTTGGGTGAACTATCCCTTTAATGATTGCAAATAAATGAATAAATAACATTATGCTTTTGTGCTCTAAAGTATTTTTGAATTATTTATCAATGCCTCTGTTCTCAGGGTAAAACCTATATGTTTCCACTGAGAGTGTTTGATGAGGATGTTAAACTGACTCTCTCTCTCTGAGACTGCTGAAGCGGACAGTGATTGAGCTGTAATTAGCGAGCACACTGACCTGTGATCAGCAGCTGTTCAGCACAGACCTGCATCAGTAAACAACAGGCCTCTGTTGAGCTCTTCAACTCCAGGAAGGGTCAAATGCTTCTCAAAGACTTCACATGTCGGCCCATTGTTCTTATGACAACAGGGTCAAAGCACCTGTGACACGGACCCCAAACACTACCTTTCACTCTGCTTTCTGCAGGTGCTTAACATATATACAGTATTCAACAGTGTTAGAATAAAAGTCACCAAAACTATGAAATAATACAATGTAACTATCAGAATTATGTAGTAATAGCTTGTTTGCAGTCACGTGATTCTGATGACGTGTGAAATTCAGATGGAGGGCAGAAAGTGAAAAGGACGAGATAGAGGAAAGTCTGTACTGTGCTGGTTTAGAAAGGGATAAACATATGTTAGACGTGATGCCTTTCTGCTAGTGAGTTTAGGGTAATATTTAGATTTTCTGTCATGACTGTGAAAAAATGTCGCCATTGTAGCTCATTCATGCTGCATTGAGAATTGCCACAGGAACTCACATCATCGTTCAGGGAGAAAAATGGACAATGTAATACACTTTTCCACCTTTTCTACGTGTAAAAACCATAGACGAAAACAGGACGTCACCTGTAGGTTTCTGAAGAGCATTTTTGAAGCCTAAAGTCGGCCGTTGCCATCTTGGCAGTCACCGCACGTCACTCCCGGATAACTGAAAATGGGCAAAGAGGCGGGACGTGGGTGGAGCTGAGGTGCCGTGATGGCTAACAGACAGCAGACAAACGGCAATCCACCTGTCACTCAAGTGGCCACGCCCTTAATTATGCAGAACTTTAAGGCTTAATATGATTTAAACGGATGAGTTATAAAAAAAACATTCACCGCCTCGCAGTTGTCATGAAGGGCAAAATTAGCTGTATAGACCAAAACCACTTTTTGTGCCAGGCTGTAAACATGTTGTTTTCTGCTGTAAAGTTGGACATTTTAACATGAGGTGTCTATGGGATTGACTCCCTTTTGGAGCCTGTCTCTAGCGGCCAGTCGATGAATTGCAGTTTAAGTCACTTCAGTGTTGGATTCAAGAGAGAGGTTGCCGCTTGGTAAAAACACTAAGGGAAGCAGGTTGAGGAGGTGACGGGAAGACGCCGGATAGCAAATCTAGTAATAATGTCATTGATTAAACCTATTACCCACTGAATATTAATAAAATAATCACATTGCTGAGTGTTTTTGAAAGTTCTGTATTTTGTTTGGTTTAATAATGAGCATTTAGATTTGCGAGTATGACTCTCACTCGGCTTGTGAATTAGCAGAACTTGACCGCAGCCACTTCAAAACTGTTCACAAGCTTCTATGGGTTTGATTTTGGTTGTCATTTGTTGAAATAAATAGAAAAAATATTCAGTGTGTGTCGGTGTCTGTCCGCTGACTGTGTCCCTCTCTGATTCTCCTGCGTGGCCGTACGGGAAAGTGACAACAATAAAACTTCAGTTACATTTCACCTTTCCAACAAAGAAATGGATCAACTTCTGTCAGCTTGTTGAACACATTTTTATTTGGACGTTTCCACCATATGATGACGGCTGAAGCAGCAGCGAGTGACTGATTTCATGGTAACCAGATCCACATTGTGAACAGAATTCATCAAAACTTCAGTGAAAACATCAAATGAACATGCGATGAAATAGCTTCTCTTCCCTGCAAACGATACCACGAAGAATGTGAATATTTACCAAGTCAAAAACAAAACAGAAGGTAAGCAGGTATCCGTATTAATTTCAGTATCAGCAGACGCAAAACGCCATTAAAGGCCACAACTTTTAAAGTTAAAAAGTGATACAAGTTACGTAAACGATAAAATCACCTTGTGGTTTCTCAGTTTGATCAATGTGAGCAACTATGAATGACGCAAAACAGGCATTTTGAGTTGATAGTGATTCCTATGTAGAAAATCACGTCCTGCCCTCCATCTGCGTTTCGTGCCACAGCAGTGACGTCATGTGCAAACAAGCTATATGTAATAGTAACATGTAGTATATGTGACCCGTGCTGGCAAAATGAGTCGGAATGCGCACGGGATAATTTCGAGCTACAGGCAAAACAAGTCAAAAATGTTTATTTTGGTCGATTTTGAGGTTTTCATAAAAATGAGTTCATCAAGCCCTCGTCTAGCGATCCCAATGCTCCAAATAGCAAGTAAACATCTAAAAGTATCTTTGTGTGTTTTTTTAGAGGAGTACCTTTCCTTTGTCCATGAAAACGATCTCACTGACGCTGACTGACAGATCTGACGCGTGCGCACAAAGACTCTCACACAGCGCACGATCCCGATATACACACACACACACAGAATTACAGTACTGCAAAATATCTGTCATGGTGAGTATTCACACACACATTATCTGTTATGTCTTAAGTGAAAGTTTGGTTAACTGTTGGGGAAAAACCTCTGATGTGTAACATTATATTAGATCCGTGCGCTACAGTCGGTCTTAATATATAGACTGTCTGTTTCATTAATGTTAACTGTGGTATCATGGAAAAAAAGTTGAATATATATTTTTCCTATAGAAATGGGTGTTGACTTGGTGTGTGCCAAATTTGGTGTTATGACCAGGGATTTTAAGGTGATTTTGTTTTATAACTTTCAGAAAACTTTAACTCGATTTTTCTCAAAACTGACTTTGCTGACTCTATCGACTTCAAACTGGTGTAGCTCAGTCATTTTTGTTCAATTCAAACAAATCATACATAATTTTGAAGGTTTAACAATAACTAATTTTTAAAAATTTGCTCATTGTGACTCATTTTGCCAGCACAGGTCACATATGTAGCTAGTTTTTTAACTATATTTAAAACTAAATATTTGAAGGTTATCCTAACTTTAATAATGATTTACAATTATTTAAAAAAAAAAATACTAATATTTTTGTCATTTTGTCATTAAAATAATATTAAGTGTTTTGTGAGTCCGGAGTCTGTAGTTTCCATACTGAGCACTTTGCCTTCATTGTAATGGAATGTTTGCATCCTCTGGAAAAATAACATCCAAATAATACAAGACCAATTTTCTCAATAATACAAGTAAAATATATACAGTACGTATATGCAAACACACTTTTGCTGTGGGCACGTTTATGGCAAACACAAACAAAATTTGTGGTCCTGCCAGTGAAGGTTTAATGTAAAAAGCTGTGGAACCTTTTATGCAACCTGGCGTCCAGGAACCTTGAGAAAATATTATGCTTTCCACTCGTTCGAGCCCTTTAGCTGTGCTAAAGGAAAGGCATGAGCTGTAAAGAAAAAAAACACACACATAGAGAAATGAGGGGTCAAATGTCCAAGCTGGGATTCTCGCCACATGAACTGTGAAGATACACACACTCACACACAGTATGCAGAGGCTTAGCGTGGCCGCAGAGCATTCGAGAAACCATGAGAGTATAAGAGAGTGTTTGAGAGAGAAGAAACACACAGATCACCCATGTAGACCGCTGGACGGATGGAAACCTCGCACTAATTGGCAGTCGACCTGGACTTCCTGTCTGTGCTGCATGCATTCATTATGAGAGTGCAGTTAATGCCCTGGCAGAGACTCATCAGATTCTCTGTCACACTTCACCTACACTCACACAACTTATTTCAGTTGGAAGAGACTTTAGAAAGAAGCCTCTCCTATGTTAAGGTGACCAGACCTCCCCATTTTCCGAGGACAGTCACGGTTTCTGGTGTTCTGTCCCCTGAAATGTCCCCGTTTTACAGCTTGTTCAAAACAACCCACAAATACACTGCAAGAAAGCCTGACCAACATACAGCGGCTGCTGGTTATAGGGGGAATCACACGCCGCTACGTCATGAAGAACATAACCTGGACGAGAGCAGAGCGCAATGATCGTCAAATATCGAAAGAAAGATTGTTAGCGCTTTCCAGGTAGAAACATACTAACTATTCATGTTAAATTAAAGTAATGCTGCTTGTATGTGCTTTATAACAGGGTGCGGGATTGTTTCGCACAATTTTACCCAAAAGTTCTGCAGTCACGACGCAGTGATTTCCACAGATATAAACTGAACAATTACATTTGCAGAATACACACACTTTCTGCTCAAAATAAGCCTAAAATGCAAAATAACAAGCCCAATTAAAGACAGTAAGAGTCATTTTCATAAAAGTTAAAAAAGTTGTCATTTCTCAGTATAAACAGCTTGTGAAAATGAAAATATGAAATAGTTATAAAGTGTTAAAATATTATTTATCATGTCATATTTATGTTGTTTTTGTAAAGTCATAATTTTATTATAATATTGTTTTGAATATTTACAATGGTTACTATTAACTGTTTTTTTAATTGGGGTTTATTTTATTTTCGTTTTTTGTGGGTGCGGTGAATTGTATTAAAGCCAGACCAAAAATCCTAATAATCAAACTAAATCATAATAATTATTAATGTTTATAATAATATAGCAAACCCACAACAATAAAAAACACTCAGAATGTATTGTCCCAGTTTTTTAATTAATAGATAATAACAAATGAGATTTCAGTGATACATTGACCACTCAACCCTGTTGAAAAAAACAGCATATGCTGGTTAGGTATGTTTTGAAGCATGGCAGCTGGTTTGAGCTGGTTTATGCTGGTTTATGCTGGTCCTTAGTTGGTCATAAACTGGTTTAAGCTGGTCCTGATCTGAAGCTAGTTTCTTAGGACCAGCACTTGACCAGCTCAAACCAGCTGCCATGCTTCAAAACATACCTAACCAGCATATGCTGTTTTTTCAACAGAGAAATAGGAAATGTCCCCAGTTTTAATGTCACCTTATATCATATGTGACTTTCACCAGAGTCATGTCAAGATCATACTATCTAATAGTCTTATATGTGTCCTTCGGCCTCATCATGGTTATTTGAGTTTATTCAGAATGTTTTAACAAAATACATAATGTAATATGTGTCGCAATTTTTTACTCTCTCTAGAGAAACATTTTTACCTGACTGGCAGCTCTTTAGACTACATTTTGCATGGTTATTTTGCATTGGAAAACTTGTGTACTACTTACTACATACTGCCTACTTATTGTGAATCAAGGTGACAAGTTAAAATTGTGGTTGGTATTGTTTCTGGGAATAAAGAGTAAATGTTCTTACATCACTATTTGTGGAAAATGTTCCTCTCCACCAGTGTTTAGATACTGTCCATATGCCGCATAACATTAGCTTACTACACAGGCAAGAACCTGTTTTAAACCAAGATTAGTGATTAATGATTTGAATTTGGGTGTGTTCCTCACACACAGCAATCATTTCACACTTTATATGTGAGGTGCCTCTGTCATTTCTATTTCTTAAATTCCTCTAGAGTTTCTACTTTTGTGTTCCACTTAACGACGAAATAAAAGCACACACATTTCAAACAACGTGAGGGTGAGTAAATGATGAGTTAGTTTAAAAGAAAATGATTCCAGTAGTCTTGCTGGATCGTCAGTCTTTTTCAGCTGAGAGCTCATGGCAAGTGTGAATGCTTCCTGATCAAATCTCTCCATCAATAGAGCAGATAGGGCCAGTTGTCCTGTACCTGCCAGACCCTGATTGATCATGAAGCGTTTCACCCTCGGGAGAACCACCAGCTCCAGGCATTTCCACATTCAGCCAGATAAATCTTTTATCCTTGTGTGGATCTCACTAAATGCCCCCTCTTGTTTCCTGTCTTGGCTGGGAGAATGTTATCAGCCGGTCCTCCTATTGTCCCCTGGCAGTCATATTCGAGGGGTCAAACCAGTTAGCGGTTAGCTCTTGAAACAGCATGGCGTAGAGGGAAAGGTCATGCCCTTTGCTTGGAGTCTCCATACTTCTTCCGATCATCTCAGTACTCTGTGTGCCCACAGGGCCCACAGATGCTGGAGCCTTCAGGACACCGCTTTAATAAGTCGGCCCAGCTCAGCCCAGTAGGGGATGTTACAGCTCTAATCCTCTCAGACCCATAAAGCACCACCCAGCGGCTCTCATCCATCTCAGTGTGGCCGGCGGCATTAGCAGGAGCATCACGAGAGGTGAGCAGGCCTCGGGCCGAGTGCTGATTAGTTCCACTGACCCCAGACCTGCCAGCCATTCCAGCGTTGTGTTTTATTAACAACTGATGTCATTCCACACCACTTTATAGTGATGAGTTGTCGAGTTTGACCAAATGAAAGTCAAAATAGCATCAAATGTTAACACATTCTTATGGATGGTGTAATGACATGCTTTAACATGACTACGTGTTAATTGCAAATGGCACTAAAGCACAGAAATTTACTCTGATATTTACATTACAACATTTTTTAGGCTGTAAGATTTAATGGCCAGCGTTGTGATGAATCTACCGTAAACATGAAAAAAGAAAGAAAAGAACAATATTATATACAATATTACAATATTAATTAAAATTGCACTTGTGAATGACATTTACATATTTTTTCCTTTACTCTGAGGCATTTCTGATTACCAGATGCTATACAAAGAGAAATACTTCTAAAATCAATAAAAACATTAGATTTATATTAATTTCATGCCTCCTCTAAATGCCATGCTGTCTTGAGTGTCAAGACAGACATTTAAAAAAGGTAATGAACATCATTTATGAAATACACATTACACAAAACAAATATAAAAACGAATTATACAATCAAAATTCTGTGCTCTGAGATTTTGAGACTCTGACTTTCTTGCTGTGAGGTAAAACTGATGGAGACACATTGCCTGTCTGTTGACAGCTACGCAACTACCACTTTGATGTTTCAAAAGTTTATAAAGAGATCGTAAAACTAATCTAAGTCAAGTCATGTCAAGTCACCTTTATTTATATAGCGCTTTTTACAATGCCAATTGTTTCAAAGCAGCTTCACAGTGGTAACAGGAAAATAATGCAACAGAATTTGATTCGGCTGTACAGCCGCTCTGGTGAAAACGGTGATGTCATCCAGCTCATTTCAATTATCATATAGTGTCAATGCAGGCAGATCAGTAATATAGTTGAAATTTAAGTGTCCCCAACTGAGCAAGCCAAAAGCCAAAGGCGACGGTGGCAAGGAACCAAAACTCCTTCAGGGCCAGAATGGAGAAAAAAACCTTGGGAGAAACCAGGCTCAGTCGGGGTGCTAGTTCTCCTCTGGCCGACGAACAAATAGTGTATGATTATGATTCTGGCAAAATTACAGGTCAGAGGTCAGATTAGATCAGAATATTCATAATATTTGTCCAGTTCCATCTGATTGAAGATCAGAGTCATCACGCAGGAGACAGGTTTGTTCATCCATATGAATTAAGCAGTTTCGTACAATTTTTCTGAAGAGACGCGTTCAATTTACATGATGAACAGATTGAATTTAGGCTTTTATTCACATTTAAACGTTAATCAGCGAACATCCAAATGGCTTGTAGAAGCTCAAACGTGCTGCGTAACACGAGAATGAACCTCATTGGTTCTTGCAGAAGCTCAAACGTGCTGCGTAACACGAGAATGAACCTCATTGGTTCTTGAAGCTCAAACGTGCTGCGTAACACGAGAATGAACCTCATTGGTTCTTGAAGCTCAAACGTGCTGCGTAACACGTGAATGAACCTCATTGGTTCCTGCAGAAGCTCAAACGTGCTGCGTAACACTAGAATGAACCTCATTGGTTCTTGAAGCTCAAACGTGCTGCGTAACACGTGAATGAACCTCATTGGTTCCTGCAGAAGCTCAAACGTGCTGCGTAACACGAGAATGAACCTCATTGGTTCTTGAAGCTCAAACGTGCTGCGTAACACGTGAATGAACCTCATTGGTTCCTGCAGAAGCTCAAACGTGCTGCGTAACACGAGAATGAACCTCATTGGTTCTTGAAGCTCAAACGTGCTGCGTAACACGAGAATGAACCTCATTGGTTCTTGCAGAAGCTCAAATGTGCTGCGTAACACTAGAATGAACCTCATTGGTTCTTGAAGCTCAAACGTGCTGCGTAACACGAGAATGAACCTCATTGGTTCTTGCAGAAGCTCAAATGTGCTGCGTAACACTAGAATGAACCTCATTGGTTCTTGAAGCTCAAACGTGCTGCGTAACACGAGAATGAACCTCATTGGTTTTTGCAGAAGCTCAAACGTGCTGCGTAACACGAGAATGATCCTCATTGGTTCTTGAAGCTCAAACGTGCTGCATAACACGTGAATGAACCTCATTGGTTCTTGCAGAAGCTCAAACGTGCTGCGTAACGCGTGAATGAACCTCATTGGTTCTTGAAGCTCAAACGTGCTGCGTAACACGTGAATGAACCTCATTGGTTCTTGCAGAAGCTCAAACGTGCAGCGTAACATGAGAATGAACCTCAGTGGTTCTTGCAGAAGCTCAAACGTGCTGCGCAACACGAGAATGAACTTCATTGCTTCTTGAAGCTCAAACGTGCTGCGTAACACTAGAATGAACCTCATTGGTTCTTGCAGAAGCTCAAACGTGCTGCGTAACATGAGAATGATCCTCATTGGTTCTTGCAGAAGCTCAAACGTGCTGCGTAACACGAGAATGAACCTCATTGGTTCTTGAAGCTCAAACGTGCTGCGTAACACTAGAATGAACCTCATTGGTTCTTGCAGAAGCTCAAACGTGCTACGTAACACGTGAATGAACCTCATTGGTTCTTGAAGCTCAAACGTGCTGCGTAACACTAGAATGAACCTCATTGGTTCTTGCAGAAGCTCAAACGTGCTGCGTAACACGTGAATGAACCTCATTGGTTCTTGAAGCTCAAACGTGCTGCGTAACACTAGAATGAACCTCATTGGTTCTTGCAGAAGCTCAAACGTGCTGCGTAACACGTGAATGAACCTCATTGGTTCTTGAAGCTCAAACGTGCTGCGTAACACTAGAATGAACCTCATTGGTTCTTGCAGAAGCTCAAACGTGCTGCGTAACACTAGAATGAACCTCATTGGTTCTTGAAGCTCAAACGTGCTGCGTAACACGTGAATGAACCTCATTGGTTCCTGCAGAAGCTCAAACGTGCTGCGTAACACTAGAATGAACCTCATTGGTTCTTGAAGCTCAAACGTGCTGCGTAACACGTGAATGAACCTCATTGGTTCCTGCAGAAGCTCAAACGTGCTGCGTAACACGAGAATGAACCTCATTGGTTCTTGAAGCTCAAACATGCTGCGTAACACGAGAATGAACCTCATTGGTTCTTGCAGAAGCTCAAATGTGCTGCGTAACACTAGAATGAACCTCATTGGTTCTTGAAGCTCAAACGTGCTGCGTAACACGAGAATGAACCTCATTGGTTCTTGCAGAAGCTCAAATGTGCTGCGTAACACTAGAATGAACCTCATTGGTTCTTGAAGCTCAAACGTGCTGCGTAACACGAGAATGAACCTCATTGGTTTTTGCAGAAGCTCAAACGTGCTGCGTAACACGAGAATGATCCTCATTGGTTCTTGAAGCTCAAACGTGCTGCATAACACGTGAATGAACCTCATTGGTTCTTGCAGAAGCTCAAACGTGCTGCGTAACACGTGAATGAACCTCATTGGTTCTTGAAGCTCAAACGTGCTGCGTAACACGTGAATGAACCTCATTGGTTCTTGCAGAAGCTCAAACGTGCAGCGTAACATGAGAATGAACCTCAGTGGTTCTTGCAGAAGCTCAAACGTGCTGCGCAACACGAGAATGAACTTCATTGCTTCTTGAAGCTCAAACGTGCTGTGTAACACTAGAATGAACCTCATTGGTTCTTGCAGAAGCTCAAACGTGCTGCGTAACACGAGAATGATCCTCATTGGTTCTTGAAGCTCAAACATGCTGCGTAACACGAGAATGAACCTCATTGGTTCTTGCAGAAGCTCAAATGTGCTGCGTAACACTAGAATGAACCTCATTGGTTCTTGAAGCTCAAACGTGCTGCGTAACACGAGAATGAACCTCATTGGTTCTTGCAGAAGCTCAAATGTGCTGCGTAACACTAGAATGAACCTCATTGGTTCTTGAAGCTCAAACGTGCTGCGTAACACGAGAATGAACCTCATTGGTTTTTGCAGAAGCTCAAACGTGCTGCGTAACACGAGAATGATCCTCATTGGTTCTTGAAGCTCAAACGTGCTGCATAACACGTGAATGAACCTCATTGGTTCTTGCAGAAGCTCAAACGTGCTGCGTAACACGTGAATGAACCTCATTGGTTCTTGAAGCTCAAACGTGCTGCGTAACACGTGAATGAACCTCATTGGTTCTTGCAGAAGCTCAAACGTGCAGCGTAACATGAGAATGAACCTCAGTGGTTCTTGCAGAAGCTCAAACGTGCTGCGCAACACGAGAATGAACTTCATTGCTTCTTGAAGCTCAAACGTGCTGTGTAACACTAGAATGAACCTCATTGGTTCTTGCAGAAGCTCAAACGTGCTGCGTAACACGAGAATGATCCTCATTGGTTCTTGCAGAAGCTCAAACGTGCTGCGTAACACTAGAATGAACCTCATTGGTTCTTGAAGCTCAAACGTGCTGCGTAACACTAGAATGAACCTCACTGGTTCTTGCAGAAGCTCAAACGTGCTGCGTAACACGAGAATGAACCTCATTGGTTCTTGAAGCTCAAACGTGCTGCGTAACACTAGAATGAACCTCATTGGTTCTTGCAGAAGCTCAAACGTGCTGCGTAACACGTGAATGAACCTCATTGGTTCTTGAAGCTCAAACGTGCTGCGTAACACTAGAATGAACCTCATTGGTTCTTGCAGAAGCTCAAACGTGCTGCGTAACACGTGAATGAACCTCATTGGTTCTTGAAGCTCAAACGTGCTGCGTAACACTAGAATGAACCTCATTGGTTCTTGCAGAAGCTCAAACGTGCTGCGTAACACGTGAATGAACCTCATTGGTTCTTGAAGCTCAAACGTGCTGCGTAACACTAGAATGAACCTCATTGGTTCTTGCAGAAGCTCAAACGTGCTGCGTAACACTAGAATGAACCTCATTGGTTCTTGAAGCTCAAACGTGCTGCGTAACACGAGAATGAACCTCATTGCTTCTTGAAGCTCAAACGTGCTGCGTAACACGAGAATGAACCTCATTGCTTCTTGAAGCTCAAACGTGCTGCGTAACAATAGAATGAACCTCATTGGTTCTTGAAGCTCAAACGTGCTGCGTAACATGACAATGAACCTCATTGGTTCTTGCAGAAGCTCAAACGTGCTGCGTAACACGAGAATGAACCTCATTGGTTCTTGCAGAAGCTCAAACGTGCTGCATAACACGAGAATGAACCTCATTGGTTCTTGAAGCTCAAATGTGCTGCGTAACACGAGAATGAACCTCATTGGTTCTTGAAGCTCAAACGTGCTGCGAAACACGAGAATGATCCTCATTGGCTCTTGAAGCTCAAACATGCTGCGTAACACTAGAATGAACCTCATTGGTTCTTGAAGCTCAAACATGCTGCGTAACACTAGAATGAACCTCATTGGTTCTTGAAGCTCAAACGTGATGCGTAACACGAGAATGAACCTCATTGGTTCTTGAAGCTCAAACATGCTGCAAAACACTAGAATGATCCTCATTGGTTCTTGAAGTTCAAACGTGCTGCGTAACACGAGAATTAACCTCATTGGTTCTTGAAGCTCAAACGTGCTGCGAAACACTAGAATGAACCTCATTGGTTCTTGAAGCTCAAACGTGCTGCGTAACACTAGAATGAACCTCATTGGTTCTTGAAGCTCAAACGTGCTGCGTAACACGAGAATTAACCTCATTGGTTCTTGAAGCTCAAACATGCTGCAAAACACTAGAATGATCCTCATTGGTTCTTGAAGCTCAAACGTGCTGCGTAACACGAGAATTAACCTCATTGGTTCTTGAAGCTCAAACATGCTGCGAAACACTAGAATGAACCTCATTGGTTCTTGAAGCTCAAATGTGCTGCGTAACACGAGAATGAACCTCATTGGTTCTTGCATGTCATGCGACCATCCTTGAGCTTCCCTTTGCCACAACTGATGTGTGCGTTGATGAATGTTTATATGTGAATACAAGCCTAAATTAAATCTGTTCATCATATAAAGCAATCATGTTTCTTCAGAAAACTTTGATTAAATCACTCGATTCATATGGATTAGTTTTACAATCTCTTTATGAAGTTTTTGAAACATCAAAGTCGTAGTTGCTTAGCTGTTTATGGAGGTCAGAGAGCTCTCGGATTTCATCAAAAATATCTTCATTTGTGTTCTGAAGAAGAACGAAGGTCTTACGGGTTTGGAACGATATGAGGGAGAGGAATTAATGACAGGATTTACATTTTTGGGTGAACTAACCCTTTGAGTCAGGACTCTGCCCCCCTACTCCAATATAATCGTCATTCTAAAATATGTGACTCCATGGGCGTCGGAAGCCAAAAAAAACGTGGGTGGGTCTTACCCCAGAAAAATTTTACTGGAGTAGATGTCATTTACATTAAGTGCAAATAACTTGTTTACTAAATGTCTAGTTGGGCAAGACAAAATGACAAAAGACACCATATTATTCACAGTGGCAATAGTGTGGGGGTAAAACGCATGGCAGAAAGTTTTGACGGAAATCGACCCGAGGTTTGAGTCCGCCTTTTGCCGAACTCGCTCTACTCCCTTTTTCCATCACATATCAGATCAGAAAGGCATTTATTTTCAATAAAAATGAAAAGAGGAAATAAAGTGTCTAACGTGTGTTTAATAATAAAGTGTTTATGGTAGGTGAACAGAGATGGCTGAATTAGAGACGATAAAAGTCAGTGGGTCCAATATCATTCGTATTAAAAAGTGGGTGGGTCTTGTCCCACCCACATACAATGGTTCCGACGCCCATGTGTGAATTAAAAATACGCTTATTGATATTTTGGTAAGTCATGTAGTTCAAGCCTAAAAATACTTGATTATGGCCGAGCTTCAAACGATTTTATCATGGAGCCACTGTAACCAAAAGCTGCCTTAAACTTTTATGTAACAAAGTTACAACTTGTCCAGTGGCTTTTTTAACCAATTTGAACGTATGTCTTAATACACCCATCCAGCTTTGGTTACAGCATTTCTATCTCCAGCAGCTCAAAATGCCTCCAGAGAAAACCTGCGGGGCTCAATCAGTAGAAGATCATTTCAGGCCTCATGGTGCTGAGCTCCGGCTGATCCCTGGGTCTCCAGACAGTGTTCAAAGCGATCTGTTTAATGGCTAATGTTCTTACCGCCCTCCTGCTGGTGCGCATAGTCAGTCAGACTCTCCCTCAGGCTGCAGGTCCTCCCATGGACAAGACATCATGCTGGCCTCATCAATAACCCTCATCAAGTCACATGACGCTGGTAATGTCTACATGCATGTAGCACTCAGAGTCTGCCATTAAAGAGTCTGAATCTGCAGATTCCCGCTTATGCGTGAGGGCAATGTGGATACTGGTGTATATAAACCAGCAAATCTGAGGTCCACAGTGCTCTCCACTCGGTCTCTGTGAAGGGACACTGATATCTGCAAGATAGGGTGCTCTTTGGTTCTTCTTTCAGATCAGTCTATTGGTTGTAGGTATGCTATGCAGCCACAAGTTCAGTGGGGAGCATCATTCAGTAATCCCTTATTTTTAAGATTGTGGCCTTAGTTTGTGATTTCATTTTCATTTAAGACAAGACACCCCAGGTTAATAGAGTAAAAAAAATAACTAATACATATCCCCAGTTGATTGATTACATTAAGAATTCCAAACATTTTTTGTATTACGGGTTTTCTGAAATGTTATGTTTAAATATGCAAATGAGTTATCTAATTAAATGTGCACTAATTTGCATATATTTCTAGAACAAAAATCTGAACATTGAAGGAAGTCAGGTTCAAAATTCTTGTTCCTTTTTTTGACATATTAGAGTCAAAGGTTTTTACAGAGGGGAGATTGGAAATCTCCATAAATCAGAAAATACTGTCAACAGCCAGAAAAAAGTTAATTTTCAATTTTTTTTTAGGAATAAATGTATAAAATCAGGCAAATCATATATATATATATAAACAAACCTCTCTGTAAAAACTTTCAGAATATAGATAGGAATAAAACTGTAAAGTTTGGTGTATGTAATTGATTTCTGGCTCAGTGCAGGAGAAAAAAACTCATTTTGAGAAAACGGCCTTTAAAGATATGTATTGTAATTAAAAACCACAGACACAAATAGATAAAGTGCAATAAAAGATACACTTAAAAGTATAATTTTGGATGTTTCCTTTCCACTAATCTGAAAAAAAACGCTTTTTGAAAAGCCAAAAAGCACAAAATCTCAAAATTGACTGGGACAAAATTGACAAAAAAGTTTTTGCCCGTAGTGTCTCACCTTAATTTATTCATTTATAAAGCACATTTAATGCAACAGCTGTTGCTCAAAGTGCTTCACCAACACTAAAAACACTAAAATAAAGGAATACAAAGAAATATACAAAGAAAACGTACAGATAAGATACAGAGGAAGCACACAGAACATAGACACGGTAATGATCAAACACCCATCATGAAGATGCCCAGGAGGTCTTTCAAAGATGTGCTTTTAACATGACCTTAAATTTCGACTTTACTGACCTTTCAGAGAGAGGAAGATCATTCCAAAGTTTGGGACCAACATGAGAAAAAGCTTGGTCGCCCTTATGTTTGTATTTTGTTCTGACAACACGGAGAAGATTTAGATTTTCAGATCTCAAAGATCTAGATCTGGATTATAAAATGCCAACATACTAGAAAGATAAGGAGGGGCAAAACTGGGTAACGCCTTAAAGACAAGTAATAAAATCGTATAGCTAATTCTTTCCCGAACCAGCAACCATTTCAGCGATTTTAAAATCTATTTTAATCTAAATGTCTATTTTTTGAAGACGCGCCAATGCTTTGTTATCAATTCCAGAGTAAAGAGAGTTGCAATAGTCCGTTCGTGAGAAAACAACCGCAGTGATTGCCTTTTTTTGCAGTGAAAAAGAATTTTGGTTGGACATTTATAAACTAATGCGAGTGAACTTCACAAGCTCCTTTTGTATTTGTTCGTAAGCAGACAGAATCGCCGCCGGCTGAAATTGGGGCACTTGAGTGTGTAGCTCAGGCTGAAGGTCTGGTGACTCCAGAGCGTCTGGTCAAAGACTCCCAGAGGCACCATGGCAACTCGGACAGCGGTGAGAACGCAGAGACAGAGACGGCCTCCACTAGAGGAGATAATGCTAATGAGGACTCATAGGGTGAAACAAAATGGCTTAATTGTATTGTGTTCATCCCGTGTTAGCGCACAAAGGCTCGGGGAGGTTACGCTCACACATGAGGCTTATTGTAATCCCTCCGTAATTACCAAGCAAAGGCATCTTCTCATGGGAGCAGAGGGCTGTCCTCGCTGCACTATTCACACATATCCTTAAGGAAGTATCAATTCCTTACTAAGAAGAGTCACAAAAGCTTGACAAAACCACATTCAGAGCACCTTTGTTGGGGCGTAGAGCTATGATAGACATCTACAGTGTTGAGAGAAAGGCTCATTCAGACGC